>JARJCX010000279.1:0-167328 GCA_029282285.1 Mycena rebaudengoi
GAATCAAAGACCCCAGAATAGGTAAGGAGCCAGGCAGGATACTTATGACGTTGCTGTGACGGGAATACAAAGAAGTAGTTACGAAAATAGAATGCATCTCAGATGGATCAAAACAGAATTAGATTTTTTCCCTTCTAGTAGCCTCAAGGACACCTTTCTCAGTGTGAAGTCGCAATGCAGGAATGATATCAGCGCCGTCATTTCCCAAGCACACTCACAGAATTCGAGGTCTTGACCACTGGTTGAACTTGAAGTTTGAAACAGGGAGAAGCCTTTCAAAAAATTCACAAAGCCAGACCAACAACATAATCTGCAGATATAATGGCTATTGACTTCGTGGCAGGTTTAGTCAAATCAGTCGTAGTTGGATCCTCCATCTACGGAAATGCTTTGCCCTGAAATAATGTTCAATCCAACATCCTTCGGTCTAACAATGCGGGCTGTAACACACCTGTGATAAAAGAGGATCCCTTAGATGCCAGGTATGACACCAGACTGGCTACCTCGTGCGGCTCGCCGTTCCGCCTGAGCGCCGTCTGTTCGGCTCCCTATAATTAACATCAACTTGGAAATTCTCGTCAAGACCGCACTATTAAGATTCTCACTAGTCTGGCGTATGCCTCTGGGCCACCTTCGGCTCCAAGGCCTGGAATTCCTTCTGTCAGTGCGACGAACTGTCTCGCAGCCGCATCGACTGTTATCTATTAATTAGCAGGAGCGGGAATCAGATTGGTTACGCACCCATGTCTGTCATAATGACTCCAGGCGCATAAGAATTGACGGTGATTCCATACGGTCCAAACTCCATTGCTAAGGGTGCATATAAGTAATGAAGCGGGTATTCAATGTAAGGAAATCATTTCCTACCGGCAGTTTGCACAAGCCCTCGAATAGCGAATTTGGTCGAAACGTACCCGCCGTGCATGAATCCACCTGTACTCCTCCCACCAGTCAGCGTTGATAATATCGCCCTCCTGGTGACGGTGCAACTGACCTTTCTTTCCGGCCAGGGATCCAGCAACAATGATTCGCAAGGTTGAGCCTTTAACCTTACTGCTCGATGCAAGGCCAATCATAGCCGTACCTGCGTGTTTAATACAGTACAAGGTGCCGTGGATATTCGTATCCACCATTTTCTGCATCTCATCGTGACTGGCTAACAGCTTCTAGTCAGCTCTCGGAATAGGCAGAGTATTGCAAACTTCCTCTGAACGAGAGGATTCAAGGAAACAATTCCTGCGTTCGCCACAAACTACGTCTATCTTTTAGCCTGGTAAGACGTTTTCATATAGAAAAAAATGAACTGACAACATCGAGGCGATCGAAGGCGGACAAAGTCGAGCGCACGAGTTCGCGGACCTGGTCTTCTTCTTTGACATCGCAGGCCCTGAAATGGTAACGTCCCCCGAATTCGGCCACTTCATGGAGAAGCTCTGTGCAGGGATTATCCGGAAGGTCGCTCACGACAAGATCCAAGCCGTCTTTGGCCAGTGCGAGAGCGATCGCCTTCCCAATGCCTCGATTTGCGCCTGTCACGATAGCCACTCGTGTTGAGGATTGAGCGCTCATATTTATTAAGATTCGCTCTGTGCCTGATAGTAGTTCGGAGAGAGAGAGAGCTCTGTAGGTGTCAAGACGCAGAGAGCAGGTTTTGTGGGTACAACCAGCCTTGGACGCCACACTCGGCGGAGTTCCGAATCAACGGCTATTCCTAAACTCGGCGAGCCTCAAACACCGTTGCCGTCTACTTTGAGTGCAATTGGGAGTTGGATATACCGAGCGTCGATCATACCGGCAGTATGCGGTCCTGTCGCAATACCGGCCGGTATTTCCAACTGCCGAATGTTGTGTCTACTTTGAAGGCAGACACACAAACATTATCCTCCGCGAGAATAAATGACCGTGCCACCGCGGACCTTCGAAGCATTCCAGCCGGAGGTTGTTCTAGTCGTCCTCCGCTTCCTTGTCGGGTGCGGCACTGCCGTGTCGACTCGAATTGAGCCGGAAAAAACTTATGACAAGGGAGACTGAGCTCGTGAGGTTGGCTCAGGGAAAGGGAAGGATATGCATCTCGAAGTACAAGTATAAGGCCCAGGAGGCTAGTGGGTTAGGGATTGATTGAAGCGACTCCAAGTGAGAGCTGCCAGATTGAGATGTTGTATTTCCGTTGAGCCACCGTTCGAAAGAAAATCGGTGAGGATTTTGGAGGCCAGTGTTGAACGTTGAACGTTTTGGGGGCAGCTGGAGTCTTTGTGAACGATGGATGGAGTTGGCTCAAAGGAATCCCGGTCCGACTTTCCCCGATTGCCCTGCCGATTTGCCGACGCCCTGAAAGACTGGATCAACCCGAGTCCCAAAAAGGCGAGTGAAGTTGGGTATGAATCTACGAGATGATGGGCACACGTATAGTTTGCCCTTCTAATCAGGTGTTGTACCTATGTACATCAAGTACAGGTACATCTCTTCGCCGAGAACGGAGAATTGAATAATCGCGCCAAGATTAATCAGAGCCGATTGTTCCTTCCAGACTTCATGGAGGGGAAGTTGATCGAGCTTTGGAGAGCTTTGAAGGTACACGCTCAGGGCTGAACTGTTGATGAACAGAGGATTCAGAGGTCCAGTTTGACTAACCAGGCTCATTCGTGATTACAGTCAAGTTTCGGACTGGTTAATTCGGACTGGTTAATTGAGCCAGCCTACCAATGGACACAAAGGGCCTGATTTATGATCCTTGGCACGCCACAATTAATGGTGGGCTGAAGTCACGGGCAACTCATGTTGATGAACGAACACAAATACTGAATTTCTATTGTGCGATAATCTTCCGCATCGGAGGCTATGTGATGAAGAATTGAAGAATTAGCGAAATCGACAAAAAAATCAATCAGAACCGACTGTTCCTTCCGGACATCATGGAGGGGGGTTGATCCCCAGTGAAAAGTCCATATGCGCCGGTATGCCGAGATAGGCTGAGATAGGCGCCTGCCGAAGCTTCATACCCAGTGAAAAGTCCATATGCGCCGGTATGCCGAGATAGGCTGAGATAGGCGCCTGCCGAAGCTTCATACCACAGCCTACCAGAGGCTTCAAAACTGACCGTTTTCATATGGCTCGTATGCGCACATCGCTGCCGGTATGAAATATCTGTGTATTTCATAGAATATATAAATAATATATTTATCGGTTCCTCGCCCGCCCCCGCCCCCGCCCGCGCCCCCGCCTGCCCGTCGATTCGTCCGCTCGCCTGTCCGCCTGCCCACCAGCTCGGTCGTCCGCCTGCTTCGCTGCCTGGCCACTTGCCCGCTCGCTTCCCGCTCACCCGTTCGTTCGCTCGCCAGCATGCGTCCCCGCTTGCTCGTTGGGCGCCTCCCTACAACGACCCGATATTAGCTGCCTTTCTTTTCCAACAGTAACTGCACGCACCTCGCACCGTATGGGTCTGGTTTGCAGTGCTGAAGAACTAGCGCTTAGCAAAAAACTATCTTGAAGCAACTAGTTCTTACCTGTTGCGACTCTGCGCGTGTCTCGGCGCACTTCCGTCCTGAGCGCCGTGCGGGGGTTGGCTGCTGCACGAATGCGGACAAACATCAGCGGGGTGGAGCGACAAAAATATTGTAGACAAACCTTGTCTTGTACTTGGTTCTCGATGGTGAAGACCGCGACAGTACAGCGTCGTCGTGCGCGCGCACATCGCTGCGCTGCCGAAGCCGTGTGCTGTGGTAACGTGCTGAGTGCACTAGTCGGTGGTCACCTGCTGAGAACTGAAGCTGAGAGGAAGGGGAGAAGGAAACACTCGCCTCTGGACTGATCCACTAGCCGCGTCAAACAAAAACTGAACAGAAGTAAATAGTGGCTAGAAATGGGGAAGGTGTAGACGTACTGACGCATCGACTGGCGCACCGCATTGTTTCCGGCTCGAAGCGTTGATTCGAGCGTACAACATGATCCTACAGGCCATCGGAATCGTCCTGCCAGAAACTTCGCGAAGATACGATGAGAATCAAAGTGTTCGCTGTTGTGTCCAGGGATATGGTAGACGAGGTGTGAGTGAATATTAGATGAGAATCCCAGCTAGGTATGCAGCCAGGAGCCCAAGAAGAAGAGCTTCAATGTCGGCCAGAGCACCTGCTTGACCATTGCGCAGATCGTTGCCCAGGTCGTTTCCAGAGACTCTCGAGTGTACAGCAGTAGTAGATTTAACGAAGTAGAGCGCGAAGAACCCCAGCAGACACCGTTAGGCTGCGCGGAAAGTAGCCCAAAAGCCCGTCGAAAGCGCCACCAATTTGGACAGTCTTGGACTTGTTTGAGAGCCGCAGAGATCTGAAGACAGTAGAGGGCCCTATCGACGCGAATCTGAGCACGGCGATGGCCAGCGAGGACAAGAGGACTCGCAGAGACGATGGGAGCGCGGTGACGTGGTGGTGTGGAAGACAAAGTCAATTTGAAACTCCGACTCCGGTGTGCCCCGAAGTAGCCGCCGGAAGAAGAATAAAGGAGTCAAGAACGCTGCGAACGTTGCGAGACGGGCACCCCGGGCAAGATTTCCAAGCGACTCTCCTTTTTTCTTCATAAATTTTCAGAGGACAGCATATTTCTCAGATCTCAGGCTATCTCGGCATACCGGCCCATATGGACTTTTCACTGGGAACGTTGATCATGCATTGAAGAGCTTCCAAGGTCACACGCTCAGGGCTGAACTGTTGATGAACACAAAATTTAGAGGTTGACCAAGGGCTCATTTATGAAATTGTGATTCTATTCAAGTTTCGTACTTAGCCAGCTTACCATTGGACACAAAAGGCTTGATTTATGGCCCCTGAGGTGTCACCGTTAATGGCGGATTCAAGGTACAGTCAATTTTTCTGTAGAACAATCCCTGATCGCTGCCAATCGCCAGAGGATGATCTATCAGTGGCAGTGTTCGTATGTGGCAAGAAAAGTGGGTAGCGGAGAAGCCAGAAAAATGAATACGAAGAAGAAGAGAGTTTAGCGCTGAATTGAGCGAGAAAAATAGATTGATAGTCTCAGTTTGTTTCAATCAATCCTTGCCACATGGTTCAACTGAATGTTCGTCGAACAGGCCCAACATAGTGTCTTCTAAGCTAGACAGCCACTTCGATATTGATGATTACTGTATGAAGAATGAAGTACAAAAATAGATGCGTCTCAGATGGATCAAAACAGAATTAGATTTTTCCTTCTAGTTGGCCTCAAGGACACCCTTCTCAGGTTTGGACTGTTAATGAACACAGGATGCTCATCTTGAGTATGGCCAAGTTTCGGACTTTTCAACTTGAGGGTGTCTGATTTATGGGAAGGCGTCTCATGATCTATCTAGCTCTCAGGCGGTAATGGCGGATCCAACTGCCAATGTTAACGTTCTATCCGTAGCACACGCCAAGCTATTCTAGTTAGCAAAATTTCAGTTATAAACCCTGTAGCGTCTCTGAGATCGCCAGCAACCGACCGCCCAATACTCGACTATGCAATTCAGCACCACGTCCCTCATTTTTGCGGCCATCATGCTCCGGCTTGCGGCTGCCCGGGTGATTTTGGGCGGCCCAAACATGGGCAACCAAGGTAACTCTACCACAACCTGCAAGATGTGGGCCGCTAATTTCTTTTGGAGTAGTCGGTGCCGATGATGAAGTGGATCCTCTTGTCTGGCTGATAACCGATCCTGCGCCGCTGGTAGGTAAACAGTAGTTGAATCCCGCATATAAATCTTTGCTCTTTCTGGAGGTATGTTTTTATTTTACCACAAACCAAGTTGTGTATTCATTCGCCATCCTGTAGCCGATTATCCTTCAAGCTTCAAGGCTGATTCGTCGAGAATTTTTTATGTAAACAAGTGCAGCTGTTTCTTTTAGTGAAATTATTGTGTTCTTATGGCATGTCTGGGTTCTACATTGAGGTTGCTCCGGAGAGAAAGTGGCTGTCGATGATTTATGATTCAGACTCGCGAAATATTTCGATCGATGGTTCTGAGAATGGTGATTAAAACCTTGGACAGCTCAGGCTCGAAGGCACCTTCCCGGAAGAGACCGGAAGTCGCAAAAAAAAGAATGTAAATTATGGAAATTACATCATTCGATCGCCGATCAAGATCGAATCCATCAGTGGCAGTGTCTCTGTGTGTGTGTCGTATTTCCCCACGCACCATACAAAACGTGAGCAAAACGTGGGGAGCAAGCCAAAATATACTAAGCAGAGTGTATGAATGTATACTCGTAAAACATGAAGAATCGTAATGCGAGGAGCGAGCGACAACACAAAAATTTGCGAGCAACTGTAACGTAAACTGGGATATAAGAGAAGGAAATAGGTATCGTCGTCGCTCTGATTTTTCGCCAGACGTAAAAAAAATCTACTCCTCCTCAACAGGGAGCTCCTCCTCGTAGTCACCGTCGTCTTCGACGCTGAAAAAGAGCGTCAAAAGCGCCAAGCCAAGAATGAAGATGGCAACTTACGTGGCGTCCTGGTACTGTTGGTACTCGGCGACGAGATCCTGCATGTTGGACTCGGCCTCCGTGAACTGGTTGATAGACAGCGGGAATCAGCATAAGGAACGTAGGAAACGCGGGGGGAGACTCGCCTCCATCTCGTCCATGCCCTCCTGGGTATACCAATGCAAGAACGCCTTTCGCTTGAACATGGCGGTGAATTGGTCGCTGACGCGCTTGAACAGCTCCTGGATGCAGGTCGTGTTGCCGATGAAGGTGACGGCCATCTTGAAGCCACGGGGCGCAATGTCGCAGTGTGCGGTGAGCACGTTGTTGGGAATCCACTCGACAAAGTACGCAGAGTTCTTGGCCTGCACGTTCTGCATCTGCTCCTCGACCTCCTTCATCGCGACCTTGCCGCGGAAGACAGCGGCAACCTGGGGAGTGGCGACAGTCAGACGACGGGGAGATATAACGGGAGATGGACATCTCACGGTGAGGTATCGGCCGTGTCTCGGGTCAGACGCAGCCATCATGTTTTTGGCGTCGAACATCTGCTGGGTGAGCTCGGGGATGCTCACTGCCCGGAACGAGGCGCTGTTGCGAGCTGTTAGTGGCGCGTAACCGGTCATAAAGAAGTGGAGACGGGGGAAGGGGACTAGCAAGAAGTTGATGAGTTTGCCATGAGCAAGAGTATACGGACGACCGACCCATGTTAACGGCCAGTTTGCGCAGGTCAGAGTTGAGCTGACCAGGGAACCGCAAGCAGGTGGTGATGCCGGACATGACGCACGAGACGAGGTGGTTTAGGTCGCCGTAGGTTGGTGTCGAGAGCTTGAGGGTGCGGAAGCAGATGTCGTAGAGAGCCTCGTTGTCAATGCAGAAGGTCTCATCGGAGTTCTCGACCAACTGGTGGACAGAGAGGGTGGCGTTGTAAGGCTGCACGGGCGTAAGTAGGAGCTTTCCAAAATCACACAATGCGCGCAACTCACCTCAACAACGGTGTCGGAGACCTTAGGACTGGGCACGACAGAGTACGTGCACATCATCCGGTCAGGGTACTCCTCGCGGACTTTCGAAATCAAGAGGGTACCCATTCCAGACCCAGTTCCTCCTCCCAGGGAGTGGGTGATTTGGAAACCTGTCATACAGAAGCTTGGGTGGACAGTTGGCGAGTGGGAAAAATATATCCACCTTGGAGACAGTCAGTGCCCTCAGCCTCCCGCCGTACAACGTCCAACACAGAATCGACGAGCTCAGCTCCTTCTGTGTAGTCTGCAAACAAACACGTCGGAAACTAGGCAGAGCCGAACAATAGCCACACTCACGGCCTTTCGCCCAGTTGTTCCCCGCACCATTCTGGCCGAACACGAAGTTGTCGGGGCGGAAAAGGGAGCCCAGTGGACCTGACCGAACAGAGTCCATCGTGCCCGGCTCGAGGTCAATCAAGACCGCGCGGGGCACGTACTTCTTCCCGCCAACCTCGTTGAAGTACACCGAGATACGTTCGAGCTGGAGGTCGTTGTTGCCATTGTACACGCCATCGGCGCCGATACCGTGCTCGTCCGAAAGCACCTCCCAGAACTTGGCACCTAACCAGAGATTGAGCACAAAAGGAAGCACGTCCGTCCTGCGCGACCCGTACCGATCTGGTTGCCACACTAAACACCGGACATCAGCATGAGAAGTGGCAGGCAGGACTAGGCTGAACACACCTGTCCAGTCTGCAGGTGCACAATTTCACGCATGCTAAAGATGTGGAGTCAGATCGAAACGACAAAGAGATGTGACGCGTTGGAGCTTTCGATGCTCGCGCGCAACCAAAGGTGGTACACGACTACAAGAAGAAAGACACACTCACATAAAGAGAGGAAGGAGAAGGAGAAGCCTGGAGAACTTAGACCAAATATTTCAATCTCCGCTTTGATAACCGTGCATTATTCGGACCTTCAAGTTGCTATTATTTACGGAAACAAATCGTCCAGGCGGGTATCAGGTACACATACTAAGTATGTAGATGAGTGATAAGTAGATGCAGAGTAAATACACAAGTCCATTTCCAACGCCGAAAGTCCACTAGCCAGGTCAAGGCTGTTTATCATATGGCGTCCGGAGCTCCTCTTCTTTCCATGGCGGATACCCCGCCGCCGTCTGATGTGCGAGGTTTGACGACGACGCCGAGGCCTCTCGCTGGCGGCCCAGCAGCGACATCATAGCATCATCCGGTCCGCGGGTCGCCATGTCGTCCCCCGCCGGCTCATACTCATCAGCGAGTATCGCACCAGTGCGTTTGTCCAAGCGGAATCGCAGCCCATCCAGCTTCTTCTCCATCGTCATCAGGTTGTCGTATCTGTACGAGCCCCATGAGAACACAAATTAACTGGAGTACGACAGACGAGACTCACGGTAGCAACAGCTCCCCAAATCCAGAGCGCGACGTCAGCGCAACAGCGGAGGCAATTGTACCAGGCGGTGCAGCTATGAAAAGGTTCCGCCGCTGCCGCCTGCCGATGAGGTGCAGGAATACACCGAGGAATCCTGTGCCAAACAGCAAGAATGCGAGGATATGGGCTGGGAACGGACTGCAAATTGACCAGTGTTAGTAGATAGCCGACGCTGCAATAAAGCTACGCACTCGACCCATAGTCTCAGAACCAAAGAGGTCTCTCTTGCGTCCAGCGTATTGTTTTGATTAATGAAGTAGACGGATTTAGCGGTGATGGCAAGATGCTGGGTCTGTATGTACACCGCTGAGTATGTATGTCGTCAAGAAAGCAAGTGAGAAAACGCACGTAAATCTTGTTTGTCAGATCCAAGAATCCGTTAGGTCGGTCAAACACGGGCTGTAGGCCAGCTTGTAACGCTGAACGGAAGATGGCTCCTGGAACCCCCACGCGTGTTGAAATGCTTCGGGCCTGGACGAATGGATTCGAGTTGTTTGGGAAAAGGACACTACTCATCCATCAGCACGCTGTGTTTGAGACCTTTAGAGTACTAACGCGTTGTAGGCGCGGCCCAAAAGTGGGTCGCCATTGAGGACGCTTCCGTCTGTAATATTGGTGGTGATATTGACAGACAGGATCTGCCCCGTAGTGAGATCCGCAGCTGCAGAGACTTCGTACTCTTCCTTCGTCGGATTGCAGAAAACTGTCTTCGCTTCAGGATTCCCGGTTATGTTCTGATAGAACCTGGAAAGACATTAGCCTAGAGTCTGGTCAGACATGTGGCCAGTAAGTGTACCAAAATACGACGGGTCCGAATTCTATGGAGACGTTCTTTGAATCCGGACAGTCTACTTCATCAACACCATATTGCTTGTCAGATATCTGGAACAGACAGCCATGAGCAGTGAATATACCCACACGGACGAAAACTTACAGTGGGATCGAATGCGATGATCCTTGAACAGCCCTGGATGGATTTCGAAGTGATAGTCCCGGTTTTCCCAGTATCAGCCACAAGAACAGGTGGCCCTGACTGTCCATCGGCGTTAGCGCCTATTCAAGGAGCCGTTGGAAATACGCACCGGATTGTCGCAATTAGAGTTGGTGCGAATGCCCGTGGTTGAGACCCACATCGTTCCGTTGAGGCCACGGTTGGTGGGGAACTTGGGAATGTGATCAGGTTCGCTGTCCAATAAGTAAGAGGGACATACCTCAAATTCGGCTGTACACCATCCATCCTTGACGAACGGTGGATCGGGCAACTCGTTGAAAACGGCGGCTTGCACAAACTGAGCGGCGTATATAAGCATGGGGACATGATATTGCAATTAGGGACTCACTCCAGCCGCAGCGGCAAAGGCATTGAGCTCGTCGGCATCTGGGTCAAGGCCGATGGTACGAAGACTGGTCACTTGGGATGCTAACAAAACATGAGAGCCGTAAGAATTACAGTGTCAATCGCCCTTACTCTGGGATTTTTCTCGGGTTTGGATCTGAAAAATCGACCCAGCGAGAGGCTGAAATATGTATGTCGAGGTGGCGAGTAGCCCCGACCAAAAAATAACCCGGTGATTGTGTTTGAGGGCGGGGAACATGGCGCGGAATGAGCTGCATGAAATGAGAATTACTCTGCAGTGAGGAGCGAATGTGTTACCCAAGGGCGACCTACGCACGTGTATCACGATCAGCGAAGAGTAAAACGCGCCGAAAAAAACATACATAGTCAAGAAGCACGCTCTCTTCAGCGGTGGCGTTTCCGCGAGACATGATCACATAGGGCTGGAGAAATGATGAGCTAGACACAGGAGGAGGAGGATATCTTACCTGGAACCATCGTAGCATCCAATCTAACACGCGCCATATATAGCCCACGGGGATCACAAATCTGTAACAACAGTGTCAATGGCAGGTGTACAAGGCGTGCAGCGACCGTACAGTGTCGGGAAGAACGACTGAGCGACAACCGTGAGGCGGGGATAGGCGCAGAGGGACAGTGGACGTACCAGCAGGAATTGTGTCGACACAAGAGAAAAAACATTTCGATCTGGCACAGCATATCCTGTCGGGAACGTCGGCTTCATTGCGCCAACATGGAGAAACGTCACGATGTGCTTACCACCGTTCCTGTATGATATTTGAACGCTGCATATCCTTGTGAGTGTAGGCCGAGAGGTGACCGAAACTGAACTCACGCCACCTCCAGAGCAATGCCCAGCATTAACATCAGCAGCGGCGTTCCGACCACCACAGGCAACCAGAAGTAGACTGGGTCCTGGTCGAACTTGAATGAATGATCCTTTCTGAATGAGCTCGCCAACCTACATATCGTTTTGGGCGATTTTTGTCGACACCAGGCGTGGGGATCAAGTGGGTGGATTCTCTGAATTTCTTGGAAGAGTGGCTGAATCGACCGTCGTTGTTGGCGGGGGAGGGTGTGATTGGGGACCCTACGACGGTTGTCCCCAGTCGTGAGGTGCGTATGGAGGCAGAAGCCATTCAGGTTTGGTGGTAAGCAGCAGCAGCGCACTGCCAGATTTGACTATATACACTCATGCATGCAGCTGTCAATCAGAGCTTCTCCCATTTCAGCAACCATCACCGACAGCGATCGGATTTGCTCTTGTTCTCTCCACACACCTTGTTTGAATTGACCACCCCTGCTGCTTGCGTCGGTCTCTACGCCCGCCCATTAATCCGAGCCTTCTTGTTTTTTTCTTCACCAGAAAACAATTATCATTCCGGGCTGTGCACTTTCTCCATTGTTCTAAAATTTTATGATCGGTGTTCGAATGTATTGTACCACAGGCCCGCTCCAGTTGAAAACGGGTATCCCGGCGACTCCAAAATAATTCTGCAGGCAACATCGCTCAAGAGCTGCGCTGTCCTTTCACCTCTGAGTCTGATCACCCACTGGGGCTTGTGCGGCAATGCGGGAAAATTCAGGCTGTGCCTTCGGCTTGGCGCGACCTGGAAAGACGCCACGGGAACCATTCACCTGAGAAACAACCCTCCCTGTTCTTACATCCTTGGACCTTGGCATGTATATGGTTGATACACAATTACCGCCATCTCCGCCCACCCTGACGCAGCGCATCTAGGGTTGATCAGCACAGCCTGGGCGCTTCTCCACATGCTAGGCCGTACTTCCGGCTTCAGCAATCTGGGCTAAATGCGGCAGTCACTACTACGTCCGCGACATAGGCGCGCGCCTGCTTGAAAATCCGCTTCAAAGCCACAGTTCCATTTCAGTTCCTCTCGCCTTACAACCTCAGAGGGGTATACAACAACAATGTATCTTCTCGTACAGATATACCGGCCGCAATGACCACAAGAAAACAGCAATTATTAGATGAATGCAGACCTCAGCGTCAATCTATCTTTCCCTGCCTCGCCCTTGCAAGCAATCACCGCGACCGATCAGCGGTACGTGACTCACAGCACACTGTGTCGGAGAAATGACCCTGCACATAGCCACGCAGAATGCTATTTTTGCCTCCGTCGCCTCTTACTTTGCTCCGTAGTTGCGCTCTGCACAATTCGGTTGCACTGTCGCCGAAAGCGACTTCTAAATATGGAATAACGGTGGATAGGAAATTAATATGCAGGCCTCCTGCGGCCAAGAAATAAATAACGACTGCTCGAACGTTCGGAAATGCGCATGATGCTCACGATATTATTTTTTCTATCCTGACAAAGGCACGTTTCGCCTCTTAATTCTTCAAAAGTCATGACGCGGTAGCAGAAAAGACAGCAATCGAATAAACGGATCGCTCCCCCCCCCCCCCTCCAGAATGATCACAATCCATACGTATTTTATCTTGTTTTCTTCTTTTTGCCGGTGAAAATTAATCCTCCTTCACACACTACTAACCCCACATCATTCAAATATCCCTCGCCTGCGAATGCAAAATTGGAGTCTGGGGATAGAGGTGTGGTAAGTTGTCGAACGTCCATGGTTGAAGTTGAAGCAGATTCCTCATTTTCAATTCAATACGGGTGGGTCCATCATCTCAAGCCAGAGTAGGCCTGGTTCCGTGTCGACTACTTATTTACGTGGAAATTAACGATCAACATATTGTGAGTTTTAACAGAGCAACTAACCTTCATTGCCCAGTTCCACTTCCTTTCGGGTCGATCTCTTCAGGGCAGACGTGTGAAGCATGACTGCGGCGAAGATGAGGAACGAAGCGCTGAATTGCATATTAATTGGGCACCGGTGAGTGGGTGGGTGGGTATTACAGTAATCCCATCCGTGCCCCAGACTTTATACTTGAAAAAAATACTTGAAGCACGCACCCGAGTGTGATATTGAGCTTCGGGTGGTACGATAAAGTTGAAGGTTGACAGTTGGCCGCTACCGCCCAAAAGATCGTGAGTATACAAGGAAAATCCACCTCTTTTTTTTTTTTTTTTTTTTTTTTTTTGTGGAACGTTTGGAATACTACGATTCCAAGCATCAGGAAAAGCCCTTATGAGGCCTCTCGGATCACCCGAGCCGACATAGGTCGGTCCCTTCCGCCCGTTATAATTGGTGGCTTAAGGGATAGAAACCTTGCCGAAATAATATAGCTCCACGGGTCGAAAATGCATTAACGCACGAACGGCAAAATCCACCTCTTCATTCGCCCGTAAAGCTGAAACGTTGTTGGAATCGCCGAGCAGCTAGCCTCGGCCCTTCAAACGCACCAGTTGCTTCCATCAACAATATCTGGTCCGACGTCGACCTTGTGGCCTCCGCTGATACCGCTAAACCTCGCTCTCACAGCGCACTGTAGCCGAGAAATGACCCTACACATAGCCACGCAGAGTGCTATTTTTGCCTCCGTCGCCTCTTCGCTTTGCTCCACAGTTGCGCTCTATATAATTCGGTTGCATAATCGACCACAGCGACCTCGAACTATGGAATAAAGGTGGATAGGAAATTAATATGCAGGTTTCCGGTAGCCATTGAATATCAACTGCTCGAACGTGCGGAAATGCACATGTCGCTCAAGAGATTTATTTTTCTCGAGACCGGGTCCTGACGAAGGCGCGTTGTTTCGCCGCTTCATTCTTCAAAAGTCATGACGCGGTGGGCTACCAGCAGAAAAAGACAGTAATCAAGTAAACGGATTGCCCCCACAGAATGATCACAATCGACACGTATTTTATCTTGTTATCCTCCTTATGCCGGCGAAAATTAATCGCCCTCCTTACACTACTGACTCCACACCATTTCAAATATCCTTCGTCTTTGAATGCAAAATTGGATTCTGTGCAGAGTATGGTAAGTTGTCAAAGGTCCATGGTCGACCGTTGAACTTGAATTAGAGTCCTCGCGAAATTTGACATACAGGTGGATATCAGTACACCGTATCATTTCTGTGTGATTTTAAGCCAGGCCAGGGCTGGTGTCGCATCGCCTATTTACGAGGAAATTGGCGACGACATGTTGCGAGTGTGGTGTAGTGATCATCTTCATAGTCCAGTTTCTTTTCCTTTCGGTTCGATATCGTCAAGGTAAACGCGGTCTGAAGTATGAATGCAAAAAAAATGAGGAACGAGGCGCTGAATCCCATGTGTAGTGATGAATGGGTACCGCAGTAATCTCATCCGTGGCCTAGGCTTTATACTTGAAAAAAAATACATGAAGCTGCACCTGACGGGAATAATGAGCTTCGGATGGTATGATAGAGTTGAAGGCTAACAGTTGGCCGCCAACACCCCAGAGATCGCGAGCGTACAAGGAAAATTCGCCTCTTAATTCAATTGGTTATCAGCGGGCCCGTACTGCATGTAAAGCTGAAACTTTGTTGGAATCACCAAGCAGCCAGCCTCGACTCCCCGTCAACCGCCCCAAGTTGCTTCCATCAGAACGGAGAGTCCAACGTCGACCTTGTGGCTCTGGATTCAATATATCTGCCTCCAGAGACTTCAAGCCTCCGAGGTAGGGAATCAGCATTGATTTCAAACATCTGGTGTGAATGCTGACTCTTAAACTAATTCGACTCGCCGGTGAAACTTGAATTTAAATTTAAATCAAGCATTATTCGAATTCTTCGAAAGAGCTATCTCTATGGGGCCACAGGTGACCTACTTGAGCGAAGGACCAGGGTTTAAAGGTGGTTCAAAATAGGTTTCGGCTCGGGCGGCACCGGGTGATTTACATCAATTTTGATCCGTGGAGTCCCGCTTTATTTATGACGACATTCTGAGTTGAGCTGCAGCATTCTCCTACACTCGTCTGTGGCCTACTCTGGAGCATCTGCTTCCTCTCTTTCGATGCCCCGATACTTCAACGGACTCATGTTGATATTGCCTTCTCGTTCTTCGCAATCGTCTTCAACGCCTCTTGACTGGCACCGATGCGCGTCGATGGCAGGATCCTGCCTTCCTGAGGATAAGACTCAGGATAATATATTATACTCCGCTAGGTCCCCTTTCGGAACGTGCAGAGTTGTAGTGTTCGGAGGATCGGCCTAATGCCCTACCCACTACGCTACAGCCCACACATCTTCGACGAGCTCGCCTCTTTTAAGGCTGTAGATCTAAAATGCGTAAGCTGCAGCTATAAACTGACTGTTCCTCCGAATAGTGTAAACTACTGGTACTTTCCTTGGAGCGGACAGATAATTCCCGGAATCAGCAAGGTACTCACAATACCTACCCTCTATGTTTGAGTTTCGAGACGCATTGCAAGCTTTCTGGCCGAGGTGGGGACATCATGATCAGGTTTCGATACCCGACCGAACACTCAGTGCTTCTTCTCGCTCGAACTTTATCGTGTCCGCTCCGCGGCCATCCCTAATAGGATAGATAATTCTACGGCCGAATGGATTATCCACATGGGAACGCAAGTGGACGCCACCAGTGGATGCCACCCTGGCAAGCATCTGGCTTGGCGTATTTCCAATGCAACAGGCCTATCAGAAGGGGGCTACTATTTGATGTCTGCAAGAGGGCTGCTTCTGGTCTTGACGACATCCTAACGCTATTCTTGAATTCTTGGACTCGGGACACCTTGTTGACCTTCATGATTATGCCTCGGGGACCGCGTATTCGGAGGTGGGTCGATTCACGATTTCCTTTCCACATTTGTTCACTGAGTCTTTCAGTCTCCTAGGCACGAGATACCACTTCCCTGAGGAATCATTGGTTCAACTTGAAGTTGGCCGCGAACCATTATGACTGACGATTGCAACTCCAGTGCTCGCTCCTCATACACTTCAAGATATAAGAATACATAGAGCAAGTGTCCTCGACGTGATGGGAGGCAATTAACATAGTACAGAGTGGGGTTACCCAGAACCCAGAGAGCAAGCCACCGATGGAAAGGACGCCCCTAATTACCCGAATTGAGCCAGGCAAGAGCAGGCGCTGCCTCATCTATTGTGGCTGAAATGAGCTACAGAATGTGCAATGCATGAAATGCTTACCTTCGTCGCCCACCAATCTTCGGTTACCCGAATTGAGCCAGGTAAGAGCAGGTGCTGCCTCATCTATCGTGGCTGGAATGAGCTACAGAATATACAAAGCATGAAATGCTTACCTTCGTCGCCCACCGATCTTCGGTTACCCTCTACGAGCCAAGTAAGGGCAGGCGCTGCCTCATCTATCGTGGCTGGAATGAGCTACAGAATATACAATGCATGAAATGCCTACCTTCGTCGCCCACCGATCTTCGGTTACCCGAATTGAGCCACTCAAGAGCAGGCGCTGCCTCATCTATCGTGGCTGGAATGAGCTACAGAATATACAAAGCATGAAATGCTTACCTTCGTCGCCCACCGATCTTCGGTTACCCTCTACGAGCCAAGTAAGGGCAGGCGCTGCCTCATCTATCGTGGCTGGAATGAGCTACAGAATATACAATGCATGAAATGCCTACCTTCGTCGCCCACCGATCTTCGGTTACCCGAATTGAGCCACTCAAGAGCAGGCGCTGCCTCATCTATCGTGGCTGGAATGAGCTACAGAATATACAATGCATGAAATGCTTACCTTCGTCGCCCACCGATCTTCGGTTACCCTCTACGAGCCAAGTAAGGGCAGGCGCTGCCTCATCTATTGTGGCTGGAATGAGACACAGACCCGATATGTAGAGCATGGAATGCTACCTTCTTCACCACCCACAGCTCTTCCATCTATCGTGGCTGGAATGAGATACGGGCAATATAAAGAAACAGCAGGAAATGTTACCGTTGCCAGTGTATACCTTCCCTCTCCGCTCTGGAATCATTGCAGCGGAAACAAGCTGCAGTGCGATTGCCGTGAAAACAAAGGCCTTGAATAGCATGTCGACTCTTGAAGTTGCAGCGCGATTCTGAAGGAGGTAACGAAGGAGCGCGCGGCTTTATATCGTATGTGATATTCGTGTGATTTTCTGTGCGCGCGACAAGCGCGCGATACGGAATCTTTTGGAACTTGCGGTGCAAATGGGGTAAATGAACACGCAGGACCTTTGATAGGCGAATTGCCACGGCCGAGGGCGGTACTAGGGATGACTCATAATGATCAGCGCCCGTCAACGTCAGGCACAATGAGGATGATGGTGATTAGCTCAATGCGGCCCAACAATCACTGCCTATTTGACTGCTGACAGCTTGGGTGGCTATGGTGCTGCAAAGTTCACAAAATGCTGAGATGCGGCGGCCGGTTCTGTAGACTGGTACTGAGAGAGATTGAATAGAAATTCAAGCATATGCTGGCCATTTTTCGGATTTTTAAACTCGCACTTCGCTCGTGCTGCATCTTAAGTTTCAAATCTTTATTGCCATTTCGATCTTTCTTTGTTTTTCTTGAGTTCAGCGTCATACTTTCAGCGTCATACTTTCAACCTACCATGTTTACTATAACATTTTCTTATCCAACAGCGCCCGCAGAACTTTATTAAAGTTGTCAAATGAGCAAGTCTTGCCGGCCCTTAAACTCGCTTCGACTTCTCTGTATCGTTGGTACTTGCAGCCAATGGCCTCACCGCCAGACACAGCCCCACACAAGGACCTACTCTATTAATGTTTTGGCACGTACTGTCGGCCGCTTGTTTTTTATGTCCATATGTCTTGACAGCACCACTGCAAATCATTCATCAATTTTGTAATTAATATAGCCATAAAGAATCATCTAGCGTCGCAGACCGGAGCATACTCCGTAGATTGCACATGGTGAACCAATGAACTCGAGCCGCGAGGAACTTCCAGTGCTCGTGCATTCTTCTCACTTCTATTTTTTTTTTAAATCAATTACGTTTTTTCTTCATTTGATCAAGTCGTGATGATTCATTGCAGAACCATGGTACCGTGTAATCGATGTAGGATCCATCCACCTTAGTACACATTGAACGTTCGCTTCGATAGCCTGCCAAAAAGAGTAGAATATGCGAAGGGCAGAAGCGTCCCACTCACGTAATATTATTGGTAGTGCCCGTCCAAAGGAAAATAGAATAGATATCAGGGAGCATTTTTTTTTTCTAGTATTTGAAATCGTCGTCAAGACGTGGTGATTTATTGCGAGTGGGGACGTAATCGTAGGATCCAGTATGCTTCGCTTCGATAATTAAAAATAGCTTGCCCAAAAGAGTAGAATATGCGAAGGGCAGAAGCGTTCCACTCAGTATTAGTAGTACCCGCCCAAAGGAAAGTAGAATAGATGGAGCATATGTATATTACAGGCCAGAGTCTATGTAAGAGACCCAGCACTTTTGTTGGTGGGAATGAAATCGTTGTTAACTGAACTGTCCGCGTGGGACCGTATCGTGTTCATATGGAAAGAGGACTCTTTCTTGGTGCCAGGCGGTGAGAAGGCCAAGGTATTAACTGACGTCGAGTCCAAATCGGCCGCGACGTCGTGCGTCCAGGCCCTCCCGGTTATAACCCGGAAGATGATGAATTGAGGGGAAAGTGTCTGCGTAGGACGGTCTGTGAGTGGTATTGAAGTAATCCGACGTATTCGAGTAGCTCACAGCGAATGATGCCCAGGCGAATAAGAAACCAGGCGCCTGGGGAAGATTCTTACCGTATGTGACGGCGAAAATAATTCCAAGCACAGAGAATCTATATTTATATTTAAGTTTGCGAAGATAATTATCGGAGGTGGGAATACGAACGGGAGCGCGGATTCGATAAGGATGGCTGCGACACTGACATAGACTTCCAGAGATTCACTCGATTCTTGAAGTCTTCTAATCATGCTCCGCGCACGGAGAATTCGGTAGGCGATCAATGCGGTGATCGTTACGTTGAGGGCAACGCTCAGTGACGCCCATGGCACTCCAAAGTCGACGGTTTTTCCGCGGAAGAAGTTGCTTCCTGGGACGGCGCTCTGCACCATGGTCATAATTCCCATAGCTGGAAAGGCCGTTATTTTATTGTATGGCGCGATACCAAAATCCTCACCGATAGCACCCAAGTAGAAAAGGATCGGGACAATCAGGACTGACCAACGTCGATTCCAGATAATAAAGCAGCGATATATCTAACGAAACGAATGAGTCGATGAGGCAAAATATGCTGAACCACAAACCAGCAGTCCATCGCCCAAAAACTCTCCCAATTGAGTGGCTGCCGTTCCCAATGTCTAAAAATGGAAGGCAAGCATCTGGAAACAAGCGATATGAAGTGAAAAAAAAGACTTACCTGCCACCATATCGAGGAGTTGGCTCCTAGGTATCCGAGTGGGCCGCCAGGCGCATCGCGATGATCTGGTGCCGTTTGTTAGCCGGACCACGCCGGAATATACCTACACCCACCTATCCACATACTAACATGGCCGATTTTTGTCAGAAAATAGCGTCGCGAAGAAGAAAAAGGGCTTACTACTCCAAGAAGACACCATTCACGAAGAGCGCGATAGTGAGACAGGATAGAAGCACTGCACCGACCAGGATGTAGCTCCTGCATGACGGTTAAGGCGATATTCGTCCACATACTAAAGTGCTTATTAATACCTGTTCTTTTTGCGGCTAGACGCAGTCTTGGCATTCCAGGCCATGCTGACGGAGTAGAAGAACATGAAGAGCTGAATACCTGGAACGGAATGAAAACCACAACTGGACGGAAAGAGCAGGGCTTACCCCAGAGTGCGCCTTTGAAAAGCTCGCCCCAGAATACGGACCTCTCCAGAAGGAGGGCCGGAGAGGGAGAGTTCATGATGGGGGGGGAGTCCGACATGGTGGCAGGAGGCCAAGGCTGAGGTCTGCCAGCGACGATCTTAGGGCCTTATATCGGGACTTCGAGAGCGTTGTAACTGACCACGATAGGAAATACTGCCGCGACCATAGCCGACAGCGTGGTCTCTCCGGAGAATCGGGACGACGAAAATAGGCACGCTGATCGACATCAGGCGGCTGATTAGGAAACTCATTAAAAGCTTCTTTGTCTTAGTCCGCTACGCTCGCCTCACAATGGGTTATCCGCACTATATCATTCTATATCTTGCCCTCTGCGTTCTATCTATATGGACTTCGTTCAGCATTCCAACATTTCTCTTCAGGAACAGGACAAATATGCTGATTTTGGGCGAGTATACTGCGGACCCACCAAAAAGTCCTATACTGAATCCAATTGGTGCTACACTAGGGCTCCACGACACCGCCCGACACCCTACGTCGAACATGGATCGACCCATTAGAATGGTGGTTGAAGACTCAGTGCGATACCGACATCCTGCGGACGAGGCAGACCGGGAATTCCTCTCAGGATTTCCCTCTGGCGAAGGGGCGCTTCCTCTTGGGTCAAACAATCTCGCCACCTTCATCTCCATGTACCACCAGCTCGACTGCATGCATACATTTGGTCAAGCTCTGACGAAGCGCAACAAGGCCGGCTGGAAACGAATGGAGCATTGCTTGGGTTTTTTGAGAGAGGCGGCGATGTGTCAGGCCGACATGACCCTAGAATTGGGCAACTTTGCAGAGAGGAACTTCACTGTTGAGCGACATGGGGAAGAGTATGTCTGCCAGCGTGATTGGACGATGATTGCAGAGGCATCTCAATCGAACTGGGTCCGATGGCGGAAGGAAAAGGCAAATACTGGCTGAATGTTGGCTGAATGCGATATTCCGTTTATGTCATGAATATTTTCGTAGCAAGCTTCAAGGCGAAGCTTCGGGAGATTCTGGGCGTGAGTTTGGATCCGTCGCTGGGTCAGTTTGGATCCGTCGTGGCATATTCAACAAACGAAGATGTCTGTCCAGGAGAGATGAGGTGCCATATGCATCTTTCGAACCGTGGCGAGCCACATCGTAGTTGCGACAGCGAGGTTCTGCGACAGCAAAGGTTCTGCAACAGCGATATTTTAAGAGCTTGACGTTCTACGCCTGTCAGTTGTGAAGTTGATAAGAATATTGTACACGTGATTAACGCTTTTTGGTCCTTTTTTCTGTTTTTTTTTTTTTGTCCGCGCCTCGATCTGCCAGTTCCATATCGGTGATATTTGATCTTGACATTCGACAGTCTGGGAGCTGATTAGGCTCTTCCCTGCCCTCCGCGGCACAGCATCAACAAGTCCCTGACAGTCACGTCTAGGTCCCCACATATAGTATACCGCCTTCATCCTCTCCCCCCCCGCTCCCGAACACCTCAACCGAGTTTGAGAATGCCACAATCACAATATTTTTCCCTCCCCCAGGAAGACAAGCCGCTCATAGACGGCGAGCATGATCATAGTAAAGGTGGGTCCAAGTCATGGCACTGGAATTTCGAGACTAATCTCGCATTGCCAGAGCCAGAGCCTGCCACACAGGACCGCCTCCATAGACTCGTCTACTGGGCGATTGTGCTCATATCCGCGTGTTGTTTGATCGACGTCGTCGCGCTGCTGTATTTCGCGTCCCAGAATACATTCCACCGACCCATCCCCGTCGACGAACTGCCTCTCCGCAGTACTTATATCGGGCTGGAGAATCTCTACCTGAAGAAGAACCACAAGAGCCACAAGATTGCTCCCATTGTTAACCTGCCCAAAGTCCTTCAGGTTGTCGATTCAGCGCAACCCGGCACGGTCTTTCCGCAATTCGAGGAGACGTGGGCCACTCCCCATGGAATTGTGCCAGTGAATAATCGCCGTTTACTGGTGACTCGTACGGTTTGTGCTTGGTATGCCTTACGGTCCATACACTAATTGCATCTTGGCATTGTAGGCCTCAACCGTAGCACAATTCCGAATCCTGGATTTCGGGATGGATCATTGCGTTATTGAGCTTGCGGTTCCGGCCCCGGCCAATGACACTTCGGCGACAGTCCTTGCGGATGGGCAGCCAAAGGGCCAAGTTGAGGTCTGGTCTTTGAAAGAAGACAAGAAGATGGATTCCCTCCGACTATCCTCGAAAACCAAGCCGGCGCGCGATCGCCTTCTTGGTACTCTCTCGCCCTCATATGGAGGGACTGTCGCACTTGATGGGTTTTCGTGCGTCTCTGGGACCTATCTAACCGTCGAAATGGCTTGCGGAAACCAGGACTGTTTCTTCGAGTCTGTGGCAAGGCAGAAGAGTACTGAAGGTGAGTATTGTCTGTTTTGGGTCAATAATCAATCCACTAACGCACGACCGCTAGGGCTATATTTACAGCAGCATCAGACGGTTTAAGACGGATCGTTGGGTCTTAATTTATATTCGTGTCCGCGCTTGTATACTCCTTCGATATATCGAACGGCTTTCACTCGCTTTCACTTTAATAACGTAAATTTGATATCTACAACAACGAATACCTCAATGCCCCGAACCAGTTCGTATTTCGGATTCAACTATCAAGTCATTGCCTTGATATTGACAGCTATCTCAAAAACGATAGACATAAACAGTTTTAGAGCAAAGTTTGTGCCGGCGGAAACGAGCTCCACAACCGTCACCTTTTGGCCCACCGTCCATATCAGAAGGTTATTTTACGATGACTGTAGCGAGTACAATGTTTAAATTTAGTACCATTTCGCCACGGCCCGAGCTTTGCTCTAAAACTGTTTGTGCCTATCGTTTTTGAGATAGCTGGAAGGCGGAGGAGCCTATTTGGGCTGCTGAGACAGGAAAGTCTCGTACGTAATGCCGTCCATACTACGGAGACATCTCAGCGTCTAAAGTGAGGAGTAACCGAATATACTGACGCTATCTCATTGTTCGCCAAAATTCTGAACAAGCTGTAAATGACGCCGGTAAGAATTATAATCTCCTTGCCCCAAAACGACTTACATGTAACCACGAGCCTGGGGTATGCCCAACGATTTTTCAAAGAAGGCGCCGAGTGCCTTTGCGAAGCTGTCGCGTTTCGCAGTCGCTGCATTTTCTAGCTACACCGACAAAAGTCCATATATTTAGCTATAAAAGGTGTATTTGGACCCACCGTCTTGAATGTGAGAAGGAATGCAGGCTCGTGTGTCCCTTCGAAATTCAAGGATTCGTTGAAGATTACGGAGCTGGATGTGTTGATTCCCTCCGGATCATTCGCGCTCCACGCCGCCGAGCAGGCCTGGACAGCAATCAGAATGCGAAGTGCCGTCCGGTCGGAGGCGTACCTTGGAGAGTGAGGTCGAGAACTGTTTTACATCGCGGATCTATAATAAGCATCTAAGTTGGAAAAGGAAGGAGCTGCGCGCCGAAAATAATACTACTGGCCTTCACGTTGGTGACGAGGGTTGCAACGGGCATATCTGCGACGAATTGGGCGTAGGTGGCGCGTAACTGCGTGGGTGGGTCCTGTTCCGCTCCGACAAGTCCGAATCCTGTGTGATATCCGAGTTGGTGACTCGCAGATTTGGAGAATCTGGAGATTAGAATGAGGAGCGTTAGCGAAGTTCGGAAGATTATAAATTCGCCGTTATGGGCGCACTATTGGCGCTGATTGCAGATGCAATCGACATCCATGTGGCTTAGACGGAAGCGGGCTGATAATCATCTATGTGGGATGTACCGCCGCAATGACAAAAAGAGGTTTAATTGGCATAAAAGATCAGCTCAGCGGGCCGGTCGATGTCCTTGAAGAACGGGAGAGAATGGACAGCAAAATGATAGGCTGCTATCAGGCCCGTCCAGGCCCTAAATGAATGACGACTCACTTTGCATCAAGATCTGCCAGGGCCGTAACAAGACGGAGGCTGAAGGATCCGACTCAAGTTGTAAGCGGAGCTGTTGTGAGAGTGTACTAGCTGTTGCCTAACTGAAGGTGGAAATGATAGAACCGTGTTCTACTGTAACGCACGCTGACAACGGGATAGAGGATTACAAAATTAAATCAAGGGTCAATGCCCTGGACCGTACAGTTGCTGGTTCTTCTCCACCTCCTGGTACACCGCCTCCCAATCCTTACATTGATAGGTGTCTGGGAAAACGTTGGGGTACGGCTTTCCGAGGACTAGATCCAGCTCCAAATCTCCACGACAGAGAACCATCTGTCGCAAGTAATTAACGCAGTGGTGACCCAGATCTGACGGCTCGACGACCTCGTCGGTGCCGAGGGCCTCGAGGTCGACGACGGCTTTGCGGATGATGTTCAAGCAGCGGAGCTGGTGGAACATGGATGGGGTATAGGGCTGGCGGTCGTCTCCTAGGTATACGAGGCCGTCGCCTGGGGAAAGCGCGTCCCAGTCCGCGTCGTCTTCCATCTGGAAATGCGCAGTGTCTTCAATGTACATGCGGACGTCTGCGAGTTTCCCCACAGGAAATACGCGAGGGAAGTCGTTGGCTACGCCTAAGCTCGGGTTTGAGAGTCCTGAAAAACGGCCAAAGTGTGGAGAACTGACTGTAAGGCTCCAGGCCCAGTGAAAAGCGTTTTATGGACGCGAGGACCAGGAATTTGAGGAGCACGGCGAAGGAGACGAGGACGAGAATGCGGGGGCTCAGGATGTTTCGAATGCTCGACATGGTGTGCTGAAGCAAAGCCGTGCTGAATCTAAATATACTGGACGCCGTATGCGGTTCTGCCGTGGACAATGATTAGGATGTGGGCGAAGCTATTAGACAGCTGTCAAACTTGAATCGGAAAGGATTGATCTGACATAGATCGAGATATTTGGCCTGGCCTACTGATGACCTTATTAGACTCCGAACTTCGACCATATCTTCCAGCACGATGCTAGGCAGCACTTTCATTGCGAGCAGTCTGACGATTCTCGGCGTAGTATCGACCTGGATGTCGTACCACATGCTTGGCCGGCTTGGAAGAAATCCGTTTGCGCCCATGGGTGCGTGTAACGCCTACAGGTTCCTCGAAACAGCCCTAAGTCGTCTATAGCTGAGAGCCATGACTTGCCTGCGACTCTTCCGGGAGGCTACAGCGGTGGTCAGGTCCGAATGATGATCGAAGACTCCGCCCGCTACCGGTTCCCGGGCGAGGGCGTCGCCAAGGAATGGGAGGCCGCTAACCCGGGAGGCACCGGCACATACCACACAGACACGCAGCTCTCCCTCTACGTCTCAATGGTACATCAGTACCATTGCGTCCAGACCTTCGGCGAACAACTCACGAAGACGAAACGCCATGACTGGTCACACTTGCAGCATTGCCTCAATTACTTGCGGGAAATGGCGCTGTGTACGCCTGATATGACGTTGGAGCGAGGGGACTTTACGAAGAGGAATTTTACCACCGAGCATGGCGGTGCTCTCCATGTTTGCCGCAACCTTGACCCAACATACGACTTACTGGCCAAGAATTGGGCAGAGTGGATCAGCTTTCGGAAGAACCTTGGCAAGTGACCTAGCTTGCTCTTTTGAACAACTGCTCATCTTCGATGTTCGAACAGCTGCAGCAAATAAGAAAGCATCGGAGGCGAAGGCCGCAGCAGCGTCGAGCACTCCAGAGGAGCCTGAGGTGGATCTACACGCGCACCATCACAACTGAGATCATCAGACACTTTTTGGGGTGTTTTCTGTTCATGTCGATAGCTCCTGCATATTCAGGAATTAATTGTATTCGTAGGAGGCAAACATTGTTGGTGCTTGTTGTGCGGAAATATGCCAAAACCCTCCGATCCAAACTTCTGATCCGTTTGATTCAAACTTTGATCATGACTTTCAGCTTTGCTTTCCACTACGGATTTCCTCTGCGGTCCATGGCCAGGCACAGGTTAAGACTACCTATCCAATAGCCCCAACTATATAAAACTATTGGAACGTGTAGTACGCACCGCCTCAAGCCGAAGGGGACGCGTAACATCATGGCAATGCCGGAAGAGGACAAGGAGGGTCAAGTCTCTCAAGACTTGTGGGATCCAAACGCTTCAGAACTACAACTACTCCAACATGTCCGCCTCTCAAAAGTCCATCCCTCGAGAATCTGACTGGACATTCTATATCTCTACGTCTGTGATCATCAATGCGTCAAGAAAAAGTGCGTGGGACGTGCTATTGGACTTTCCGTCCTATGGTGAATGGTACGCGTCCAGTAGCAGCTCTTTCTGTGTCCTAATCTCACCGTATTGCTCAGGAATCCATACATGTGTGTCACCACGCCGCTCTGATGAAAAAAAGTTACTTACCGCCAATGCAGACGCGAAAGCACGCTCATCGACGCGTCGAAGAAGCCTCTGCCGTCCGCTCAGATAGCCAAGGGCACACGCCTTGCGCTGAAGGTCCACATGCCGCCTGCAATGGACGCCAGCGTCAAGCCGCGGTCCATGACGGAGTTGGTCATGCATGTGGAGCCTCAAAGCCAGCTGGCATGGGGCTCGCATCTGCCTGGGTGGCTATTTGGAGCCGAGCACTGGAATGTGCTGACGGAAGTCGAAGGAGGCACGAAGTACGAGATTATCGCGGTCTTAAAAGGCGGAGCAGCCCATCTTATGATGAGATCGATGCGAGAACCGTTTACAGAGGCAATCAAGGCCATGGCTCTGGGTTTTAAGACCAGATGCGAGCGGGATTAGATTCCTTACTTGTAGAGACCATATATATCCGCGTGTACCACTTGCGCGACGGATGTCTTCCGATGAGTTCCATGGGAGCAAATAATCATCCTAGCGCTCTGGGATAAATTGGTCGAGCTCCCAGGGCGTGTCGCGGTCGATGGCGACGAGGTCCCCGCCCCAGACGTGCTAGACGTGCCCGCACCCACCACTTGCATTTTTTTTAAAATTGCGCCTCACCGATGTTGCCGTCCGGTCTCATTCTCTACGCAGAAGTATGGGTTTGTACGCGTTCCCTTCCAATCGTCGAGCTTCTGGCGTCGCATGTCTGGAGGCGGAAAAGGAGGCCGTCGGCAAGAGAGGTTGGATGTCTCGAACGACGGCGGGATCATCACTGTAGTGAATGGAGAATCGGGCGTCTCCCTTTTCCGTCACCAGACTAGTTCGTAGAGTAAAGAATGTTATATAGACAGCCAGCGACAAGAAACCAGCAAACTAGTCATTTCATTTTTAGGGCAATCCACAAAAAGATAGCGTACGGAGAGCGGCAAAAGGAAAGAGAAAGAGAAAGACAGGCGAAAAAAAAGAAAAAAAATGCGTGGATATAAGGGTGTGAAGAGAACGAGAACTGTTATTCTGGAGCGGGTATAGTCATCATCATCAAGCGTCTAGACGTCGTCCTCAACGGGGGCCTCTTCCTCGTAGTCTCCCTCCTCCTCGGCGCTGAAAGGAAACAAAAGTTAGATGTGGTAGCGAAGGCAGAAGAATAAAGTACGTGGCATCCTGGTACTGCTGGTACTCGGCGACGAGATCTTGCATGTTGGACTCGGCCTCGGTGAACTAAGTGATACTAAATATGAGTAACCCGAATACTATAAATGCAAAGCTACTCGCCTCCATCTCATCCATACCCTCCTGGGTGTACCAATGCAAAAACGCCTTGCGCTTGAACATGGCGGTGAACTGGTCACTCACGCGCTTGAACAGTTCCTGGATGGCAGTCGAGTTGCCAATGAAGGTAACCGCCATCTTGACACCGCGCGGCGCGATGTCACAGTGCGCCGTGAGCACGTTGTTGGGGATCCACTCGACAAAGTAGGCAGAGTTCTTCTTCTGCACGTTCTGCATCTGCTCCTCCACCTCCTTCATCGCGACCTTGCCGCGGAACATGGCGGCGACCTGAAGAGAAGGGGGTATTAGAAGAGGTGAAGACCAAAGTGAGGGACATCTCACGGTGAGGTATCGGCCGTGCCTCGGGTCAGACGCAGCCATCATGTTTTTGGCGTCGAACATCTGCTGGGTGAGCTCGGGGACACTAACAGGACGGTACTGTGCGCTGCCGCGGGCAGTCAGAGGAGCGAACCCGGTCATGAAGAAGTGGAGACGAGGGAAGGGAACTGATATGGCTCGATTAGTTTTACGGACAATTAGCAAAATCGGCACAACTCACCCATGTTAACGGCGAGCTTGCGAAGATCTGAGTTGAGCTGTCCGGGGAAGCGGAGGCAAGTAGTGACACCGGACATGACGACAGAGACGAGGTTGTTCAAGTCCTTGTGGGTTGGCGTCGAGAGCTTAAGGGTGCGGAAGCAAATGTCGTAGAGAGCTTCGTTGTCGATGCAGTAGGTCTCATCGGAGTTCTCGACCAGCTGATGGACGGAGAGGGTGGCGTTGTAGGGCTGCGTACGCGTGAGTAGGAGCTCGAAAAAAAAAACATAGAACAACTCACCTCGACGACGGTGTCGGAGACCTTGGGACTCGGCACGACCGAGTACGTGCACATCATCCGGTCGGGGTATTCCTCGCGAATTTTGGACATCAGAAGGGTACCCATTCCAGACCCAGTTCCACCCCCGAGAGAGTGGGTGATTTGGAAACCTATCGAAAGCTTTGGCAATGCAGAAAAGAAGAGAAAAAAACAACTAACCCTGGAGGCAGTCGGTGCCCTCGGCCTCCCGACGAACAACGTCTAGCACAGAATCGACGAGCTCCGCTCCTTCGGTGTAGTCTGAAACAAAGACGTCCAAAACTAGGCAGAACCGAATAGCAGCCACACTCACGGCCCTTCGCCCAGTTGTTTCCCGCGCCGTTTTGACCAAAGACAAAGTTGTCAGGGCGGAAAAGAGACCCCAGGGGTCCCGAACGAACAGCGTCCATCGTCCCCGGTTCCAGGTCAATTAAGACTGCGCGAGGGACGTACTTGTTGCCTCCAACCTCGTTGTAGTACACTGAGATGCGCTCGAGCTGGTAGTCGTTGGTGCCGTTATAGATGCCATCGGGTTGGATATTGTGTTCGTCCGATACAACTTCCCAGAACCTGGCACCTAATTACCGGCAAGTCAGGCCGTATCAAGCAGTGGCTCGTCCATCACCCACCGATCTGGTTGCCACACTGAACACATAGCGTTAGCAGTGAATTAAAACAAAGACTTTAGCTGAAAACACACCTGGCCGGTTTGGAGATGTACGATTTCACGCATTCTGAGGGCCTAGCAGTCAGTGGAATCTGGCAGGAGTGGTACGAGTAGGAAATGACGCGACGGAAACAATTAGAGTGCCGGAAAAGCGATCTCTAAGAGTCGATACCGAAATACGACGCCAAATGGCTGTAGAAGATGGCAGAAAAGCAAGGCGACGTACATGGAGTCTGGACTGTCTGGTGCGGGTTCAGAGAAAGTTTGTCCAGGTTTGTAACTTTGTTGGCTCCAAATATTCTCACGACCCTTCTACCACCATCCGGATTTCGTTTGCGAGTTAGCGTGCAATGTTCATACTGCGGCGAGAATTCTTTACACCAGAGCGAGACTCGAACAACTAGGCGCGAACTTGACGTCTCGGTTACCTTTCAGGTCTTTCACATGCTACCTGCGCAACAGAACCTCTGGAGTCCAACATGATTTTGTCTGTGCCGGCTGGCTAGCTGTTCTACAAATCTAACCCAAGTCTGTTGGATATACACTGTGTTTTTCGATTCTGGAGGCGACTGTAGCTCTATTCGAGCTCGGATTGGGTCCCAACTTGGATTTACAGCGCCTGTGTTCCATCCTCGCGGCTACTATTCAAAGACAACTTCTGCATCCTGTAGCCTTACATGCTTACCTCAAATATGTCAGTTCAAACTTAATTGCCCTAGCCACCGTATGGGAAGCTGCAATGAAGCTTGCTGCTTAATGAAATCCGGATGCTATGCGGCGACCTGAAATCGCGTAACACGTCCGGTATTGATTCCGAAAGTCCCAGCAGTGGTTGACCCAACTTGGCCGTCACCCAGGGTCGAACTTCGCGCAATTTCCTCATAAAGGTTCATCAAGGGTAACAATTTTCTACTCGTCCTCACACGGTTGTTCGAGCTCTGAGAGGACTTCGCTATAGAAATATGCAGTGTATCTCTCTCTGCATCGTTTGCCATTAATATTGGCGCGATTGCTAGATATATTAGACCCGTTGTTTCTAGCGGGCGTGAGGACTACCGGATTCTTTTCTTTGTTTTAACTAAGTAGCGTTCCTGCGTAGCTGATTGTTTTATTTTGCAGCGCATGCCGGCGGACTTTTTTTCATACTCTCCTAAATGATGTTTCATTTGAGACCGCTGCAGTAGAGCAGTCGAATTTCCTCGTCGATATTGGTTGAATGGTTCGCATTTTTGTTCACCGGGCAATGCCGGCCGATACATTGTAAAAAACACACGACCAAACATTTACCTAAAAGGCGCAAGAAACGGGGAGAAAATCTTCTTCCCTTCGACAGTGCGTCGAAGGGAAGACAAGCCCGCATTTTCCTTTTCTTTTCCGACCATGCCCAGTCCTGTTCTGCCTTCGCCTTTCCGGCCACTGCTCACTCGTTTGACGAGCGTTGTCAGTGTTCAACCTACTTCGCCAATCACTGCGTCGCCCGATGAAGATGCTGTCCTTGAGCTCAGCGACGGCTCTGCTTTTCGTGGAATAAGTTTCGGAGCGCAGGGGAAAAGCGTTGCCGGAGAATGTGTTTTTCAGACCGGTTAGTCGACAGCCAGACGTCGCTTTACCTTTTGCCTATGCACCTTAGGTATGGTTGGATACACCGAATCCCTCACGGACCCGTCATACGAGGGGCAAATCCTCGTCTTGACGTATCCTATTGTCGGAAATTACGGCGTGCCTGAAAGACCGGAAAATCCACTAGATACTCTTCCCGTTGCGTTTGAGTCTTCAAAGATTCACGTCGCGGCAATTGTGATCGGATATCACTCTGAAGACTACAGCCACTTTCTCGCCACTTCCTCCCTGGGCGCTTGGCTCAAAGAAAACGACGTCCCTGCCATTCATGGCATCGACACGCGCGCCCTCACGAAAAAGATCAGAGAACAAGGGTCCATGCTAGGAAGAATTCTAGCACGCAAACCTGGAGCCCCCTCTGGTAGAGCTCGGTCATTGGTCCCCGCGTCTCGGTCCTCGTCTCGGGCACCCTCACGCGCTTCGTCTCCCCCCAATTCTGGGACCTGGCGCGAAGATTACGACGAAATTCCTTTCCTTGATCCGAACCAAGTCAATTTGGTCGCCGCAGTATCTATATCTGCGCCGCGCCTTTACAAAAGTACCATTACACCTCGCTTGCATCCCACCGGCCGCCCATTGCGCATCCTGGCCATAGACGTGGGCATGAAGTATAATCAAATTCGATGCTTTATAGATCGAGGCACTGAGCTCAAAGTGGTCCCCTGGGACTACGACTTCCTGGCAGAGCCTGAGCCATACGATGGGATTTTTATCTCAAACGGGCCCGGAGATCCTGCTATGGTGACGTCCACTGTTTCTCGTCTGGCTGTCGCGCTCGAGAAAGCCGATCGGCCCATCTTCGGCATCTGTCTCGGCCACCAGCTTCTCGCACTGGCGGCGGGTGCCACCACCTCAAAAATGAAATACGGCAACCGTGGCCACAATATCCCTTGCACAGACGCTCTTTCTGGCCGATGCTACATCACCAGCCAGAATCACGGATTCCAAGTCAATACCAAAACGCTACCCGCGGGGTGGAAGGAACTCTTCCGCAACGCCAACGACGGGAGCAACGAAGGCATCTACTGCGAAGACAAACCGTTCTTCTCGGTGCAATTCCATCCCGAATCGACTCCGGGTCCCCGGGACACCGAATTCCTCTTCGACGTCTTCATCCAAAATGTCGCTGACTGTGCGGCGACAAACACCCTCGTCCCCATCGCCATGCCTGGTGGGAAGAAGGCCGACAACGACCAACGCGTCCCCCGTGCCACAGTCTCAAAAGTCGTCATCCTCGGCTCTGGCGGTCTCTCTATTGGCCAGGCCGGAGAATTCGACTATTCTGGGTCACAGGCAATCAAGGCCCTGAAGGAGGAGGGTATCTACACGATCATGGTCAACCCTAACATCGCCACTATCGCTACTTCCAAGGGTCTCGCAGACAAAGTTTATTTTCTACCTGTGACGCCCGATTTTGTGCGCAAGATCATCAAGTACGAGAAGCCGGATGGTATCTACGTGACGTTTGGTGGACAAACCGCGCTGAACGTTGGGATCAAGCTAAAGGATGAGTTTGAGGCGCTCGGTGTGAAGGTGTTGGGCACTCCCATTGAAACGATCATCACAACGGAGGATAGGCAGTTGTTTGCATCGGCGATGGAAGCGATCGGCGAGAAGTGCGCAGAGAGTTCTACTGCGACGAACCAGGAAGAAGCTATTGCGGCTGCCCAAGCCATTGGATTTCCCGTCATTGTTCGCGCTGCGTATGCGCTTGGTGGGCTTGGGTCTGGATTCGCCCAGAATGAGACGCAGCTCAAGGCGCTGTGTACCAAAGCATTCGCGACAAGTCCGCAGGTGCTCGTTGAGAAGAGTATGAAGGGCTGGAAGGAGATCGAGTACGAAGTGGTCAGAGATTGCCGAGACAACTGTATTACAGTTTGTAACATGGAGGTTCGTTTTCCCTTTTACCATGTGTACAAAAATTGACATTCCTCAGAACTTCGATCCTCTCGGCATCCATACTGGGGATTCGATTGTGATTGCACCCTCCCAGACCCTCTCGGATTCAGATTACAATATGCTCCGAACCACCGCAATCAACGTCATCCGCCATCTCGGCGTAGTGGGAGAGTGCAATATTCAGTACGCCCTGAACCCGGTGTCTCAAGAGTATTGCATCATCGAAGTGCGTTTGCGTTCCCTTATTCTATTCACATATTGATTCCGACTTTCCAGGTCAATGCTCGATTGTCGCGCTCATCCGCCCTCGCTTCGAAGGCTACTGGCTATCCGCTCGCCTTTATTGCGGCAAAGCTGGGGCTTGGGATTCCTCTCAATGACATCAAGAACTCGGTCACGAAGGTCACGAGCGCTTGCTTTGAGCCCAGCTTGGACTACATTGTTGTCAAGATTCCGCGCTGGGATCTGACGAAATTCAATCGCGTCAGTCGTCTTCTCAGCAGCAGTATGAAGAGCGTGGGCGAGGTGATGGCCATCGGACGGACATTTGAAGAGACCTTCCAGAAGGCGCTCCGCGCCATAGATGATCACTTTGCTGGATTTGCCAAGGTTCGCACCCGAGAGTTATCCCTTCGCCTCTGTTAACAGTTCCATAGAACGACTTTGTCGAGGACATCGACGAGGAACTTGTGAACCCTACGGACAAGCGAGTGTTTGCCATCTCGACGGCCTTTTATCGCGGATACAGTGTCGACAAGATTTGGCAAATGACCAACATCGATAAATGGTTCTTGACGAAGCTCGAACACATCTTCAAAACGGAACAGCGGCTTTCGTGAGTTCTGTGGTCCTTGCCTCGATGAACTGAGCTAATGAGCAGCAGCGGTTGCAACGTCTCGACGATAGCTCCCAGTCTTCTTAAGCAGGCGAAACAGCTTGGATTTTCCGATCGACAACTCGCCCTTTGCATGGGATCGACGGAACTGGCTGTTCGCCGGTTGCGCCAAGAGAGTGGGATTGCACCTTTCGTCAAGCAGATAGACACCGTCGCTGCGGAGTTTCCGGCCTTCACCAATTATCTCTACACCACTTACAATGCCATCGAGCATGACGTAACCTTTAACGATCGGGGTGTCATGGTCCTTGGCTCTGGAGTTTACCGCATCGGCTCTTCCGTCGAATTTGATTGGTGTGCAGTTCGCGCCATCCGAACTCTTCGTGAGGAGGGCCTCCAGACGATCATGGTCAACTACAATCCGGAGACCGTCAGCACAGATTACGACGAGGCGGATCGACTCTATTTCGAAAACATCAGCCTGGAGACCATCCTTGATATATACGACACCGAACGCTCGAGAGGCGTCATTCTCGCCATGGGTGGACAGACTCCCAACAACATCGCGCTACCTCTCTATCGTCAGAACGTCAAAATATACGGGACTTCCCCGGAAATGATTGACACCGCTGAGAACAGATACAAATTTTCGCGGTTGCTCGATGAGATAGGAGTTGACCAGCCTCTGTGGAAGGAGCTTACCAGCTTCGAGGAAGCCGAAATCTTTTGCGAGAAAGTCGGGTACCCTGTACTTGTTCGGCCTTCCTACGTGCTATCTGGTGCTGCGATGAACGTCGTTTCTACCGGGGACGACCTTTCCAATTATCTCACCCAGGCCACCGCGGTCTCTCGTGATCACCCTGTCGTCATCACGAAATACATCGAGCAGGCAAAGGAGATTGAGATGGACGCTGTCGCCAAGGACGGGAAGATGGTTATGCACTTCATCTCGGAGCACGTCGAGAACGCTGGTGTGCACTCGGGCGACGCCACCCTCATCCATCCTCCACAAGACTTGGACCCACAGACCGTTCGGCAGATCGAGGAAGCTACCGCCAAAATCGGGAACGCTCTCAACGTCACAGGGCCCTTCAATATCCAGTTCATTGCCAAAAATAACGAGATCAAAGTCATCGAGTGTAACCTCCGCGCTGCTCGCTCTTTCCCATTCGTTTCGAAGGTCACGGGCATCGATGCTATTGAAATGGCCACCAGAGTCATGCTCGATATCCCGGTTGAGGCTTACCCTGATCCCGGAATGCCGACTGATTACGTTGGCGTCAAGGTTCCGCAGTTCAGCTTCAGTCGACTCTCTGGCGCAGATCCCGTTCTAGGCGTTGAAATGGCGTCGACTGGCGAGGTTGCCTGCTTCGGGCATGACAAGTACGAAGCCTATCTGAAGGCCCTAATATCAACGGGTATTGTGCCTCCGAAAAAGAACATTCTCTTTTCCATCGGTAGTTACCGCGAAAAGTTGGAGATCCTTCCGTCGGTCCAAAAACTCAGCGCCGCAGGCTACAACATCTTTGCTACCTCGGGTACAGCAGACTTCTTGACTGAACACAACGTCCCATGCAAGGTAAGCCGCTTCTTGTCTATTTTATATTCATGTATTGATGGAATGTAGTACCTTGAAACTCTCGGAGAAGACAACCGGGACAAGCAGAAATCCGAGTATTCACTCACGCAGCATCTGGCGAACAATCTAATCGACATGTACATCAATCTCCCTTCAAAGAACCATTATCGCAGACCCGCGAGCTACAGCAGCAAGGGGTATCATACTCGTCGCATGGCTGTCGATTTTGCTGTCCCTCTGATCACCAATATCAAGAACGCGAAAATGCTCGCGGAGGCTCTTGTGCGGAAATTGCCCCTGGAGGTGTCCACCATCGATTCAAAGAGCTCTCACCAGACCTATACATTCCCTGGGCTGATTAACATTTCCGCATTCGTTCCCGATCTAGTCGGCGACGCCAGCCCCGACTTGGGTCAGGTCACAAAGGCCTCCATCAGCGCCGGATTCACGACTTCCGTTATCATTCCGTTCGATCTAAAAGGAGGTATTTCGGATCGTCGCTCGCTTGAGCAAGCCAAATCGAATGTGGCTGGTGTGGCCCATTGCAATTTCGCTCTTAGCATCGTGGCCTCTGCCGACAACGTCCAATCACTGGACGAAGAACTCCAGGCCGAGGCGAAGTCCCTTTACATCCCATTCGATGTCAACAGCATCTCGACACCGCTCTCTGTTGTCGCAGCCCATTTCACGTCTTGGCCTTCCGAAAAACCTGTCGTAACAAACGCCAAGGGCTCGGATCTTGCGTGTATTCTCCTCTTAGCTAGCCTTCACAACCGCAGTGTCCACGTCAGCGACGTCCAGAGCAAGGACGACCTGTTGCTGATTTCGCTCAGCAAGGCCAAACAGCTGAAGGTTACATGTGACGTCTCGGTTTACGCCTTGTTCTTCTCCTGGGAGCAGTACCCGACGTGCACGTTCCTTCCCTCGGAGCCGGACCAGAAGGCCCTTTGGAAGAACCTTGAGTTCATCGACGCGTTTTCTGTCGGTGCCGCGCCATACCGCCTCGCTCTTGCACTAGGGGAGTCACCCTCGCCATGGTCGGGGGTAGAAGAAACCCTACCTCTGTTACTGACGGCAGTCGCGGAGGGCCGCCTCTCTCTCAGTGATATTCGCATCCGACTGCACGACAATCCTGTTCACATCTTTGGACTCCCGGATCAGTCTCATACGCACGTGGAAGTCGTCGTTGGCAGGAGAACTCGATTTGGGAAGCGAACAACGTGCTGGTCACCCTTGGAACCCAAATTTGTGACCGGGGCCATCCACAGAGTAGTCGTCCATGGACACACTGCTTACCTTGATGGTTCGCTATTCTCAGCACCCCTTGGGAAAGACATATCTGGTGCTACCATAAACCATCCGCCTGCTTCCGGTGCAGTGGTGGCCAGTGCTTCAGTGAAAGAGGTCGATCCCGTTACACATTCCAATGCCAATGTCATGTCCCTGACCTCCGTGGGCTCGTCGCAATCGTCTGGAGGTCCGTTCCACGCGGTGGCCCCTGGCACGCATCTCCCAACCCATCCATTGCCTCACCCGGCTTTCCACCGTCGACACATTCTCTCGGTCAAGCAATTTACTCATCGCGACATTCACGAATTGTTCTCCCTCGCGCATGAAATGCGTTTGCAGGTCGAACGAAATGGGACCCTCGACATCCTCAAGGGCCGTGTCTTGTGCACTCTTTTCTATGAGCCCTCGACCCGCACAAGCTCTTCGTTTGACGCAGCCATGAAGCGTTGCGGTGGAGAAGTCGTCCAGATCTCTGCAGATACATCCTCCGTGGCCAAGGGCGAAAGTTTACCTGATACCATTCGCACCCTTGGCTGCTACGGTGACGCCATTGTCATTCGGCATCCTGACGTCGGGAGCGCCCAATTGGCGGCCAAGTTCTCTCCTGTCCCAATCATCAACGCGGGTGACGGAATTGGCGAGCATCCTACTCAGGTACGGTAGCTACTCCCTTCTAATATTAAGGCTAAAGTTTTTTTCGTAGGCGCTACTGGACGTATATACGATCCGCTCGGAGCTCGGGACTGTGAATGGCCGAACAATTACCCTGCTTGGCGATCTCAAGAACGGAAGGACGGTGCATAGCTTGGTGACACTTTTGTCCTTGTATTCCGTTCGCCTCAACTTCGTTTCTCCCCGGTCGCTTGCAATGCCCGCCAACGTCATTTCAGCTGCCCGGAAGGCTGGTATTCCTGTAACTCAATGCGAATCTCTCGACGAAGTATTAGCCGACACAGATGTGCTATATGTGACTCGGATCCAGAAAGAGCGGTTCGAGAACGAGACGGAGTGGAATCAAGTCAAGGACGCCTACCGGGTTGATCACGCTGTGTTATCGAGGGCCAAGGAGGACATGATCGTCATGCACCCATTGCCCAGAGTGAATGGTGCGTAGTTAATTAACCAGCACCAGCCCCATCTGACGACTTTTTTTCTTCCTTCTAGAAATCGACCCAGAGGTTGATTTTGACTCTCGTCGAGCCGTCTATTTCCGACAGATGCGTTACGGTCTCTTCGTATGTTTTCTAACTCTTTTTACTGGCTCTCCCCCTAATTATTTTCGATAGATTCGAATGGCATTGCTGGCGAGCGTGATGGGTTAAGCGTCTTCAAATAGATGAATACGTACAAAAGTAATCTCCGGGGTTTTGTGATGTGCGGAATTAACACATGATCGCAAATCTCTTCCTTGGCAGATGACGAGATTGCAACTTTTCTGGAGGACTATTTAATTTATAATTTTGGAAAAAAAACTGCAGACTTTTGCTGTACCTTCGGCTGAGGCCATTTTGCCCCAACCGTGTAAGCCACATGCGTAGACACACCCGCTTAATTCGCTCAGCCGTCCGCGTCGGTGCCGGTTTGCCGCTCTGTTCCCGTCATCTCCCTTGTCGACTTCATGTCTCTTCATTTCAGCTGTTCGGTTGGTCTTCTGCCGGCTAGCACTGTTCGCTTACTATTGCGAAGAGGCGCTGGTGTGGATGTTATATCTTCTGCTTGTATAGGCCTGCATCCTGCTGCCTGCTGGAACCCGCGTGGCATCAGTTTAGACGCACCTTTGTCGCGGTATCTTCAATTCTCAGGCCTCAGCCTCTGCTATGGACCCCCAACAGCCAATCCCACCTGCCGCTGAAAGTGGTCCATCCCATACTACTGCGAAACCACATGTCCAACTCGAGCTCATTTCCGAAGCCACTCCATCCGATGCAAAGCCTCCTGTCCCTCCCAAAGCCGACTCTGCACCATCTTTGCGGGACCGGGAGCCTGTTGGTTATCCAGATCTGCCAGCCCCCGTTCGACATCGCTCTCTGCCCCACACCTTTCCAGAACATATACTAGAGGCTCCTCCTTTTCCAAGGCCGTTCTCAATTCCGCATAATGGCAGCCAACGCCGATCCGAGCTCGACTGGATTGTCCCCGTCCAGCCCTCGCGAGATCCAGTAGTACTTTATTCCCCGTCCCTCGAAAAAAAAAAAGCTCATTACTTGGATTTCAGCGTCCCAAAACTGTAGAAGAGCGCCTACAGCCTACCATCCAAGCGGCGAAGATAGAGCGAGAGAAGTATGAGCTCAAAGCTAAGATGACGGGATGGTCACTAAATGTTCGTCGCTCGCGTCTGCTAGTTCGTTCGTGGCCTCAGACTTTGATTTATCCGCGCAGGTTGCTATAGGTCTGCAAGTCGCCTTGGGCTCCCTTACAACAGGTCTTTCAGCGGCGACTTCTGGTCGACAGGTTTGTTTCACGTTTTGCTCCGTACAGCTTCCGTGGCTTACATTAATCAAAGACTTCAATCGCGACAACGATTCTCGGTGGGCATAAATATCCTTTTCTGTGAGTTATAATGTGATGGCTTCTCAGGCGGCCTCTCTACCGTTGTCGCGTCGTACCTTGCCCGCGCGCGTGGATCCAATGAACCTGAACTTTCGATTACGCGCTGCAAAGACTTAGAACAATATATTCGGGAATGCGAAGCGTTCCTTCTGGATTTTGGGCACACGACCGACAACAAATACGATGACAAAATATTCGGACTCAGAGAGCGTTTCGAAGATCTTCTGGGAAACGCAAATGGGTATGTGATTATTTATCTCCTGAAAACTCCGCAACTGTCCGCGCTGATGCCTTAATGCAGGGAAAGGCGATTGGCGTCTGTGTAGTGGGATTGGACTATCAGTGCTCTTGGATTCTTGTACGATTTTTATTCATAATATATGTAGTCCTTCGCTAGACGCGACGCGTAATGTCATGTGCTCGCCGATATAAATCACGTGATCAGCTCTCAACGCCTCTTTGAAATTGTTTACCTCTTTCACTCATTCTTTGAGGATTCTCTCCGCGTTTGGGGTGGCGAGCATACAGCAATGAAGAACAAGAACAAGCAGACCAAATTCCCCGTCGTACGCCTCTCGCGGCAGCTCACAGCTCTCTCTGACCTGCGCTGGTATAGGCCCGCATAAAGAGGATCATGCAGAAGGACGAGGAGGTCGGGAAGGTCGCCCAGGCCACCCCCATCGTAATATGTGCGCCGCCAGAATCCCTCTCCGCCCAGCAATATTAATATGGTCCCCACCACAGCGAAAGCACTCGAGCTGTTTCTGGGCCTGATCATAGATGAGGCCAGCAAAGTTACAGTCGAGCGGGGGTCAAAGAAGGTCGAAGCATATCATTTGTGCGTCCGAATGGCAACCCTTTTCGTGCTGCCGCTTATACACCGCGACCGCCCCAGAAAGCACGCGGTAGATACAACAGAAATGCTCGATTTCCTCAAGGAAATCGTCGAGGCCGTCCCCGATCCATCTAATGGAGGGACCATCGACTTGGAAGGCGAGAATGTAGAAAAGAAGAAGCGAGGTAAAGGAAAGAGGGCGGCGACTGGTACTGATAGTAAAGAACCGACTATACGAAAGAGGAAGAAGAAGAAGGGGGATGAGGAGGCTGCCGAGGTCGAGGCGAAGTCGGAGCCGGAGCCCGACCAGGATGCCGAGGACACCAACATGGAGGACGCCGAGGATGAGGACAAGCCGTCGTATTACCGGAAGGGTGACGCAGAGGTGGACAGTGACTGGGAAGACAAACCATTTATGCCCAAACGGTAGCACAGGACAGACGATATCCTTATTCTGACTGACTCGCGATGTATTCTTGAAAACGGAATGTATTGACACCCTGTACAACATATACCGCAGGTGTTACACGAGCTCTACGTCACCACTTGCGACGAGATCCGCAACGGCAGCGAACGACAAAAGCGTAAGACTCCCTTCCGCTAAGTCGATGATTTTTCCCCTACAAAGAAATTAACAAGCATTACAAAGTGATAGTGGGCTGCACATACTCAGGTGTTTTGGCTTCGCACCGCTTCCGCGCGTGTGCGAACACGGCCCTGGTGGTTTCAGGCTCGGTGACTAGGGGAAGGGATTCAGCGAAATATCCCGCGCGTTGTCGGCCACTCACTCATCGAAGGCATGATAAAATCGGGTATATCGTCGAGCCCGGCCTGTGACTCGGGAAGGCTCTGCAGGACGGAAGCGTAGAAGTGCCGGTCTATAAGGTGCGCGTGCCTTGCGCGTCGGTACCCTTAGAACCATCTGCATAGTGAAAGACAGAGCGCGCACCGGCTTGCGTAGTCGCGTTCAGCCGCTGTTATTCGTTTCTGGACGTCCTCGTTTGCGATGATATATCGCGCATAGTTTTCAATCTAAGTAACCCAGAGCTTATGCATGATTACCACGCGTCCAAAGATCCAGCTCCAACGCTACCTTGAAAAGGCGGGTTCGGACATATGAGCGCACGATAAACTTGACGCGCTCGACCTCCGTTTGGGCGAGCATAATCCTGATGTGCTCTTCCTCCGAGGAAGATGGGTCACCCCGAAGAAGTTGGATCGTGTCCGACTGCGAAATCAAGCACCATCTAGTTTAAGACGCGCTGCCGCTCACCTGCCGTCGGATGTGGTCCAGCAGGGATGATAAGAGAACGTCCTGAGCAGGTAATATATCTGGAGCGTGACGTTCATTCATCCAATGTCGCATAAGCTGCTCGAGAGGTGTCTCTTCCGGCAGTGGGTTGGCAACAGGTTTGATAAAGGCTGGCATTGGCTCGTCGTCGTCCATAAGAGCATTCTGCCCAGGTCTCGAGCCAGAAGGCTTTGACCGATTGTATTCCAGGTCCCAGTTATCAGAGTCGTCCATGACGGTTGAGAAAGCAAGTACCAGTCGCGTTCTGCCCAGCCCTAAATTCACGGTTACATAAACCACCGCTTCTCGCTCACCACATCGACGCGTTTACGATGTCCAATGCACCCCCTCTGGATCTACATGATATCGCCCTTCTTCTTAATTACGAGCGTGCCTCTACTGAACCACGCTTCAGACATGCGAAATTGCGCGAGATCGCGACTTCCTCCTCCAATTTCCAAAGTGTCACTATGATTGAGGAGTGGCACTCGAGAAAAGGTCCTAAAGAAGGATTTTTATTTGAAACCAGCCTCAAGGCGGCGCAGAATTCCCCAGATCTACCCTCGAATATGTTTCCTTCTCCCGTGCCAGCGTCATTGCGGGGCCTTACACCGAAGCAAATAGAGACAATTTACTGGCAGGTGCGCGGACACAATGGATGCTACCAAGCCGTCGCGCTTCTCCAGCACTTGTTTGGTCTCTATCCTGCGAACACTTCTGTCCGAGTCCACACTTCAGATGGTGTCGATTTTGTAACTCTTGCCGCGGACATGACGATTCTGGAGATGAAACTTCAGCATTCCAAACTATTGACGTATGCAGATGTTATGAACAAGGCGATATATACTACCGGCGAGGACCCCGTCTCGTCGCACACAGTTCTGCGGTTCTCGGATGGCAATAATGTCGTCGTACTCGATTTGGCATCGATGCAGTTTGGAGACGCTGGACGCGGGTTACGGGGCCACGGAACCTTCGTACTCGAGTCACTGGACGATTTTACCACTCGTCTCCAGAGTTATGCGCGCAAGTTCACAGATGTCAAAATCTCTTACAGAATGAGGCCTCCTCCTCCCGATATCGACGCATGGTTGGCTCAGGCGGCCAGAAGAGTGAAACAACGACTGGGGAAGAAGAAGAAAGAGCCTTGGTGCACTTCCTGTGGCACTCCGGTCAGACGCGGATCGACGAGTTGCGCATTCTGCGCCTCCCTCCGGCCTGCAGAATTGCCGCATGAAAGTCCGGCCCCGGGGCAGCCTGAAGCAGTTGGCAACTTGCAGTTGCAGCCACCTGCAGCCAGTGGATCTAAATCCGCAACGAACGAAGCCCCAGCGAACGAAGCCCCAACGGCGGTTATGACTAGATGGTATGGTACGTGCTAACATTCTCTTTTTTCTTGTAGGCGGCGGTTTATGCTTATCTATAGTGATCGCAGGCTTGGGGGTAGTATTTTGTTACTGTGCTATGTTGCTCAATGCTGCCACGATCCGTTGAAATTTCAATATGCGTTACATACCAGAAGTTCCTCAGTTTATCCCTTTACTTCCTCGACTGCTGAATGTACTCCTATAATACACACATGTACAACTTTGCTACGGATTTTTTTGAGCCCAATCGAGAAGGGTTCCGTCGGGAGTTGCCGAGCGCCAAAGAGCCAGCGCTAGCTTGCATCCCAATCTCATCCTGCTCTCATGTCTCCCTTTCTGAGCCTCAAATTCTTCTGGAAACGATACGGGCTTGGACTTCGGATACAGGCTTTGCATTTGAGCCTTCAAGTCACTTCAATAAAAGAGGGACTTCGACCTACTTCGACAAGACCTCGAATTATATCTGTCTAGCCGCTAGCATAGCGGTCTGAAGCGCCAAGAGGGCCTTGAGAGAGACTACCCTCAAATCCCCGACCGTGAAAAGACTACCATGGTTTTCTCGGAAAATCATCAAACATACCTCAAAAGCAGTAGGGTGTGGGCAAGATCTGGGACCCGAAAAGTCACTGTTGTACTGAATGGTCACACCCGCTCTTTAATTCTTGGCTATAATCGACCGCTAATAAAATACATAAGTCTACGGCAACTTACCCATATTGTGGCTGCCGGCCTGGCCGCGTGCTAGTCCGAACTTCTCAACGTTGTCAGCCACAATTTGGAATATTGTCAGCCACCAAGCCGTTACACCCTTCAAGTCTCTGTCTCCTACCACCACCATACCAACTATCTCACTCGCTCGCCCTCGCTTTACCCGCCACGAACTCGTAACACCATGCGCAACACTATCAACTTGGCCGTTCTCGTCACTCTCGCGTGCTCCATCAGCCTCTCCGCCGCCGCTCCCAGTACCGTGGTGGACAACGTCAAGCACGATAAATCTTTCAACCAATATCACGAGCCTCCTGCACCCGCCGAGCATTACGTGCGCTTGCCTCGTTCAGAGATGAAGACGGACAACAAACCGGAGATGCAAATGGATGGGGAACCCAAGATCTCAGGCAGACTGCAGCAGAACACAAGGCAGATCCACAACGCCGATTATAGTGCATCGGGACCGCCATCCAACGCAAATTCCAACCCAGCGGCAGCGCAGCCAGGCCAGCCTCCATCCTCTCCTCCACCGGCGCCCGCTCCCCAAAGCGCACCGAAGAGCGGCGGCTCGAACAACGCGGCGGTGGCTGACGACAAGAAGGCCGACGGAGACAAGTCGCCGTCTTCCCATGCCAAGAGAGTAATTGAGCTCCTCTACGATCCCACTGGCATCGACTCATCCTACTCTTATGTTAGAATCGCGCCGTGGTGGACAAGAGGGGAGGAAGGTCTGTGGTGGCGGCGGGACAGCAGTAGCGGGGTGATAAAGCCTCAAGTTCAAGCAGCGACTACGCGACTAGGAGAGGGTGGCATCTTCTGATATGATTTTATTTATTCTGGTTCTCCATGCCGTGTACAAATACAAGGGTTAACGACTGTATATATATATGACCTCCAAGGCATCGGGAGAAGGCGCCTCTATGCATTTTTTTTTGGAAAGCGCTTAAGCAGGGCCAAGCAAAGGAATGGAGCGAAGCGCCGATCCGAACACGGAACATAGACCCGAACAACTTCAATACGTGGTGGTGGCTACGAGCGCTCTCTTGATACCACCACCATGCATACCCTTGCACCCCTTATATCCCTCTTAATAACGACCCTGCAATGTTCCGCGCAAAACCAGGCTCCTGGGGTTACAATCACTACACCGTCGACGGAAACTGGCGTCATTGCCACTGAACCTGTCCTTACAGTACCCATCTCGCAATATTCATTCTCTGCTTTCCCCCTTCCTTCTCAGGCCGCGGTCGCAGGCGTGTCCCCCCTGACCGACCCTAGAAGTCCCCCTCCGATTGGTTCATCGCTTATTCCTGACTTTACCCAGGCATGGGCTGGCGCGTACCAGGAGGCGAAAAGAAAAGTGAGGATGCGGGCATTACTGCAGTTCACAGTCCTCTAACGCTAGCCGGTAGATTGCTGATTTTACTCTGGACGAGAAAGCGAGCCTGGCCACAGGAGTCGGCTGGATGGGCGGCCGTTGTGTGGTGGGTATCAATTTAATTCGTGCGCGCTCCTCTCTCAAACTCTGTGCGCTAGGGAAACACGCCTCCGATTGGTGTAAACGGTACCAAGTGGCCTGGCCTCTGCCTCGAGGTCTGCTTACTCTCATCGTCCTGTAATTCTCTAACCGCCGGCACGCAGGATTCCCCGCTCGGCATCCGATTTGCGGACTTTGTGACCGCCTTCCCCACTGGCGTCAACACTGCGGCCACGTACGCCGTAGCAAACTTTAATTGTGCCGCGCTCATTATAATTTCAGGTTCAATCGCAAGCTCATCCGGCGGCGCGGCCTGTTCATGGGCCGCGAGCACGTTGGCAAGGGCGTCAACGTCGCCCTTGGGCCGATGATGAATATAGGCCGCGTCGCAGGGGGCGGCAGGAACTGGGAAGGTTTCGGCGCTGACCCTTTCCTGACCGGTGAGGCCGCGTATGAGACTATCCTCGGTATGCAAGAGGCCGGTGTCCAGGCCTGTGCCAAGCATCTCATCAACAAGTAAGTACAACGATGCGTGTGTAATACTCGGAATTGATTCCCTGTAGCGAACAGGAGCACTTTCGTACACAGGAAAGCTCACACGTGGATGACCGGACTCAGCACGAGATTTATGCTCACCCATTCCTTCGGAGCATTATGGCCGGCGTTACGTCGTCAGTAGCCTCGTAACCCCCTTCTAACACATGGCTAACTCCTCCGCAGGATCATGTGCAGCTACAGTGCGTTCCGCGTTTAAGCAGGCTCCTAAATTAACGTGAAGCAGATTTGATTAACGGGACGTACGCATGCGAGAACGACAAGATTATGAACGACATCATCAAACGTGAATTCGGATTCCAAGGATGTAAGTTCGGGCAAGCTGTAATATGTACACCACTCACTGCTTGTTGCAGATATCATGTCCGACTGGGAGGGTATGTCTATAATTCAAGTTGTCCACACAAAACTAACAAAACCCAGCCACGCATTCTACCATATCCGTAGTCACCGGTCTGGATGTAAGTCCAGCTATGCTGCCGGATTATCTAGTTGTTCACAGTACGTCGTTAGATGACCATGCCGGGCGACGTCACGTTCTTGTCGGGCACAACTGTGCGTGGCGGCCTTCCATACTCCCGATTGCTTTGCTTACAAAAGCGCACAGTATTTTGGCCCGAACCTTGTCGCGTACGTGCAGAACAATACATTTCCCCAGACGCGCCTGGACGATATGGGTGCGTCCCTCACTTCCTCGTGGTCATGTTAATAATCCCCCCACAGCAACGCGTATCGTTGCCGCATGGTATTTTGTGCACCAGGACGCCGCCACATACCCCGCCACCAACTTCGATGCCTTCAACCCCATGAACGAGGCCACGAACGAACACGTCGATGTTCAGGTTCGTATGCTTTTGGCTGCTTTTCGTTACTGTCTAGCCGGGACTGACAGAACGTGTCAATCAGGCAGATCATCACGAGCTCGTGCGCGAGATCGGCGCGGCCAGTACGGTCCTGCTTAAAAACACTGGCGGCGCGCTGCCTTTGAAGAAGCCTCGCAACATCGTGCTCGTTGGGAGCGATGCTGGGCCGGGAAAGGTCGGCCCAAATGAGTTTGCGGATCAGGTACGTCGGAATGAATTTCATTCGAGTTCGCTCCGTGCTCATGTGCGGTCGGAAGGGTGGCATGGACGGCATCTTGGCCATGGGGTGGGGATCTGGGTGAGCCTCGCAGTCGTATTTTCCGCCATTGGCTAAATTTTCATAGCACGGCCAACTTCACATACCTTGTTTCTGTGCGTTGAGCATTTTATTCTTTGTGCTGGCAGCGAAATATTTATATTTTGTGCTTTAGCCATTGGAAGCTATCCAGAGACGTGCAAGGAAGGACAGGACGAGTGTGTCGTGGATTCTCGACGACTTTGACGTTCAGAGGGCGGGAAATATGGTCATCGGCAAATCTGCGGCCTTGGTCTTCATCTCGTCCAATTCGGGTGAAGGCTATATCACCGTGGACGGCAACGAGGGAGACAGGTGAGCCCATAAGCGTCCATGCTGTTACAGGACTGACCCTAGCGCAGGAAAAACTTGACGGCCTGGCACAGCGGTGACGACCTCGTGCTTGCTGTGGCGGCGCAGAACAACAACACCATAGTTATATGCCACTCTGTCGGCCCCTTGATACTCGAGCCGTGGATCGACCATCCGAACGTGACTGCTGTGAGTACGTCAGGCATCCAAGCGCGACTACGTCTGAGCCGGAAGAACAGGTGCTTTGGGCCGGTGTGCCTGGACAAGAGGCCGGCAACTCGATTACTGATGTCCTCTACGGCGACTGGAACCCCTCTGGCCGGCTCCCATACACCATCGCGAAGCAGCAGCAGGACTACTCTGCGCAACTAGTACTCGGTGGGGGGCCCTCGGACATCTTGAGCATTCCCTACACAGAAGGGTACGCGCGCCGTTCCGGCCAGTACCATCTTAAATCCAAAACTGATAAATCCATGCTCAGGCTGAATGTGGATTACCGGCACTTCGACGCCTTCAATATCACGCCGCGCTTCGAGTTTGGATACGGCTTGAGTTACACGAACTTCACCTACAGCAAGCTGCACATCGCGAAGGTGGGGAATCAGGCCTCGACGGACCCGAAGCTCGAAGCGTCTTGGGCTGCTGGGAATGCGACGCCCATAGCGGCTGGGTCGTCGACCGCGCTGTGGTATGCCCGCCCCCTGTCCTCGAATTCTCGCCGCACGTTTACTCATTATCCTCCTAGGCTGCATCGCCCACTCTATAATGTTACATTCGAGGTCAAGAACACCGGACCGGTCTGGGGAGGAGACGTATGTGTTTGCTCTGCCTGGGACGTTGACGGAACTGACATGCCTTACTCCAGATTCCTCAACTTTATCTGAACTTCCCTACGTCGGCCGGCGAACCCCCGGCGGTCCTCAAGGGCTTTACAAATGTCGAGGTGCTTCCTGGACGGAAGAAGACGGTCTCCATCACCCTCTCGCGGTACGACCTGAGCATCTGGGACACCGTCGCGCAAGGCTGGCGCCGCCCCGACGGCACGATTGGAGTTTCTGTTGGTACAAGCTCGAGAAACATTAGGTTGACGGGGAATATCCCGAAATAGATGATACCATCCTTACTTGGATACACTGAAGATACACTCTACCCATCGACGATCTACATGGACGGACATTTGTGCACGGACTACTTACGGTAGATACACATACTTATGATAGAGAGCTTGAGGACTCTGTGCGAATGTATGTATTGAGGTACATGATTACACGGCAGTGGAAACGTGACATTAAATAAGGTAAGGTCCAGAGGTTCACAGGTTTGAGTGTACAAATCAGGGCAATAAACCGGAATACTTTCACTGCATCTTCAATGGGCAAGTAGCACGACATGCACCTACATCAAACGATTCAAAAGTCTAGCCCCAGCTTCCGTTCAATGATGAGCGCAGAAAGTAAGATGTGGTCAAAGCACTCGTGGCCGTCCGGGAACACCGTCAGTACGGGTTCTGGGAGTGGCGGAGGAGCGTCTAGGGGTGGGGGGACAAACGTTGCAAGTTGGGTGGTCGTGGATATCGTGTAGCACTTTTGATTTGATACGTTAATGCCACATAGTTGGGGGAGAATGGATCAGGCTTACAATGCACATTGGCGAACCATCCTCGAGCGTTGAACGGCAGTCCCATCGCAGGCCGATTTCATCCCATCTCCATGTCCAGTGGTTCTGTGGGGTGCGAGTGTAAGCTAGATGCAGGGCTGTAAAAATAAATAAACACGCACAGGAGAGTTATTTATGGAAGAGAGGACATTGGAAAGGCGGGTCGTTATGTCGCCTACCGTTAGGATAGCGCGATGGTGGTTCAGTGAAAGCCTAGTATACAGTGAGTATTCCTAGACTTTCGATAAATTAATTAGCACACTCGAACTCGCCAATGAACCACTCTTGGTGGTCTTCAGCCTGAACGCGATGGACGGATGTGCGGTATGAGATCGGGACGAATGGATTGAGATTCAGCGCCACCGCTATCCGGTACTGTCCTTGGTCGTCTGCATCTTGCGGGGGCACCATGAAGCACTGAGAGTCGGCATCCGCAATACTGGGCACAGTGAAGGTGTAAGAGAGCGGATTCTGCGGGCGCCGAACTCGTGAATATCGTGGAGGCTGCGAGATCATCGACGTAACATAGCTAGAGGTTTTGGTCAGTAATATAAACAAGAAGCGGCGAGCATGATTATACTAGTGTACTCTGGAAGGTCTGCAGAAGGTCTAGGCTCCTCCATCTCGTTGGCGACGTCTTGAGGGTCTACCAAAAAAAACAGGTGAATGGAAAGCAGCGAAAATATACTTTTACATACCCACTATCATACACTCAATTGCAAGGAGAAGAGATGGTGTTAGAAAGAGGGGGAGGGAAAGGCTGTGACTGCTGCGGGCTCAGCCACAGCTTACAAAGCCGACTTGAAGCCAACCACCATGGGCTTCACATTGCAACTGGGGACGCCCGTAAACACTGCGCTGTTCCTCTTCATTCTCTACTCCGTGCAGCGTATCGTGTTCCCGACTGTTTCTAAGCCTAAAACGATCCCACGAGAGTTTAAATCGGGTTATTCATGGATGCCCAAGTCGCACCCACCGACGGTCCTGTTCAAGACCTACACGCCCAAGACCTTGGAGCCATTCAACGGCCAGAATGGGGGACGCATCTTACTTGCTATCAAAGGGGTGGTGTTCGATGTCACTGCGGGGAGGAATTTCTACGGGCCCAGTACGTCATTTGTCAGTGCGCGTCAAGTCTCTACTCATGGCTCTTAGATGGCATGTACGGTAACTTTGCAGGGCGAGATGCTTCCAGGGGCATGGCGAAGCAGTCTTTCGACATAGGTACCAATTCTTTTTACCTTCAACCATCAGGCTAACGCTGCTAAGAAATGCTGACGCCCATCGACCAACCGCTCGACAAGCTCGAAGACCTTCAACAGGAGGAGATGTAAGTCATTTTTACTTTGCAATGACCTCGACCTGACATATTTTTTCTTTACCAGTGACAACATGCGAGGTCAGAACTACTTCTTATTTATTCCAAAACCACTGGCCTTAATTTTTCATAGGGTGGATCGACCATTTCTCCAACAAATATATTGTCTGTGGCGAGCTGGTCGAGAACGATGCCATCTAGGTGCATTTTGTTCCAGATTTGTAACCATGTATCGTCTGGCGGCCGACCGCTCCCTGTCAGCTCTACGGTTCGCAAAAATTGAAGCGATTTATTTCCGCATCCAGAAAGGACCTTCGATTTTTTCCTGGTGTTCCTTAGTCGCCTTGTCGCCACTGTCTGAGCAACGCCTCTCAGGCGGTTCATTCGATTTGACGCGGTTTGACACTCCTTGCCTTTATCGCCGCTCTTTACAGAGTTAAATTGGCCCGAGGTGGCTATTTGTTTCTTCAACCCGACATGAACATCGAAACCTCAATTGATACTGACTGTCCCCAGCTAATTTCCCTTGTTCTTTTATTTAAATTGGGTACGGTTTGCATCGCTTCATGGTCGTATGCACCTTTTCCTGGTCGCCGACACCTCGCACTGGGTTGGGCCGACATCAACGTTAAGTGCCGTTTAATCTTATAGTTCTTCTGCGCCACAATGTCCACAAATTTATACACGTCCCAGCGGCGGTGGGGTGGGTGATTATAACCATTTATTTCGGCAGCCCAAGATTATATAAAAGGAGGGGTATCCGCCTCTTTCCTTCAGTGGTTCACTCTCGACTCACTACCTCCAATCGTCTCTCACTTACTCCACAATGTTCTTCCGTCTCTCCCGTGTTCTTGTCGCTGCTCTGCCCGTCGCGGCTGTTCTTGCGTTCCCCCACGAAGCCAGGTGAATCCGAACGTCGTGCATCGACACCGGATGTCTCGTTTACTTTTATTATTATTCCAGAACCGATGATGGTAGTTGCAATGTCAACGGCGGTCCCAAGTGCTGCGATCGCGTTGGAACCGTTCGTCAATCTCTCGTTTTTGTTCACTTCCTGATACTCACTGCGCACTCAGGCGGCGGTCCTCGATCCCCTCGGTCTCGACGGTCTCGGCGTTCTTCTGGGCCTCATAGGCCTCTCCACCACCACCACCAACCTGTAACCTCCCACTCCCCTTTTATTTTATTCACCTCTTCAACATCGATCCTTACAGTGGCTTGGACTGCGACCTCAACATCGACAACTGCCCTGCGACTGCTCTTTGCTGCCAGGGCAACACATTCGTACATTATTACCCGTTTTTCGATCGCCGTTTCTCGTCTAACCAGCTGCGTTGTAGAACGGTTTCATCATCGTCAACTTTGGGTGCAGCCCCATCGTCTAAGAGCTCAGCTAGACGACAGGCGTATTGCTGACCGTTGCAATGTCCTGAAAGAATATGTATAATAGTCGACTGTAGTTCAGCTTTGTATTGTGTTTTCAAAGTGGATTTGTTGTGTGTACTACTGAGGCCGCATTTGGCCCAAGTGAGATGATCGCCCTGTTGATCGTCATGGACTCAGATAACTTTGATCTCTGGCGGCACAAACTCTCTTCGACCATCTGTTCACCCAGTTGCAGCTTCACTTGGCAATGGCTGTTTTGCAGCTCATCATACGAATCTTCAGCAGCCCCAGCTTTTTGATTCAAATCGGCGCAGGGGCTGCCTGTTTTGCGGTTCCCTACTATTACCCCCCAAGCATCCCATTCGTCCGCCGTTTCTTATCCCTTTGGTTGTATGCCTCTCTATATCTCACTGTCACATGTGTGATGCTCTACGCCGTTGTCTCGGCATTTTCCCCGTTATTCTCCTACCTGGAACGGAAATTACCACCAGAGGAGGGCGAAGGATCGGACTCGGCGGACGGTCCAGAAGCTCAGCCACGTCCCCAGCCGCGGGATGAGGAATCGCTCGTCGTGGCTAGCCCTTCAGACGAACCCGCGCATGGCTTGTCGAGATTCCTATCCGAAGCCAAGTCTGTCGCAGTCATCCTCTGCATAGACTTGGCGTCAGCAGCAGTATTGCGGCCAAGGGATGGCACTCCATTTGTTCTTGGGACACTCCAAGTCCTCGCCGGGGTCTTCAAACGCACAGGCATAGTAATAGCTGCTATTGTCGCCCCACTACTCCTTATTTCACTCCCCCTCGCCATTCTCTGGATCCTCGTCAAGTGCCTTAATGAAGAACCCTTCAGAACTTCCTCCTCGCGCTTCACTGCGATTTGCACGCGAGTGCTCGGCACTGCGTTCATTTATCTGCTTGCGCTGGAAGGCCTTTCCCTCTCCCCTTCATCCCGCCACTTCGCCGTCTTCCAGAATCTCATCTGGCAGGCCGCCCCACTAGCCCATCTCTTCAAATGGGTCGGACTCATCGCCTATCCCATCGCCCTCATGACCTACCTTACCGATCACACAGCAGGGTATCTCCTCAGGCGAGCCTTGAACGAACTCTTGATTCCCATTCCCCCCCAGACCAAGTCGCGATACCAGCGTCTTGTCTCGTTCACCCTGTTCATCGTATTTCCGTTGGCCATGGTTTTCAACGGCTATATCTTCCCTCCCCCCTCCCCCGCGTGGGATGCGTTCATTTCCACGGCAATTTTCATGGCCTGGATCTCTCTGGGTGTAATCGTGGATTTCCTCTTCGACTTCCTCATTTACTGGGTATTCTTTGCCTGGGCGGTCCGGAGCGAATCTACGCCTGAAGGAAGGCCAAGAATGACCACCCTTGAGGCTATGGCTAGCAGCGTGTTTGGATTCATTGTAGGTGATCTGACGGGACGGAAATACGCGGCGCTCTGGGCCTATGCTCGTCGAGAGATAGACACCGACTCGGAGGAAAAGGCGGGGGAGGAAAAGGCGGGGGATGGGGAGGGGGGGGAAGAGATAGAGACGGATGCGAAGACGGGGATGGAGACAAATACCCTCGAACTCGACAACAAAACCGATCCCCCTCGTGTGTACTAGCGGTTTTGCAGCTGTTTATTTGCCAGTGTTTCCCGGATCCTGCCGACATGAACGGCGGTAAATGGGTTGTAGTTGTTTCTTCTGGATGTATACTATGCAGATTCCGAGATCCACAAAGAACAGGTTCAGCTTCCCGGTCAAGCTACTGACCTTTAAATGCCAGCTGTGGCAAGAGCTTCCAGCACCTTCGAAACTATCTCGTCGGCGGCCTTGGCGCTCCTCATCGTAGTAATCATCTGCGCAGCCTCTTCCAGCTCTGCCAGGCATTTCACCCTTTCCCCCTCGACATCGACTGCCACATCTTGCATGGCTGCAGCGAATTGAGCCCGTAGTCGTGCTTTGGACGTGCGTTCAACCGGATCCCTGGATTCGAACTCATCTCCGCGGTCTTGTAGAAATTCAGGGATTTGAGCAACAGCCCATCTCGGCGCAGTATTCGCACACTCCCAGTCTAGGACGCCCGTAATAATCGATGGATCGTCTTCCCGCACCATTATGTTTGATGGGTGAAAGTCCGGATGCCGCAAAACGAAGTTCGGGCCCTCGCCAAGGATCGATGGATTGATCGTTTGGATGCGCTGGTGCAGCTTCTCGAGGAGGGACGTGTATACCGCTACGATGTCGGTGTTCGGGGGAGTATCGTAGTCCGCTGGAGCCCACGTCGACACCAGCTCCTCTTGGTGCGTAGATATCCAATTCTTCTCGCGTTCGAGGCACGCAAGGAGGTATTCTCTCCCAGTAGACCACGGCCCACAGTCCAATGTAAGGTCCTTCCGGAAGCACACCGGATTACACGTCAACATCATTGGACCGAGTGCTATTCCCTCTTCATCGGCGGCGCCGGGATACAGACTGCCGATCGCAGAGAATTGGGTACGGAGTAGCTCAGTTGTGAGTGTAACTAATTGAGCGATAACTTTGGTGCGTTGTGCTTCGGTCATATTAGGCCACATTCGATATAAAGTTTTTCCTGGAATCTTGAATTGAACGCGAATTTAAAAGAAGTGGACAGGAGGTTATTGGATTCGTCGCTTACCTTTTCCATTATCATGTAAGGTGCGCCCACAGGATTGGTAGAGGTTGGATCATAAAACAAGATAGATGGGGTCGTAATAGCAGTATTTGACTTCACCCAGCGCACTGTTGCAACCTATAGAATAGAACAACTGAGTATCCGGTTGGCGCAAGTTATTTTGAAATTGTATACCTCGGACTCCATCTTCCGCGAGTGTTTGAAATCTGATATGTTGAACTCGACTCGGACGACAACCTCCGCCTTGGGTGTAATTCCTCCAATGAGCTCGGCGCAATAAATCTGAACAGTTAGTAATTGTAGCGCTATATAAAAATATAAGGCCCTACGCGATGGAATCCGCCTGGTAGAAATGGTTTTCAGAACTTGAGCCAAAACAAAGTTGTAGCGTAGACCTTCAGCAATTTTGACGAGATTACATCGCTCGTGCTTGGTTATTGTGCAGATCGATTGTTCCAATGCTGAAATATTTAGATTAGTATTGAGCTCGAGGCTCCGGGGCTGACGCTCCCGAATTTCGAGAATCTCCGCGCTAGTGAATGGCATAGTGGATCCGGAATAAGAGGCTGAAGACCGCCGCAAGGTTTGTGCCAGTGGAAGATGGCTGTTACGTAACTGTGGGCGCACTGATTTGATGTCAACAATCAGATTCTTAGGCGCTTACTGCAAGTACCATATCTGGCTGAAAAAAACTTGAAGTCAACAGACCTCACAGGCTCTCCCATGCGCCCCGGAGAGGTTCTATCTCATAGGCGTCGATCTACTACTCCCGGTTCCGAAGATACTTCAAGTTTGGAGTCCGCATCTCGGGCTGTAACTCGGAAGCATAGTCAATGTGGGGGCACCCCCCACAGCAGATGACGCCTGATGGGTCTACTTCTTTCTGACTCTTACAGTTTAATCAATCGAAAACATCACCTGCCATCCGAGTCAACAATCCAATCTCTCGGTCGGTTATCCTTGGTTGGCAGCGCCTTTCAATCCTGTAACAACTTGAAGAACTTTGACGCACTCCCGGCCCACGTATTAAAGTTGCACCTTCAGGTTATAATGCAGGCTCTCATGCCACGACGAGGGAGTCGGCATGAACTAGAGCCCGCACGGTCAAAATTCAAGCGCGGAAGCCACTGAGTACCGAAAACACCCTCGGAAAATCTGGCCGAGTCATAGATAGCTACGCCCGCTATTGTGGGAAGTTCTCGGACCAACGAACAAAACTCTCATCACGTTTCTAGCTCCAGCTCCGTATACGCGCCTAAGCTGTCAAATAATTGACGATTCAAGTAATTCGTTCTTCTCTCGGCCAAGGCCCTTGATTGGCTGAATTTCCTATATCTGTACAGTGCAATGCGGCCCTGAATCAGGCGCCAATACGCCCTTTTGTGTTGATCTACTCTCACCCTAGCCTGTACATGACTCGGTTTAACCACGCTCGCGCGCCATCTTCCTGGTGCCCCCATTTTTTTTTCGAACTTCCATTTCAACCCCCTGGATCTACCGCCTAGATTTGTGGGCAATTGCTGTGTTTTGTGTGTGTTGAGCACATGGATCCCATGAAACGTTCTTCATTTCTTACTAAAAAAATGTTTCAACAGCCCGTCAGCTGGCCATGAGCCAAGATTTTATTCCTGAATGACCGTACCGACGCAGCTATCTGGAACTGATGTCGGACAAACAATTTCCCCGGAAAGGTACTTAAGGCCTGGCTGAAGTTGAACATCGTCACCCAAAGCATCTGCCAAAGTTCCAGAGTAACTTTCATCCCATTCTCAAATAAGCTTCCTGATACATTTCCATTCCTCCCAGATAAAGAAATGCACACCTCCAAGACCAACAAAGTTCACGATGGCCTCGTCATCGAATCCGGTATGCATCCCATCATGGACATGCAGCCAGGTGATGAACTCGCTCGAATTTAGGATCCCTGTTCGTCCCTGGCGAGATAAAGCACGGTGAGTGACGAGAATATGAAGCTATGGACAACTTACAAACAGCTTGTAGATATCTTGGAGTGTTTCCCCTCGAACGCCCAGAAGGATTGCTCGTGTGGATACGGAAGCCCTAGTTACGCCGTCAAATGCGAGAAGTGTGGCAAGGCTATCTAGGAGAACGAGAGTTAACAACCGATGTCGAATATGCACTGTTCCTTACTTACACAATGACGGAGGAGCTCTTACTTGTCTGCCCATTTTCAAGATATTTACATGTGACTGTGATATGTAGTACTACAAAGTCTTCCTGATATTGCGAACTTGAGCGCGCCTCCTCTCGATAATTATTCTGCCGTCAAGTTAAGGCACTGGTCAAGCCGAGACGTATTTTCTCTGCTTTCGATATAGATTACCCGTTTCGGACCAGATGGGTTGTTGTGATCTGTAGGGCAACGCCTTCCGATGTTCTGATTGATTTTTCCGGACTCTTTTTCCAGCGACCGTGTTGGCGCCATACGTTAGTACCGCATCTTGCGCCGTGGACGATTCAAAAGTCTAGCCCCAGCTTCCGTTCAATGATGAGCGCAGAAAATAGGATGTGGTCAAAGCACTCGTGGCCGTCCGGGAACACCGTCAGTACAGGTTCTGGGAGTGACGGAGGAGCGTCTAGGGGTGGGGGGACAAACGTTGCAAGTTGGGTGGTCGTGGATATCGTGTAGCACTTTTGATTTGATACGTTAATGCCACATAGTTGGGGGAGAATGGACCAGGCTTACAATGCACATTGGCGAACCATCCTCGAGCGTTGAACGGCAGTCCCATCGCAGGCCGATTTCATCCCGTCTCCATGTCCAGTGATTCTGTGGGGTGCGAGTGTAAGCTAGATACAGGGCTGTAAAAATAAATAAACACGCACAGGAGAGTTATTTATGGAAGAGAGGACATTGGAGAGGCGCCTATCGTTAGGATAGTGGTTGAACCCAGTGTTCGCCCTTAAGGCCTTAAATTGACTTTTGAAATGTCTTAAGGCTTATTAAGGTCTTAAGGCTTAATTATAAGGGGGTATTTAAGGCCTTAAATTCATTTTTTCTCTGCCAGTGTTCTAGCTTCCGTTACATGTAAATTTCGCTTCGTTGAGATGCATGGTTCACAAGATACGGAGGATATAAGTATTTTTCATCGTATAAAGTACTTAATAAGGGAGATATAAATAATCTTGACCTCCATTATGGCCATCCGTCTTTTGTCTACTCGCGGACGAGACTGTGGGTGACGCGGATTGATGACAGACAGCCTGGATGCTTGCGAAGAGACGATCGTTGGCCAAGGACCGAAGGGAGTTATATGCAGCGACTGGAGGGGTGTGGAGGATCATACTACATTTGCCCATGATGGTGGGAGGAGGAATTTTTTGAGTGTCTGCGACGCCACTGCATGGACATTTAATGTGGATTGATCTCTGATCTTGGGCCCGGCCTGATTGCGGGCCGAGGTCTTAAGGCCTTAATTAAGGTCTGGAAAAATCTGAGAATTGTTAAGCCTTAACTTAAGACCTTATTAAGCCTTAATTCAGTTAAGGCCTTAAGCCTTAGGGCGAACACTGACCACTGTGGTTCAGTGAAAGCCTAGTATACAGTGAGTACTTATTCCTAGACTTTCGATAAATTAATTAGCGCACTCGAACTCCCCAATGAACCACTCTTGGTGGTCTTCAGCCTGAACGCGATGAACGGATGTGCGAGAGCATTTGGGAATTGGGAGAGCCGGCGCGATCGAGGCACGGCGGCGATCGGTGCCTCACGGCGGCAACGGCGGCATTGTATGATCGAGAGCGGAGTACGAATTAAGCAGTGCCACCATCAAAGTGCAACCCACGTGGTAGCCAAAATATTTACTGTGCATGCATTCTTGGAGGATATTGCCCCTAAGTCAGCGGCTTAAACGACTGAACGTCTGAAATATATTCATGATTTATAATTAGGAAGAGAGACTCCGAGACATGCGCCAGGTTGAACGACACGGCGCAGCGGGCGATCAAGCCCATATGTATGTGTACATCATGATCATACTAGATAAATGTCCTCGAAAAAAAGCCAGGCATTCATAAGTTAAAAATAAGAGGACGAGAGAAAGAGGGAGATATTGGGGAGTAAGGAACGAAAGGCAAGCAGGGGGTGGTGGCTACTGTCAGCCGCCGATCAATATTTCAACCTCCGATCTGTGCCGTGAGCTTGCCGCCGTGCATCACGCCGGCTCTCCCAATTCCCAAATTTTCACGGATGTGCGGTATGAGATCGGGACGAATGGATTGGGATTCAGCGCCACCGCTATCCGGTACTGTCCTTGGTCGTCTGCATCTTGCGGAGGCACCATGAAGCACTGAGAGTCGGCATCCGCAATGCTGGGCACAGTGAAGGTGTAAGAGAGCGGATTCTGCGGGCGCCGAACTCGCGAATATCGTGGAGGCTGCGAGATCATCGACGTCACATAGCTAGAGGTTTTGGTCAGTAATATAAACAAGAAGTGGCGAGTATGATTATACTAGTGTACTCTGGAAGATCTGCAGAAGGTCTAGGCTCCTCCATCTCGTTGGCGACGTCTTGAGGGTCTACAAAAAAAACGAGGTGAATGGGAAGCAGCGAAAATATACTTTTACATACCCACTATCATACACTCTATTGCAAGGAGAAGAGATGGTGGTAGAAAGAGGGGGGGAGGGAAAGGCTGTGACTGCTGCGGGCGCCGAGGTCACAGCCACAGCTGTCGACCACTTCGCATTGCAGCTGGGGACGCCCGTAAACACTGCGCTGTTCCTCTTCATTCTCTACTCCGTGCAGCGTATTGTGTTCCCGACTGTTTCTAAGCCCAAAACGATCCCACGAGAGTTTAAATCGGGTTATTCGTGGATGCCCAAGTCGCACCCACTGACGGTCCTGTTCAAGACCTACACGCCCAAGACCTTGGAGCCATTCAACGGCCAGAATGGGGGACGTATCTTACTTGCTATCAAAGGGGTAGTGTTCGATGTCACTGCGGGGAGGAATTTCTACGGGCCCAGTACGTCATTTGTCAGTGGGCGTCGAGTCTCTACTCATGACTCTTAGATGGGATATACGGTAACTTTGCAGGGCGAGATGCTTCCAGGGGCATAGCGAAGCAGTCTTTCGACATAGGTACCAATTCTTTTTACCTTCAACCCATCAGGCTAACGCTGCTAAGAAATGCTGACGCCCATCGACCAACCGCTCGACAAGCTCGAAGACCTTCAACAGGAGGAGATGTAAGTCATTTTTACTTTGCAATGACCTCGACCTGACATATTTTTTCTTTACCAGTGACAACATGCGAGGTCAGAATCACTTATTTATTCCGGATCTACTGGGCCTCAATTTTCCTAGGGTGGATCGACCACTTCTCCAACAAATATATTGTCTGCGGCGAGCTGGTCGAGAACGATGCCATCTAAGGGCATTTTCTTCCTATGTAAACATGTATCGTCTGGCAGTCGACGCCCCGCTCCCTGTCAGCTCTACGGTGCATAAAAATTGAAGGGCTTTATTTTCACATGCAGAAAGGACCCTGGATCTTTCCCCGGCGTTTTATTAGTGCCTTGTTGCCATTGTGACCCCGAGCAGCCGCTTTATTGTCGTCTCAGGCTTGGTTATCTTCTCAATTTGACGCCAGGCTGGCCTTTATCGCCGCTCTTTACAGTTGAAATTTGATGCCAGGTTTTGACGCTCCTTGTCCTTTATTGTCGCTCTTTACAGCTTAAGCGGTTCGTCTCAGGCTTGAGGTTGCGATTTGTTGCTTCAACCCGGCAGGAACATCGGAACCGCAATTGATATTGACTGTCCGGGGATTCTCCCTAGTTCTTTTATTTAAATTGAGCACGGTTTGCATCGCTTCATGGTCGTATTCAAATGACTACGTCATTTTCTGCTCACCAACACCTCGCAGTAATATTAACGGTGAGTGCCATTTAATCTCAGAATTCCCCACTGCCACACTGTCCCCCTGCGCCACAATGTCCCCCTGCGCCGCAATGTCCACAAAATACTACACGTCCCAGCGTCGGGTGGATGATTATAGTCATTTATTTTGGCAATCTAAAGACTCACGAACAGTATAAAAGGACGGGGTATCCGCCTCATTCCTTCAGTGGTTCACTCTCGACTCACTACTTCCAATCGTCTCTCGCTTCTGCAAACAACGCCTCACAATGTTCTTCTCTCTCTCCCGTGTTCTTGTCGCTGCTCTTCCCGTCGCAGCTGTTCTTGCGTCCCCCCATGAAGCTAGGTGAATCCAGACGTCGTGCATCGACACCGGATGTCTCGTTTACTTTTTTTATTCCAGGACCGATGGTGGTCAGTGCAATGTCAATGGCGGTGCCAAGTGCTGCCAGAACGTTGGAACTGTTCGTCGATTTCTCACATTGTTCACTTCCTGGATACTCATTGCGCACTCAGGCGGCGGTCCTCGATCCCCTCGGTCTCAGCGGTTTCGGCTTCCTTCTGGGCCTCCTAAACCTCCCCATCACCACCATCCTGTAACCTCCCACTCCCCTTTTATTTTACTCGCCTGCTCAATTTATCTGCATCTATAGTGGCACTAGCTGCACCAACCTCGTTAACATAGCCGATTGCTCCGCGAAGCCTGTGTGCTGCCAAAACAACCAATTCGTACGTTATTACCCGTTTTTCGATCGCCGTTTCTCGTCTGACCGGCTGCGTTGTAGAACGGTTTCGTCAACATTGCGTGCAACTCCATCAGCCTCTAAGAGCTCAGCTGGACGAAGGCGTTTTGCTGAACGTCGCAATTCCCTGAAAGAATATGTACTTGTTCGTGATAGTCGACTGTAGTTCAGTTCTGTATTGTGCTTTCAATTGATTTTGTTGTACACCGCATTCGGCCCAACTGAGATGATCACCCCTGTTGATCGTCATGCACTCAAATAACTTTGATCTCTCAGGCTGGCGGCTCTGGCCGCAACAGACTCTCCCCAGTTCTCTCCGCCTCATCGACTCACCCAGTTGCAGCCTCACTTAGCGATGACCAGTCTGCAGCGCATCATACGAATCTTCAGCCCCAGCTTCTTGATTCAAATCGGTGTACTAGAATGCCGGTATTTGTCCTCGCCCAGCGCAGTTCTGCCACCTATAGAATAGAACGACTGAGTATCCTGTTTGCGAAAGTTAATTTCAAACTACATACCTCGGACTCCATCCTCCGCGAGTGTTTGACGGACGATACCCTCTGTCTTGGGTGTAATTCCACCAGTGAGCTCGGCGCAATAAATCTCACAGTTAGTAGTTGTAGCGCTATATAAAATAGAAGGCCCTACGCGATGAAATCCGCTTTGCAGAAATTGTTTTCAGAACTTGAGCCAAAGCAAAGTTGTAGCGCAGACCTTCAGCAATTTTGATGAGATTACTTACAACCTACATCGCCCGTACTTAGTTATTGTGCAGATCGAATTTTCCAATGCTGAAATATTTAGATTAGTATTGAGCCCGAGGCTCCGGGGCTGACGCTCCCGAATTTCGAAAATATCTGCGCTAGTGAACATGGTGGTTCGTGAGAGAAAGCGTACGTAACTGTAGGTCCACTTTCTGACGAATAGAATTTCTGGATCCAAAGGCGCTGGTCAATCCGAGACGTATTTTTCTGTGGCTTCAACATAAATTACCTGTTTCGGACCAGATGGGTTGTTGTGATATGTAGGGCAACGCCTTCCGATGTTCTGATTGAACTTTTCCGCCACCGTGTTGACGTCATGTACCACACCTTGCGCTTCCATGCCTTACGAAATCGCAGTTTACCTCTCGCCGCTCCGTCACAAGTAGCCCATTACTGAAACTTGGTCGCCCATGGGGTGTTTCTTCCGCCAGGTCTGACCCACTCCCCCGGACTTGTCAGACTTTCGCTGCGGCTTCCATCGCGGATCTCAAGTTCTCCGAATACCAAAGGGGCTTTTCGTCATGTATGATCGCATGCCAACGTGTACACGGAGACGTCATGACCCTAGGGTGGATCGATCACTTCTCCAATAAATATATAGCTGGTCGAGAACGATGCCATTTAAGGGCAATTTCATTCAGATATGTAAACATGTATCGTCTGGCAGTCGACGCCCCGCTCCCTGTCAGCTCTACGGTTCATAAAAATTGAAGGGCTTTATTTTCACATGCAGAAAGGACCCTGGATCTTTCCCTGACATTTTATTAGTGCCTTGTTGCCATTGTGACCCTGAGCAGCCGCTCCATTGTCGTCACTAGGTTTGGGTATCTTCTGGATTTGACGCCAGGTTTGACACTCTTTGGCCTTTATCGCCGCTCTTTACAGTTTAAATTTGACGCCAGGTTTTGAACCTCCTTGGCCTTTATCGCCGCTGCGGTTCCTCTCAGGCTTGAGGTTGCTATTTGTTTTTTCAACCCGGCAGGAACATCGAAACCGCAATTGATATTGACTGTCCGGGGATTCTCCCTTGTTCTTTTATTTAAATTGAGCACGGTTTGCATCGCTTCATGGTCGTATTCAAACGACTGCCTCACGCCAACACCTCGCACTGATATTAACGGTGAGTGCCATTTAATCTCAGAATTCCCCACCGCCACACTGTCCCCCTGCGCCACAATGTCCCCCTGCGCCGCAATGTCCACAAAATACTACACATCCCAGCGTCGGGTGGATGATTATAGTCATTTATTTTGGCAACCTAAAGACTCATGAACAGTATAAAAGGACGGGGTATCCGCCTCATTCCTTCAGTGGTTCACTCTCGACTCACTACTTCCAATCGTCTCTCGCTTCTGCAAACAACGCCTCACAATGTTCTTCTCTCTCTCCCGTGTTCTTGTCGCTGCTCTTCCCGTCGCAGCTGTTCTTGCGTCCCCCCATGAAGCTAGGTGAATCCAGACGTCGTGCATCGACACCGGATGTCTCGTTTACTTTTTTTATTCCAGGACCGATGGTGGTCAGTGCAATGTCAATGGCGGTGCCAAGTGCTGCCAGAACGTTGGAACCGTTCGTCGATTTCTCACATTGTTCACTTCCTGGATACTCATTGCGCACTCAGGCGGCGGTCCTCGATCCCCTCGGTCTCGGCGGTCTCGGCTTCCTTCTGGGCCTCCTAAGCCTCCCCATCACCACCATCCTGTAACCTCCCACTCCCCTTTTATTTTACTCGCCTGCTCAATTTATCTGCATCTATAGTGGCACTAGCTGCACCAACCTCGTTAACATAGCCGACTGCTCCGCGAAGCCTGTTTGCTGCCAAAACAACCAATTCGTACGTTATTACCCGTTTTTCGATCGCCGTTTCTCGTCTGACCGGCTGCGTTGTAGAACGGTTTCGTCAACATTGCGTGCAACTCCATCAGCCTCTAAGAGCTCAGCTGGACGAAGGCGTTTTGCTGAACGTCGCAATTCTCTGAAAGAATATGTACTTGTTCGTGATAGTCGACTGTAGTTCAGTTCTGTATTGTGCTTTCAATTGATTTTGTTGTACACCGCATTCGTCCCAACTGAGATGATCGCCCTGTTGATCGTCATGCACTCAGATAACTTTGATCTCTGGCGGCTCCCCAGTTCTCTCCGCCTCATCCGCTCACCCAGTTGCAGCCTCACTTAGCAATGACTAGTTTGCAGCGCATTATACGAATCTTCAGCAGCCCCAGCTTTTTGATTCAAATCGGCGCAGGGGCTGCTTGTTTTGCGGTTCCCTACTATTACCCCCCAAGCATCCCATTCGTACGCCGTTTCTTGATCCTTTCGTTGTATACCTCTCTATATTTCACTGTCACATGCGTGATCCTCTACGTTCTTCAATCGGCACTTTCGCCGCTATTCTCCTACCTAGAACGGAAATTGCCGCCAGACTCGGAGGCCGAAGGATCCAACTCGGACGATCCAGAAGCTCAGTCACGTCCCCAGCCGCGAGATGAGGAATCGCTCGTCGTGGATAGCCCTTCAGCCGAGCCCGCGCATGGCTTATCGGGATTCCTATCCAAAGTCAAGCCTTTCGCCGTCATCCTCTGCACAGGCTTGGTGACAGCAGAACCATTGCGGCCGGATGGCACTTCATTTATTTCTGGGACACTCCAAGTCCTCGCAGGGGTCTTTAAACGCACAGGCATGGTAATAGCTGCTATTGTCGCCCCACTACTCCTTACCTCACTCCCCCTCGCCATTCTCTGGATCCTCGTCAAGCGCCTTAATGAAGAACCCTTCAGAACTTCCTCCTCGCGCTTCACTGCGATTTGCACGCGAGTGCTCGGCACTGCGTTCATTTATCTGCTTGCGCTGGAAGGCCTTTCCCTCTCCCCTTCATCCCGCCACTTCGCCGTCTTCCAGAATCTCATCTGGCAGGCCGCCCCACTAGCCCATCTCTTCAAATGGGTCGGACTCGTCGCCTATCCCATTGCCTTCATGACCTACCTTACCGATCACACAGCAGGGTATCTCCTCAGGCGAGCCTTAAACGAACTCTTGATTCCCATTCCCCCCCAGACCAAGTCGCGATACCAGCGTCTTGTCTCATTCACCCTGTTCGTCGTATTTCCGTTGGCCATGGTTTTCAACGGCTATATCTTCCCTCCCCCCTCCCCCGCGTGGGATGTGTTCATTTCCACGGCAATTTTCATGGCCTGGATCTCCCTGGGTGTAATCGTAGATTTCCTTTTCGACTTCCTCATTTACTGGGTATTCTGTGCCTGGGTGGTGAGCGAATCTACGCTCGAAGGAAGGCCAAGGATTACCACTCTTGAGCCTATGGCTAGCGGCGTGTTTTCATTCATTGTAGGTGATCTGACGGGACGGAAATACGCGGCACTCTGGGCATATGCTCGTCGGGAGATAGACGCCGGCTCGGAGGAAAAGGGGGGGGAGGAAAAGGCGGGGGATGGGGAGGGGGGGGAAGAGATAGAGACGGATGCGAAGACAGGGACGGAGACAAATACCCTCGAACTCGACAATAAAACCGATCCCCCTCGTGTGTACTAGCGGTTTTGCGGCCGTTTATTTATTTCCCGGATCCTGCCGACATGAACGGCGGTAAATGGATTGTAATCGTTTCTTCTGGATGTATACTATGCAGATTCCGAGATCCACAAAGAACAGGTTCAGCTTCCCGGTCAAAGTATTGACCATTAGTGCCAGCTGCGGCAAGAGCTTCCAGCACCTTCGAAACTATCTCATCGGCGGCCTCGGGGCTCCTCATCGTAGTAATCATCTGCGCGGCCTCTTCCAGCTCTGCGAGGCATTTCACCCTTTCCCTCTTGACATCGACTGCCACATCTTGTATTACTGCAGTGAATTGAGCCCGTAATCGTGCTTTGGATGCGTGTTCAACCGGATCCCTCGATTCGAACTCATCTCCGCGGTCTTGTAGAAATTCAGGGATTTGAGCAACGGCCCATATCGGTGCAGTATTCGCGCACTCCCAGTCTAGGACATCCGCACTGATCGATGGATTGTCTTCCCGCACCATTATGTTTGATGGGTGAAAGTCTGGATGCCGCAGAACGAAGTTCGGGCCCTCGCCAAGGATGGATGGATTGATCTTTTCGATGCGCTGGCGCAACTTCTTGAGGAGGGACGTGTACACCTCTACAACGTCGGTGTTCGGGGGAATATCGCGATCCGCCTGAGGCCACGTCGAGACCAACTCCTCCTGGTGCGTAGATATTCACTTCTTCTCGCGCTCGAGGCACGCAAGGAGGTATTCTCTCCTGGTCGACCATGGCCCACAGTCCAATGTAAGGTCCTTCCGGAAGCACGCCGGATTGCACGTTAACATCATTGGATTGAGTACTATTCCTTCTTCATCGGCGGCGCCGGGATACAGACTATCGATCACAGAGAATTTTGAGAGAATTGGGTATGGAGTAGCTCAGTTGTGAGGGAAATTAATCGAGTGATGACTTTGGTGCGCTGCGTTTCGGTTATATCTGGCCACATGCGATGTCAAGTTTTTCCTGGGATCTTGAATTGAACGCGAATTTTTCCTGTGAAGGAATGGACATGAGGCTATTTATTAGCTTCACCTCACCTTCTCTATTATCATGTGCGGTGCGCCCACAGGATTATCGGAGGTTGGATCGTAAATCCGAGACACATTTTTCTGTAGTTTCAACATAAATTGCCTGTTTCGGACCAGATGGGTTGTTGTGATATGTAGGGCAACGCCTTCCGATGAAGTTCTGATTGATTTTTCCGGGCTCTTTTTCCAGCAACCGTGTTGGCACCATACATACGCACCTTGCGCCGCCGTGAACATACGAAAATCGCAGTTTACCTTTTACCGCTCCGCCACGGGTAGCCCATTAATGAAACTTGGAGTGTTTCTTCCACCAGGTCTAACCCGACTCCCCCGACTCCCGGAACTTATCAGACTTTCGCCCCCTTGTCTCTCACCCAGTCCAGGGCTTCCATCGCGGATCTCAATTTCTCCGAGTACCAAAGGGGCTTTTCGTCATGTATGATCGCATGCCGACGTGTACCCGTGAGACGTCATGTCTCAACAACCCCGTCATTCCGCTGCGTTATAATATATAAAGGCGGGACCTCGCAGAACACTCCAAATATCAAACATGGACAGACTCGCCTCAGTAACCGCAGCACTCAACGCAGGAAAACTGCCCACGACCGAGCAACTAAACGCGCTGATCGATTGGCTCACAAAATCTATAATTCCCGCAATCCAGCCATCTGAAGATGGTCTCAGCGGACAAGGGCGTGTATTGTCGGACGACATCCGCAAGATTCTCGATGCGTACAAGTCGCTCAACTCGAATAAAAACAGTGAGTCTCCTTTCACCGCACTTTTCGATTTTCTCACATTTTGCAGACGACAACCTGTTGCAGGAGGCGATCTCCCACCTCACCGAGGGAGACTTGACTGTCATTTCCGACCCGAACGAGGTTGTCGACAAGGAGGTTTCTTCGGATGTCACTGCCGTCCGTAGCTCCATCCGTACCCTCCTCTCTATTCTGTGGTCGAGCATCGCGTCCGAGGGCAGCTTCCTGCTCAATGACTTTGCTTCCTTCTCCCGCCTTGCTCTCGCCGATGCAGCAGAGGTGGTGGAGAGTGGAGCCGCTCGCGCCAAAGAAAGCCTCTTGGAGGTTGAACAAGGCGTACAGGATGGCAAGCGCGATAACCTCGGTCGCCACAAGGAGCGCCTCGAGGAGGAGAAAGATCTGCGTGTCGCCTTCGAGCACGGCATGGACACCGTCAAAGACGCGGGCTCCTCCCTCATCGGCGCTGGCCAGACCGCGAAAGCGAAAGCCGAAGAAACTTCGGATCGCACCACTGCGCGGCTTGAAGCTGCCTACCAAAAGGTGCGAACATGTTCTTCTATCGTACTTTGTTTCCTAACAATAATTCTACAGGCTTGTTCTCGCGCGCAAAAAGACCCCAAATACCACTCCGCTATTTCCACTCTCTTCGATACCGTACACAAGTGGGTGTCCAAGGCGCTCGACACTGCGGCAGATAAAAACCTCTCGCTCGACGACTTCATCGACGACCCAACCCCCGAGCAGCATATCCGCCAAGCGCTTGGCCTGATCAAGACCCTCACCGATCGTCTCGCCAAGCCACGAAGCTCCGTGGACGATATCCAGTCCAAGGCGCAAAAGTTCATCGATGCTGCGCGCAAGGATACGGCGGAGGTCAAGTCATGGGTGGACAAATTCTTCGACCACATCCGCAGGTCCCTCGACGAGCCCGATTATCCGCGCTCCGACGAGGCCAAGGCTGTCCGCCGCGACTTGCGCAAACGTGCCCGCGTCCTCCTTGATGCAGACACTGAAGCTGGACGCACCTGGGCGGAGCTCAAGGAGACGCTGCAGGTGTTTGGGTTGGCGGTAGCCGAGGACAAGGACCTCCAGCGTGTGCGGGAAGCGCACGTTGATCTCGGGAACGACATTGAGCGTGGGCTGGTACAGGCCGGACAGGAGGCAGAGACGGGCGTGCAGGCGGTGTTGGAGCGTGCGTCGTGGTTTTGGCAGGACCTCTTCGCCGTGTACGGCCCGCGCGCACTCGCCTTGCTCAAGGACATCCCCATCCCCCGCACGGAGTACGTGGATGCCGAGTCGGAGCTGGTGCTCGAGAACCTCGACATCTCTTCGTTCAAGCTCAACCCCGCGCACGTCTTCATTCGTAACATCACCGACATCGACGTGCAGACGTCCGAGACGGCTGCAGCCACAACCGGCGTGGGGACGTTCACCCACGTCCGTTTGCAGGCTGTGCAGCTCCAACTCAACGACTTATCCTTCTACTATAACGACAAGACAAGCCTTGTACCCCCTTCCGAATTTACAGGGCTGCTCGGCCTGACGCTCCCTCCCAAGGGCATCGACATCGACATCAAGTTCCGGCTCATCACCGACCCCGAGCAGCGCATCCTCAAGCGTGCGTTCCACATCATCGAGATGCTCGAGGTGGAGATCTCGGACGACATCGAGCTGAGCGTGCGGGAGAGCAACCACGCCGTCGTGCTTGCGCTGTTCAAGCCCATCTTCAACATGCGCTTCCGGCAGGCGTTGGGCCGCTCGTTGGAGGAGCAGCTCCGCGCGGGACTTGCGTGGGTGGATAGCGTCGCGTGGGATGTGGGGCGGCGTGCGGAGGTCTTCACTGATACGGGGCTGGGACGTGGAGCATCGCTTGCGGCGGCCGTGTGGTCGGAGCTCGGGCGGCTGAGCAGGCTGAGCAGCGCAGAGTTGAGGATGACTGGAACGGGGGTTGTATTGCAGGACGGGGTGGATGGGGGGGTGAAGCTTGCGATGGGGGCGGAGCCGCAGGTGTTGAGCGGCGACAAGCGGGGGCCGGTTGGAACCGGGTCCGAGAGCTTGGAGAAGAGGGTTGGTGAGGCGGTGAACCAAATCAAAGCGCAGACGGGTTCGCCGGAAGACGTCAAGGGCGCGGTGAAGGAGGAGGCGTTGAACGTCAAGGCTCATGTAGAGGGGCTTGTTGACGAGGGAAAGAAGCAGGTGCGCACATTCCAGCGCAGCGTTGAAGCGAAGACCGAGACGGAGAAGAAGAACAAGGGATGGAAGAGCCAGGCTTTTGACCTCTAGTTGTATTTTGGACCCCGCTTCGTCGACTCCCCTCAACAATTGTAGATTAAGCATATGTAGCTCAAAAATGTACTTTTACGACTGCCAATGAACTTCCGCAGCTCACACACAACGCGCTCGAGAATCAATCAACACAGGCCCAGGCATTTGCCTTCTATCTGCCTTGAATCTCCACTGTGTAAGAACATGTCAGGATCAAACATACGTCCACAAGAATGGCACGAACGGGTGAGGTTACGGGAGAGCTTAGAGGCCCATAACGCATGAGACGCACAAGCACTGGACGTCATCGGCGTTCAGGAAAAAGCTTCGGAATTCAGCAATTTCTTCAGCGGTCGCGCTGGTGCAGAAAACTGCGTGTATTGAGCGGAGCCCAGAAGGTGAACCCGGGGACCGCGGTACTGCACCTCCGCGAGCCCGGGCTATCGGAAGGATATCCGCCCAGCTTAAGTCGACGTCGAGGTGTAGATGAATCAGGGACGGGCAGAGCCAGCCTGTGCCTGCGCCGGAGGGAGAGGACAGGGCTTTGTAGAGGTCTGTATCTATCGACGACGTCTGCGGGTCCGCATCGCCGATTTCGTAGTCGTGTGTGATGGTGAGGCGGAGGAGGGCGGGCAAACGGCGGAGCCAGCGGATTAGGAAGGGCATGTCGTTTGGCGAGAGGCAGTGGTGAAGCTCGAGGCTTTGGAGGTTCGAGGGGAGGAAGTCGATCTGGCTCCACTGGGCGAACACGGAGCTCATTTGCCCTGTCGAGTTGCGGATGGTAAGCACCTTTAGGGCGACGGCGCGGATGTCCAAAAGGAGCGCGGCGAAGTGGGTGAAATTCACGAGTTCGAGATTCGACAGGCTCGGCAGAGCGACGGTGGAGTTGGATGTCGATGTCGATAGGAGAGGGAGGGATATGCTGTGGAGATTCAGGGTGTGGAGGTTGGGAACGAGGGAGAGATATCGCAGAAGGATCGAGGCCCGAGTGTTAACCAGACGCGATAACTGAAAGAAGGTGATACCGCGATGGAGAGGTCCCATCACCCACTCTTCAGGTAGCCCGATTGCAGTGAACGAGTGAAGCTTCAAGCTCCTTGGGCCGGAGGTGAAGAATTCGCGCGGTGGAAGTACAATGGCCTGGTGATAGTGGCACCTGAGCGCCAGGGTCTGTAGTCTACTGAAGTCGGTCCAAGTAGTGTCGTTGGCTGTCAGCGTACGCGTCGACACCTCGCCTCGAACCCAGTTAGGGGCAAGAGAGGAAAGTGCCCTCCAAAAGGGACGAAGCCCTTTGTGGCCGCAAAACCTTTCCCCGCCGTCCCGGGAGACGGTGATCGACAGATCTGCGGCTTTCGCCTTGGCAAGCTGAAAATTGAGAAGGGATGTCGAGCTCTGCTTTCTAATGTTGAAGATGCCCCATAATCTGGGACTCGACAGTACAATGTCATGAAATGCTGAGGAAACCAGGCAAACGGGGGGCAAAAATCCAATTCCCCAAGCGTCTACGGCAATTTCCAAGATGCGAGAGAATATTTCGGGAGGAAGTTGGTCGATCATCGGTTTTCGGAAGAAGGCAAATAAATTGTGAAGAGCTAAGGGAACGTCCAGAATGTTTTATACAGATACAGCCGGTACCGATTGACTTTCTCCTCCTTCGGCAGCGCTTGCACGGAGGGCGACACGGTGACAGTTATTATTCGAGTCAAGTTGACGTCAGGTGCAGTGCAAAAGCTTGGACAGTCCGGAGGCGAGCCTGGAGATTGAGCGATGGTACTAACCCCAGTTTCTATGCATTCTTGGAGCGTTTAATAGCACACGGAGGCGAAGATTCGCTGCACAAAGTTTTGGAAGAGAAGTTAGAGACCAAGTGCAACGGCTTCTGAATCAAACAACGACACTCTCAAGATGAGTCACTCATCGCAACTTTTTTGTATAGAACCCTCATAGTCTCTCCGTAACTTGACATCCTGCACCTACGATGGCGGACGAAAAATTCGAGCTCATTACTCGGCGACTTCAGGAAGTTCTTGGTGCCGACATCATAAAATCGATTCTAGCAGAGGGCAGACATCCAAAGGGATACTGGGGCGCGTACTACATGATCGTCCACTATCGCGTCGGGATCTGAGACTTACTACCAGGAACCGCCCCGACGGGACGACGTGAGTATCATGCATCCAGCTCGTGCACGCGAATTTAAACTCGAAACATCAGCGCACATCGGCTACCTTGTACCTTTGACCAAAATGGCGGACTTTATCGCGGCGGGCGTGGAGGTTTGTTGTCGCGTTCAGCCAGAATATTCTACCGTGCTAATTCTCGGTGAAGATGACAATTTACCTCGCGGGCAGGTCGCGTTTCTCTCCACAATTTACGCCTGCTCACCTCCGGATTTAGACATCCATGCGTTCCTCGACAACATGAAGGCGCCGCTTGATCTGGTCGAGCATCGCACGAAATACTACAAGTTTATTATCCTGTCCGTGTTCAAGTCGCTCGGGATCCCCGCCGAGAAGCTGCGATTCGTGCAAGGATCCGACCACCAGTTGTCCAAAGAGTTCACCATGGACAACTACAGACTCTGCGCGACCGTGTCAGAGCACGACGCCAAAAAGGCCGGTGCGGAGGTCGTCAAGCAGGTCGACAACGCGCTTCTCAGCGGCCTCATCTACCCTGGGATGCAGGCGCTCGACGAACAGTACCTCGGCGTCGATTTCCAGTTCGGCGGCGTCGACCAGGTGTGTACACTTGATTTCGAAACCGCGTTGCATTGTAACTTATATTTATTCTGTGCAGCGCAAAATCTTTACCTTTGCCGAGCTCTACCTCCCGCGTCTCGGCTACACTAAGCGCGCGCATCTGATGAACGCGATGGTGCCCGGTCTCGCGGGCGGCAAGATGTCGTCCTCGGACCCCAACTCCAAGATCGACTTCCTCGACACGCCGGAGGCGGTCCGGAAGAAGATCAAGCTGGCCTTTTGCGAGGAGGGCACCGTCGAGGGCAACGGCGTCCTCGCGTTCGTGCAGGCCGTGCTTATCCCCATCAGCCAACTGCGGATAGCGCAGGGCCAGAAGGCGTTCGGCGCGGACGGCGCGCCGGAGGGCACGGTCTTTACGATTGAGCGCGACGAGAAATTCGGCGGGTCGAGTCATTACAAGTCGTACGAGGAGCTGGAGAAGGATTTTGTGACGAAGGCGCTGCATCCTAAAGATCTGAAGACGGCGGTGGCCAGCGGGATCAACAGCCTGCTGGAGCCCATCCGCAAGGCGTTCCTTGAGGACGAGGAGGCGCAAAAGATCGAAAAACTGGCGTACCCTGATCCAAATGCGAAGCCAGAGAAGAAGCAAAAGAAGGTGCACATCGTCCACTTCGTCGCTTTTTTCGCTTTTCTGATTGGGAGTATGCACAGCCCAAGGTGTACCACCCACCTCCACCGGGCAGGGGCAGGAATGCCACAGTCGACGGTGCCGACGCTCCTCAAGCAGCAGTGGCACATGCGGCCGAAGAGGAATCGAAACAACAGCCACCGGCATAGCAATCCATGTCGACAGTCTGCGTGTATAGCCATAATAATGTATATGAGTCGTGGAGCGTCGTAGCATATTATGGTGTAGATGTACAATATGTGGACGGCGAAATAGAGCTGGCTGTTCGATATCTCATCTCGGGGTCTGGGGTGGGCTTCGAGCCCGCCGTCTAGCACCAGTACTATCCCGACTGCCCCGTGTCTCGACTCGCACGTACTCGCTATCGTCCCCGATGGCCTGGCCGTCTTTAGTCACGCCCGCATATGCCTCGCCGAGCATCTGCATCGCGACCGCTCGCAGGTTCGCCTTGTCGCGGGTGATGTTGGGGTCTTCTAATACGCGCTCGCACGTCTCCCGGAGCACGGACTCTATCTCTAGTTTGGCACCCTAAAACACAAAATCAGAATATTGGGATGGAAGACGGGGCAGAACCTGACCTTGAATAGCGCCTGCAAGCCCTTCTCGGCGGCCTGTTCCTCGAGTTTCTTCTTGTCTTCTGGACTCAGGTTTCCTGCCCGCTCCGCCGCCTGGATCTGGTCAAACACTGATTTGAGTTCGATTGCAGAACGCAGTGTGGATACGCTGAGCGTGGATGAAAAATAACATTAAGATAAGAAGGGGGCAAGCGTACGTCTCGCTGAAAACGTGGTATTTCCCCTGCACGTTGTGCAGCCATCCCCCGACACCGAGGAAAGTTTGGTTTGTCGCAAGGTGGTGCTTGGCTTTGGAGACATACACGAAGCCGATCGCTTGCAGGAGCTCGTAGCCGTACGATTCCTGCTTGAGCTGCCTAGGACAACAGTTAGTAAATGCAGGAGCGAGAAATCGCGGAAACACACTCTGCCTCGAGCGAACATATCGTCTTCCAGCTCGAAGCGACATCCTGGTCGTCCGGACCCGTGGCCGACTCGGTGAATATGCTCAGCTTCCGCTCGAGGTTCTCGACGAGTTTTTTAATGCGCTCCTCGCGCACCTTGGCCTTCTCCGCGCGCTTCGCTTGTGCCTTGAGTTCCTTCGCCGCCCGCTCCTCTTCACTGATGACAGGCCGCCCTTTAGCGTCCAGGATGCGCGTCCCCGCCTTCTCCTGCTCCTCCTGTTCTGCCTCGTCCGCCTCCTGCAGCGCCGCCTTCATGTCCCGCGCGAGACTGATTTGGCCGATGATGGGCGCAAACCGATCCCCGCCGAATATCGCGCCAAAGACCTCCTCAGGATCAACGAAGCCGCCTTCGGGCGCAGACTCTTTGGGCCCGTATTCATTATACTTCTTCCTCAGCGCGTCGTCCGAGAGCGTCTGATACGCTATCGCAATCTCTTTGAAGCGCTCCTCCGCCTGGGGATCGTCAGGATTTTTGTCAGGGTGGTGCTTGATCGCCATCCGCCCTGCGCAGCATTAGGTATAATATTGTATGTAGACGCAAACAAACGCACGATATGCCTTCTTGACCTCATCGGTGGTGGCCGCAGGCGTTATGCCCAGTATATCGTAGTAACCCGTCTCCAGTGGTCGCTCCTGCGTGCCGAACTTACGTCCCTTCCTGGCCGGCGGCGGCTGGCTCGCATTCGCCTGATTTGAAGTGGAACTGGAGGACGCCCCGCTCGAGGAGGGTATCTGGGTCGCGTAGAATGCGTGCGACAGGACATTCTGGCACGAAAAGCAGCGGATCTGGAGAAGTGTTCCTGGGCGCGGATGGGGGCTCGGGACAGGGAACTCGAGCGCTGCCTTGCATCGAGGACAGCCCGAGACGATAGCGATGTGGGGAATGACGGGGCGCGAGTTCAGAACGGGGTAAGAGGAAGAGCTCATGGTGGAACGAAAGCGACAGCACAAATGCGGTGCTGTGCGCTGTGTTAGGGCAAGTCTTTGGACTGGATGGCGAGCGGGCCACAGATTATTCCGAAGCAGAGGTCGGAATCCCCGCAGCATTCGGTGCGGCCCACGAAGACACGCTGCAATTTTGCGAGAGTTGGAGGAATAAATTATCGAGGATCAAAACATGTTTATTTGTCCAACCTCTATGAAAATTTAAAACCCGCAAATAAGTACTTTACATATATGAAAAAATAACAATAGCGAATGAAACAGGCCACATCTCATACCCATAACAGGTCAGTATATGTATACGGCTCAAAAACGCGAACACATTTAGGTTGCACTGAGGTATTATTCCATTCATCCATTGAGAACGGCGCGCCGGGCAAATAGCACGATTCCTGAGCAATGGTCAGCACGCTTAAGCCACAAGAGATGAATGCACGTACGTCAATCGCGCATGAGGGCCTGCACGTCGTCCACGCACTCCAGTCAAGCCACGCCATCAGCCGATCCATTTCCGTTTTCCACTCTGCAAGGAGGGCAGGGCCGCTCAGACGCTCCACGACGCCGCTAGCCCACATTCTGACGAGGGTCCTGCAGATCTCGCGGTTCGTTTCTTCGACCGCATTGCGCAACAAGCGCTCGGAGGCCGTGAGCTTCGACTCCAGGGACGACATAAACGACGTGTGAGTTTGGGCGCACTGCCTGAAGATGGGGGCTGCCCAGGAGTTGCCGGCCGTCGTGTGCGATGGGACCACGGAATGCAGCAGATATGGCATTAGCATAGTTCGCAAGATGCGGAACGCCCGCTCGTGATCATCACAACTCTTCAGTGTGCTCTGCAATACCTCCAGTCGCTGGGCATATCTGTCGATAATGACCTGAAAGAGCGAGCTCCAGTTGATGCCGCTTTCGGAAGGAGACTTTGGCATGGTGCGCAGGCGGTGCATGACGGCGTCGATGTCCTCGGCGGCAATTCCCAAGACACGGTGCTCGTACCGTTGCTTCCCAAGCCTTTGGGAAACCAGGCTCGGAGCGAGTGCCACGTCGTACAGCGAGATGAGATGAGAAAGGTCCAGCTGGATCCGCGTTTCGCCAGGGGGTCGGTCGTGCCAGGTAGAGGACTGGATGAACGAATAACCATGGTGAGGAAACGTCAGCTCGGTCTCGAGCCTGGAGAAGGACGCGATTTCTACGCCGTCCGTAAAGTCGCAGAGCATCACCTCGCTGGCATTAAGTCAGTCGCGGGCTATGTGCAAGTAGAAGCACTAACAATTTCAAGTTCATTCTGGTAGATTCGCCTCAATTGAGATCCCCACTTCAATTCACACGAGTGACTGACCTGATGAAGGCGTCGAGCCCGAGCTCCCGCCCAAGGTCACATAGACCGCGTAGGCGTTCGTATTCCCATTCTAGCGTCGCTCGTTCAGGGAGAACTTCACCCCATACCAGCAGATCCTGAGTATCCATGGGGCCGTCTGGCATTTTTATTGCACTGTTGCCGTCGAAATACAAAGCGCGCAGGGGGCGCGTCACAACAAGCGTAAGAAGCCAGCACTCGTCTGCGGCATCGACACAGAAGAGACGCGCAAATTCGGGATCAGTCGACGCCCACTCGGGAGACGCGGGAAAACTCCCATTGTTGCGGCCATGGTAGAGCAGTGTTCCAACTGGCAAGGTAGCCGGGACGATGGTGTGGCCTTGGCGAGCAGATTGAGTATTTATTGAGCGTCAGGGGGTGCGCAACGCACCGCTGTGATGTCGTACGTTCGGCCAGTGCTGCAAGAGCGAGCTAACAGTGTCGAATACAATATTTCCCGTAGACGTTATATTGGGAAGTATCTCTAGATCCCAGTCATCCGCGCCAGTTTCACCGGCAGGCAAGATTAACGGGTTCTGAGCCGCGAGAATTCCAGTAGGACATTGAGAGACGAGGAAGAAGACATAGATGATGAAGGTGAACGGCAAAGTCGAAGCCATGACTCAACATCACTGGTACGTTTAACCCAAAACCAACACAAGCGCTTGTTTTCTCTTTGCGGCGTCCATGTTTTTACGAGGCCCTAATGTGGCCACTTGCGAATACCTTGCTTGGACCCGTTTCCCAGAGGCAGCAGCGTCTGCTGCAGTAGATTGGTGATCTCAACCATGGGTGGCGGATTGATACTCGGAAGTTTTTGGAGACTCTCTCTGCGATTTATATGTTCAAGACAAGAGACGGCAAAAGACACCCCAGTCTATCATCTAGCATATAGCAATCGTCCGGGATCCATTGTCCTCCCGCCTGGAACCAATGTCCTCCCAGTGCGAACTCAAACCATCCAGAATGCCCTACGGAATCAGCATCGTTTGCGCTATCGCTGGCCATCCGCATATCCGAGAGATAGTTAGCTTTGCACCAGACTACAGCTACAGTGGACAAAGGCTGATAGCCAGCTTGCAAAAGGCTCACGACGCTCAGTGTGCCTGTGCCACTCGCATCCACAAAGCTTGGGAGGTGCAAGTCGAATATGCGGACGTGGAGGCCATGTTCAAATCGCTACCAGAGGATGACGAAGACAACCCAAGAATGCAGTTGGTTGCGCCCTATGACACCATGTGGCAGCGTTTTCCCACCCAGCCTCCCGCAGATGTTGTTAGTATCATCTGCGCTACTGGTAAGCGTACTGTCTACTCCTGCCCCCAAAAAAACTTAGACCGGCCAGCCTTCCCCACTTCACCAACGTCCAGCTCGTTTTCAAGCTCCACCGGTTCCAAGTGTTCACGAATGGACGGCAGCGACAATTCGATCGGAGACAGTGAACCCGACCGGAAACGCGCGAATACGCGTACACCTTCTCCAGTAGACCTCTCTAATCCCCTACATGTGAGTGCCTCGAGCAAACAGTGCTTCCTCCCAGCTTCTCATACTTGTGCCAGGACCCTCCTCAATTGCCCTATAGCAGCTGCTACTTCCTAGACTCGAAGACGAATGCGGGAATCGTCTTCCTGGATAAGACTCGGCCCATCCTCGATTTTCCTGACAGATATCGGTATTTACTCATCCGCCCTCCGCGCTTTGGCAAGACCTCGTTCCTGTCGGCCCTCACTCAATTCTACGACCTCCGCAAAGGAGATAGTTTTGGGCATTTTTTCGAATCACTTGTGGCGACGGCGGAATCTCGTGGCATACCTGAACACAACACACACCTTTGCCTCTCTTTCAAATTCTCCAAATTTCATGTCCTCTCTAATCTCTCTGAAATCGCTGTCATGGGATTTTTTTTTGTCTCTCATAGTTCAGAGATTCCTTAGCGACTACGCCGTCGAACTCGAGATCTCTGATCCAGAAAGTTTTATGAAGGACGCTAACACCAACCTGCTGCCGGAACTCTTTGTCAGTGCTGCCTTCCGCGTATGCTATCTAAATTGCTTACTCTTCTAAGGCGTTGGTCAGGTCCAGAGGGCATAAACTCTTCGTTGCCGTCGATGACTACGATGCACCCGTTCAGAGTCGCTTCTTTGCCCATCTTTCCCCTTGGGTTAACGAGCCCATTGCCGGCCAACAAGGGATCGAATCCTTCATGGATTCTCATTTCTGGCAGCCTCTCTACGCCGCATCCGACGTCGTCCATAAGCTTTTTGTGACGGGAACCTTCTCTTTGAAATCTCCCAACCTCGAAAACCTTGGATTGCTGGACCTTGACCCCATGTCCAGCTCCCAGTTTACTTGCGGCTTCACAGAACAAGAGACCATCGACCTTGCCAAATTGGTATCCGTCATCCCTGGTATGGACCACCTTCGTCGTTGCTGCGGCGAATATATGTTTTCACGGGAAGACGATGTGGGCAAGGCGGTCGAGCTTCATCCCCAACGTGTCATCGCCGAATTGGCAGTGGTCAGCCGGCGTCAGGTTCTCATGCAGGATGACGACCGCTCGTTTAGGCTTTTGGATCCTCTCTTCGAGCTGCTTCCAGAAGAAAGCCCAGTCTCCGGGGCCGTGACTACCAACGGCTTGATTAATCTGCTTGCCACCGGCATTGTCGAGTTCGATGGCGAGATACCGCCACCACTTCATGCCGAAAGCTCCACGCTGACCTGGAGCACCCTTCACCATCTCGGCGCCCTCACGTACGATCGGCGATTGAATGGCGCTCTACGGGTAGCGAACGGCGTGGTTTTATCGAAGGTATACTTCATTACTTTCGCGCACTCTTCCTTCTAATCACTCTGGCAGATGCACGGCCACATCGACGACGTTGTCTCCGCTCAGTATAACCTTGCGAAAACGATTCCCGCCGCCGTTCGCCAGTACGCCAAGAATTTTGATCCACAGCTGTTCCTCGAGGTGCTCTCGCACGTCCTTATCGACCAGGTCAAGCGCTCGTATGATGGCAGGCGCGAACCGGATCTCCGCGGCGTGTTCGAGCTCGTCATGGGCAACGCCCTGTGCAAAGAGTCGCATCGAATACTCGACGGCATCGAGTTCTTCTGTCCGGAAGGAACCACGCGCGTCCGTATGAAAGATCCCGCCGACAACGTCGCCCGCCTTTGGGAGCTCCGCACGCTTACCCTACTCGGAATGTGGCGCGGCCAGAATCCCAACGACGAGGATCCGTCGCTCGCCGCCCTGCAGAAGCTACACGAGGAGCTGATGGACGAGAAGGAAGCGCAGTTGTTGGAGCGGCCGTACCGTGCTTGGTCGGCGACCCCGAACGTGATGGAGACGGTCCTCGTGCGTAGCTTTGTCGAGGTGGAGCTGGAAATGCCTCTGTTCCTCGCTGTTGGGGGTGCTCGTGTTTTGATGCGGAGATGATGAATGGGGATTTGTTTTGTGTATTTCGGATTGGGATCATCTCATTCATTGATATCGCACTACTTTTCAGTCTTACTACATTTCTGGACGCGAACTCGGGGGCGTAAAAGTAGGAAAAAATAAACTGTCTTCACATATATGTGTAAAGCTCGATGCCCTTACGCACTGCGGGTGCGATCTGTGGTAGTCGTCTGCGTGGTAGTGGTCTTGTAGCGTCAGGGAAAACAGCTTCATTCCGCCGAGAAGGGATGATAAAAGTCTACTTAGCAGAGTAGCTATAGCTGGATCTCCATTGTAGCCAGGAACGGATCAGAACGAAAAATATCTCAGTTGATCTTTGAAGTTTCCTCAGATCAAATGCATTCACTACAGGCTACGTTTGAGCTATACGTTCCGAACGTATAGCTCAACGTATAGCTCAAACGTTGTAGAGGTGCTGACAAGCAACTACATCCTGTCAGTTGAGATTCCACTTCAATTCACACGGACGACTGACCCGGATCGGGGTGAATGCCCGAGGCCACGTACCTGCCACGTACTAGATGGCGGTCACTGTCGTATTCCCAGCCTGGTGTTGTTCGTCCACTTGTCGTCCACGTAGAACATCGCCGACGAGCACAAATATCCCCGTCAAGTGTTTTTGTTCCGCCACTGCTGTCGAAGTAGAGAAGAAGCCCCAAAGATGGCGCGGACTCGGGCCTCAGGCTTCAGGATTTGTTAGGAGCAAACTCAGAGTCTTGTCTCGCCTTGGGTAGAAATGCTTGGTTTCTAGATTTGATTGTTCTCGACACCGCTGCACTGCTGGAAAAGCGAGGACCGGGCGCGCGTGAGTTCCAGTGAGACTTTTGAAGAAGACATGGACGAGAAGAATAAATTTGCCACGCTCATCAGGTTCCATGTTGACTGCCGCCAACTGCCGCCACGTCTAACTTCTCACCGAAACCTGACCGAAACTCTGATGTTCCATTTCTGCTCGTACTTGCCACCGTCCTGAAGATGCTCAGGAGTTCTTACACCTAGACCATCTTGGTGAACTGATACATCTTTTGGACCCTCTAGCTCTCCTGTTTGCAATTTCTCCCCCCAAAAAAAACATCCCGCGCGATAGTTGCACACAAGCTCTACTTGGCATCTATAACGTTAGACAGGGGGATGGCCCGTTTCAGAAGTATATCGTTGGGGAGGCATCCGTCGTACAGATTCGTTCGAATTCAACGTTCAACTTGGACAGAACAAATATGCGATGCTTGTGCGATGCGGTTGTTTTTCAAATTTATTCACCGCCGTAATGCTCCTGCCTTCTGGCCATGGATGCATACTTTGGTCCTCTGGAATCTGCTCGACTTTCTCAAAAATATTCGTATCCAATCCCGAGTCCGCCGTTCCGAGTCGGACCATCGGACCTTTGCCTTGATTGGAAATTTATGTATATGCCGGCTTAATCTCCGCTGATGTTCTCCTGGGTCTTGTGACCAAAAGTGATCTACCGGAGTCTACCGGTCGTGGCAACAAGTCAAAGCGGTGAGACTGGCAAATAGGAGATACGACCAGAATTACGCTGCTCGCTTCAATTTGGGGATAACACCGAAATCCTCCTCGGGACTGAATCATTCGGAAACCGGACTCTTGCCATTGGCATTCATGGTTTACATATACTCTCGTCAACAGTGTCATCAGCCGAACGGACCATTGTAATGATAGCAACAGTCATCTCTGCAAGCAGACACTGTTACTGACAACCAAGCTTGGCCAGCTGTGGCGATGACATCGAGTGCCTAGCAGGTCCTGAGCCTACCTGCACGACCAAGGCAATGCGGGAAAACGTGAGTCTCTCCTAATTTCTTTGGATCAATGGATGAAGCCCAAAGTGATTGTCGCCCAACGACGAGCTGTCATTGATCTGAGTTGTTAACAGTATTCATCAGGATAGATCGAGATGGGATCAGTTCCCCCTTATCTGGAGTTGATCTGGAGATGCTTTAAGTACTCCCATCCCGCCAGTGCACTTCGTTTCTTTTCTTTCTTTTTTCCCACCCCTCCCTCCGCCCTACCCCGCCGTTGAGGACACCCGCCTGGTGTGAGTGGTGCACTCTTCGTCATCTCTATCACCTCTGACCCTCCTTCAGATCTCGCGACTCTTCACGGCTTCTTTAAACCCGCCTTTATTCTTCTTTACACTATTACAACTCTTCGACCACTTTCAACTTTTACAATGCCTTTCACCCCTCCATCTCCTACATCATCTGCTTCGTCTACTTCTACGGGGCCTCGGACTCCCAATTCCCCTATCATGACCTCCCAGTACCCTACACATCTTTCGCTCGCTTTGCCCGTCCTCCCTGAATTTGATGGAGGTTCCCCCAACCTGGACTCTTACGACATGGGCGCTGGCGGCGTAAAGCGGACTCTGAAAATGAAACAGCGGGCCAACACGGCCGAACGTCGCGCATCCCACAATGCCGTCGAGCGTCAGCGTCGCGAGGCGCTCAATGCGCGGTTCCTGGTATGTCGCTGATATGTTTATCAACGACATTGATCTCATCCGACTACCTCAGGACTTGGCTGCTGTTCTTCCCAACTTGGCTAATGTCCGAAGGCCATCAAAATCCGCCATTGTCAACTCGTCGATTGCTCACGTACACGCGTCGCGCCGCCACAGGATCCTTGCGGCGCAACAGCTCCGCCTGCTCGCCGTAGAGTGTGATTCTCTTCGCAGGGAGGCGAATGAATGGCGTGCGCGCGCCGGGGTGATGCGTCTCGATACCCCTTCAAGGGAGGTCTCATTTTCGACGGTGATGGGCGAGGAACTGCAGTACGAGGCTGGGGATCTCCAGGGTCTGTGTGAGGAGGAGGACGACGAATATGTCGTCAGCGCCGTGCCCGGGTACCGCATGGAAGACGAGATGATGAGGTTGCAGATGATGCAAGCTCAGGCTCAACAATCTCAGTCTCCATTCGCTCACAACGTCCCTGTCGCACACCCTCCCCGCTCCGCACCCAACATGCGGTCGACTTCGGGTTCTCCTCACGATTTTGCGGACCAGTTCGCGTATTCGCCCCCTGTTGTGCGCCCCCAGTCCCACGGGCACCCTGCGCACCACTCGCCTGTGATCGCGTCCCCGGCGTCCTACGACAACTACGAACAACTGCAGGTCCAGCAGTACATGATGCAGCAGGAAGCCGACGAGAAGTGGGCTTACACCCAGCAGATGATGCAAGCGCAAGCGGTAATTGACTCCCAACACCTCCTGGCACAGGACCGGAGCCGGCAAGGAGCTGTTTGGTGAATACCGTTTTGCGCTTTCTAGGTTTTGGACTTTTGGGACTTCTTCTTTCTTTCAACCCACCCTGTTTTAACAACTGTCACTCCCTAGCACCCCTTAGCAACTTAGCTTAATTGACCCCGTATAATTTGGACTTTACTGTAGCATCGCCATATACTAATCCTTACTTAATAACAACCGAACTGATGAAACACACTCCTTTTATGGTTCGAACTTTCACTTTGCTCTGAACTGTGTATGTACTTTGAAGAATTATTATTTTCAAAAATTCTACAAGGCGATGGCCATTCATTGTAGCAGCCTATGTCTGCATTACATACAAAGGATAAGCAGGATAAAGTGTGAGCCCAGCTAAAAGTAGAAGATAAGAGGTGGTGATACAGTATTGCGGCGTCCCGTGAATGTCTCCATTGATATACGTGCGTTCTTCTTTAGAATTATGTTGCCGCTTGTTTCTTGAATATCCGCGGCGGCACCACCTGCCCATAGAAGTGCGACATAATCGCCTCGCTGTGCGTGATTGTCAAGTTGAAGAGCGGGTGCGTAGCGTTCTATGGGCGGGGTGAGTAAGGGTAAAAGAAAGGGAAGACCAGGAAGACCAACCACTCGATTTGCGGCACCTCCAACAATAGTCTCTGTGCCCTCTTCTTCGGTGTAGCTGAGAGCGTGTGTGAAGATGTGCCTACGGAGCGCATCCTCCTTCTCCTCAACTTCCCGGTCCTCGCCCTCCACAGTGGCTGAAAAAAATGTTAGCTCTGGTCGTGTATCGGAATATCATTATTGTACCTCTCCAACACGCGAGCAACTCCCGACTCCGGGTGGGAGAGGGAAACACCCTGTGCTGAGCGGACGAAAGACCAGCCAGACAATAAAGGGTGTGATACGAGTCCGCGGACCTACCGAAACGATTAGAGAAGATTCCGAGTCAGGGCTGCAAGCGAGACGTACTTGGGTGGCTTATCTCTCAAGCCACCAGCGGGATGTTGCCCGGCGTACAATATGTATTCCTGCAGAGCCTTTCGGTTGAAGACTGAATCTGTCCATGATCGGGTTAGCCAATGTCGACAGCAGCTAATTCAGAACGAACCATCGACGTCATCCCAGTCGCCTTCCTTCTCCGCGTGTCCGTCTGACTCTGGAGCGCCCACGGACGCGGGGTTTATTCCCAAGGATTCTAGGAGCCCAAATGCGCCCCCGACCCACCAAGAATAACAACCGTCCACCAACTTGTTCGTACGCCCTTTGAACCCGCCCAGCTCGATGGGCGCGCCCTGCATCTGTATGAGCCACCGCACGAGAGACTTCTTGTTGATCGTGGGCTGGACAGAAGAAGACGTCGAAGGGAGGAAGGGTTGCAGCATCACCCACGATGCAAGCGCGCAGAATGTGTAGCCACCGTGCGCCTCACCCAGCGGGGGCCGCGGCGTCTCCAGGAGCGTTGGCGCATCATTCGGCGAGGACGCGGGGGAGTAGTATGGCTGGGACGCTGAGGAAAAACCGCCTTCGTATGTTTGACACGAGGCTACGAAGCCGGCCGTGCCTTTCACAAGCTCGGGAGTAATGATGTCGAGGAGAGTTGCGGTTACAAGAAGGCAATAGATTCCGCTAGGAAACATAAGAGTTGGTTATTTGGAGAAAGAAGTCGAACTCACCGAACATCTACTTCGGAATGGTGAGCTACCAGAAACGAACCATCTGGTTGTTTGAGTGACATGAAGAAGTCGTACATTTTCTTCCTGCTCCGCTCATCAGCATTATTTTCGCGCCGACGCAAGTGTCGTGGTACCCACCTGTCGATCTGGTCCCATCCGCCCCCTTCGCCAGGGCGACCAGCAATAGCCAACGCGCAAACTGCCGCGTATGTTGGGAGGAGATGTGCCGCCTGTTTTGGACCACCGCCAAAGCCGCCATCGGGATGCTGCCATGCCATTATCGTATCAATCGCTCTGGCGGAACGAGATTGGAGGCCATCGAGAGCAAGACTGATAAAAGCGCTTACTTCTGTTTGTTGCCAGGATCCAAGCCGACCTGCAAGATGCTGAACGCCTGTAGAGTCCAGTACATTAACCACGACTGGCTGGCGTCTTGGCTAGTGTACCGAGCAGGGAATCCCTGTACAAGATTGCGGATGAGGAACTGCATGTGTGCATTCTTCTGCAGAACTGGGGCCTCTCCAACTGGAACATGAGCGAGCAGGACCTTTTCTGTTTCCGCCTGAGTCGAGGAGGTTGCGGTCGGGTACGAATCTATGGGCAGTGGGCGTATCATGGTGGGTACAGAGAGAAGGACGGGACAGAGATGTCTAGAGGGAGTGGTATGAGAACAATAGCCATGTGCTAAGTGCTTGGTGATCGGAATAAAGAATGTTTTAGCTTTTTTCCATTCATTCGAAGTAGAACAAGACGATAAGTGAGACTCGGGGGAAATACAGGGTGCACAGTAAAAATACAATAATAACTAGTGGTTCTGTGATGGGGTACAAGCCTAAGACCAACGTTTGGCACCAACTTTCTTCAAGCCCTTCATGAAGCCGTTGACGACCTTTGTGGCTTTCGGAGCCCTGGTTGTTGTAGAAGGACCTGGCTCGGACGGGGTGGAAGTAGCGACGATCGGCGGTCGAGGAGCCTTTTTTGGAATCCGCTTCCCCCGGGGCTTCCCCCTGTACTCGCCTTTCAGCCGCAAGATGGCTTCGTGGTTCTCCCTCTCGAAGAAGGCACACGCGTCGAGAAGGAGCTTCGCACCCAGCGCAGTTGCTCTTGCCACGACTATTTGGATTTAGACGTTAGCTTCGAAGAAGAGGCCGCACAAGAACGGCGACATACCCTCTTCGTATGTCGCAGGCGATATTTGCTTGTTCTCGATGATCTTAGCCTGTACGAGCTCATTCAGCTCTTGCAAGGCCCAGTAATTCGAGAGGCTGCAGGCATGGCCGTCAGTGCAATGCGGGCAGAGGCGGACGGACACTCACTCCATGAGATCAAGAAGCTCATCAAGTCGTTCTAAAGCAGGGGCCTTGGCGATATACATATAATCTAACGCAACAAAATATGAGGACTGCTGTGGGGTAAAGACACAAGGCACTGACCTAAGGCCGCATCGACACAAGCACCAGGATAATCCACTTCAATCTCGACGGGATCGTCCGCCGTGCCGGGGCCCGCTTCAGTAAAGGACCCGCAGAAGAGGTCGTTTAGATATTCGCTCATGGGTGCCAGGAAGGAGCGATGCGCGGGATACCTCGTGTCATCATCGGAGATAAATACGACGTCAGTCAACTTGCCCTCAAACCGCATCGTCTGGAGGCCCGTGCGCAACGTAGTCAACTGTGTGTCAACTGACGAGCGTACGAGACCAGTGGGAACCGTGGGATTCACGATATCTTCCACTCCCGCAACGGACAAAAGGTCTTTGAACGGCATCAAGAACTTCTTGACCGATTTGAGATCGCCCCCGTCCAGAATATTGAAGAACATCTCGTCTGCGGAATGCCAAAGCCACGGCTCCGTCGCTGGATCGTCGACATTCAAGAAAAGTGGCTCGGAGTGGTAATTGACGATGATATCCTCAACCACATCCTGATGATCATCCAACCACTTGTAGGTTTCCAACAGATCAGATAAACAATAGGGGTCGGAGGGGAGGTCTTTGGCAACCTGTGAGCACAGGACACGGAGATGGTCGACCTGCAGAGGTAATTAGTATCGGGGCAGACGACCAAGCAGAAGAACTGACCACTTCTTGAGGCGTCGGCTGCCCGAAATCCGGGTTCGCCAACCGCACCCGTTCGCCCGGTGGGTACAAGACCACAGCCCGCTGAGTCCACGCGATGGCTTCATTTGCTGCCAGGAGAAGTTGAGCCGGCGATGCAATATCAGGAACAGGCTTGACGTATGGCGAAGTCTCTTCTATCCTCATCGTCAGTCGACGAAGTGGTTGCCGGGGAATGAAGCGTAGTGTATCTAGCTGTCGCCAAATGTGACTTTGGGTGGAGTCTATTCTCAAAGGCAAATCTTCTCCGTACGCCCGGAATACAACGCGTGCTCTGTTCCTGATATCTGGGTGAGTGCTGTCGTCTTGAATGGCTTTGGCGCAGATCTTGAAAGTGTCCACGTCTAGATTATTGTGGCTTTTTAGCCCAACCGCCACCAGTCGAGATTCCAAGTCACGAAAACTGTCCAGCATGAAATGCGTGGGGGACGAATCCGACCCGAAAGCGGCGACAAACAGCGGGTCCCGAGTGTATAGGGTATTTGGCTTTACGAAGTTGTGGTTCCCATTGGGAACACGTATGCCGTCGCGGCTATAATGGAAGTTGGCGGGCATCGATATTAGCAGCTGCTTGTAGAGTTGCTCATCTTCTGGCTTTAGTTTAGCAGGGAGTTTTAAATGGGTCCTAGGAACACTCAATTAAAGTGAAAGACAATGGAAGAGCTTTTTACCAAAATTGATTAAAGTCCAGGGGTACGACCTTGAGGTGAACCAACGACGTGTTGTACTCTACGGAAGGCACGCCGATGAATCGAGTGGCTAGATCACCGCTGATTCCGAAGGGCAACATCTTCAGCGCCGACGCTGGGTGTAAAGTAACGCTTTGCGCTTGCTGCAGCGTTCTCCAGATCGGTAGGGCACTGGCGATGGAGATCAGATGCTCCGGGATGCCAAGTATTTGGCCACACGCCCAGTTAGCAAACTCGGTGTGAATTAGAGGGTCAAGCTTTGCAAAGCGCTTGGGGATTGAGGACTCGATCGTTTGGAGAAATAGTAGCACCTTCTCGAAGTTGAAGGCTGCGAGGCCTTTCAGAGCCTCCCGCAGCGCCTTGGGCAGCTCTTTATTGTCTCTTTGAACGACTGCCGCGCCAAGTTCATCGAGAAGATTAGACAGCCAGTATGGTTCTTGGCTGCTAGTTAAGATGACGCTGTTGGTTTGCAAGCACTTGTCATATGACACATAATAGCGTGGACGAGTGGTACGGACGAGCGGAAACCGCGAGAATGTGGTGTCTGGCTGGGTAAAGCCAAAATGCGGATATTCTGCCCAAAAAGTTGCAATCCACTGTTCCTGCTCTGGAGTCATATTAGACCGTTCATTTCCCTCTCGAAAGTGCTCCTTGACCAAGGCGTCTGCTGTCTGAGCAGTCAAAGTGGCTATGTTGAGGCCTTTGTCCAAAAACTTGTCTGTCTCGAAGTCTGGGTGAACCAAAAATTCGCGACGAAATAGAAGTCGGTCCGGGTATGTCGGTTTCCAGACACAATAAGTAGTTGAACCAGCTGCCTGCAATATAGCCAGCTTTCCGTCAGCCAAAGGTAGCAGGGGAAGGCCAATGAGGCCAGTCAACGTTGTGTCGTCTTCCGATTGGGTGAGGAAATTGACCAGACTCTGAATGTCATGCGCTGTCACTTCACCCTTCTCGAACAACGCGATCAGAATGCGTGTTTTCTGCTTGATTTCCGTCTTTACAAAAGCGGAATCGACTGTCTTCATGACACCAGCGCAGCGATGGCGGATTTTGGCCGGAAGCCGGACGATATGGGGAGTATTGAGCAAGGCGAGAATCTTGCCTACTGGAACCGGCTCATTCCCACCCACTAGCACCTCCTCAGGCCTGAACTGCTGCCCAGCGTCAAAGACACTCGCGCACACGCGACGTGTAGTGGAACCAAGATATTTGGAATAGAATGCGTCTACAAGATGTTTTGAGACGCTGTCCTGCTGTTCGCTTGTATTACCCGGCCACCAAGCCTCGTTGCCGAGTCGGGCCTGAGTGCGAAGTAAATCCTCCAAAAGAAAGAGGTATAAAGGCGGGGCTACATCCGAAAGTAACCATCGATTGTATTTAGATTCGAGATTGCCGTAGTCGTCCAATCTAACGTGTCTTCGATCCGGGGTGAGAATGAAGGAGGCGGTGAGATGTACGGGAAGGGTTGTTGTCATCGGCAGCGGTAGTGTCGAAAACAGGGTGTGGTTTGCGTTAGTTTGTTTGAGCGGAGCAGCTATGCCGACGACGATGGGTGATCGTAACCGATGGGGCTTGATGAGAGGCTCGAAGTCGGAGGGCAACTCGTCAAGAGGACGAAGGACGCTGACAACTTTGAACTCTTCCGTGCTAGGCTCTACACCGGCGGTGTGGATGTGAATGAGCTGCGATCTGAGTTTGAAAGTGGCCTGTGAAGGATCTCGTGTCGCCGAGATAGCCCAGCCATCAGTGAGACGGCCAGCAATATCCCGATTCAGAGAGTAGATGCTTTCCAGTTTTGTAAAAAGGAGGACCTGTTTAGCGGACTGCCAGTAAGGCTTGACGATCTTCTCTCGCACGTAGTGGGCTGTGATGCGAGCTGTGTTTAGAATAGAATGAGAGTTGATGTGCGACATGTTTCGCAATGGAAGACGGAATAGAGTCTGGCGTATAGTTTAATAATGAATCGAGTGATGGTAGAGTGCAGACGTACACCACGATACTGATCCTGGCCCAAGTGGAAACCGAATAAACCATCGAGACATTGGAGATGATCTGGATACCAACTGGACGAAATGAGAGGCTGAATATTATAAGAAAAAAGAAGACGTACCGTTTGACTTGCTCAAGAGGCAGAATGAGTGATGCTCTATCTTGGATGGGGAGGTGTGTCTTGGACGGATCCAAGAACAGGACTTTATCGCCCGATAAGACCATCACCATCTCTGTAAAGTGGAAGGTGCTCAAAAAACCCAGACCGAACTGTCCAATAGTGTTTGTCTGGCCCTCTTTGCCGCCTATCCCTGTCCTGCAAATTCCCTCAAAGTCCTTCGCACTAAACACCCCGTTGTTGTAAAAGATAAGTGAGGGACAGTTCTGGAATGGGGCCATTGCAGACGAAAGTAGCTTGCCGGTGGGGCCTTCTCGCTCATCCACAAGAATCCCAAACGTAGTGGCACCAGCATCGCTCGCGTTTGCAAGAAATTCTGTGCATATTTGTTGCTCGGAATATTGCGTGAGGACGTTCCGGAGAGTCGTGGTGAGAGTCTCGCCCATATCCACCCCCGGAGTGAATTCTGCGGACTTCAATCCGAGTCGCTCCATCAGAAGACGCTTGGCTAGTTCTTCAGAGAGTATCGGGTGGGCCAGAAAATAGCTTCCGAGGTCGATGAGACATGCTCTTTCCCCAACATCGTTGAAGTAGACCTCGGAAATGGGGCGGAGGACCCCGTTGCTGTCGGGGACGAGGATATTTGTCCTATTGATCGTGTGCAGATCCTCAGAAATAACTTTGAGTATCGAAAGCGCTTGGCCGACGACATCCTCCTTCGTAGACTTGGGCTGAAGTATCTTGAGTTCAGTAGTGAGCACAGTTGCAGATGGCCTGATAGAAATCACGTAAGCATTCAGTATGAGGAGGTCGAATTTGTTTCACCTTTCAGTGCACCCCATACGCAAAAGAAAGCTTCGGACTGGAGGCTGCTCGGACAAGGTAAAAGGGATCCGAGAGAAGCCAGGCAACCCGAAGGCGGAAGATAATACTGCGTGGCTTGTCTTTGCGAGACGACCAGACGCAACAGGAATCCAGCCCCGGCCAAACGTGATGTTGGTGAGCTCGGCGACATCGGCATCAGTAAGCTCGCGCGCGCTGAATTCCTCAATAAGGCAGTTCAGTTTCGCGGTCAAGGCACGGCCGCTGCGAAGAACCGCGCGAAGCTGGTCTTGCAAAACCGCCATCGGTATCGGATGATCCCAGCCAAGAGCAGCTCGGAGAGAAGGTGACAGCATGATGTCGCGATCAAGAAGGGGAAAGACTTCGTCGAAGAGCTCCGGCTTCTGAGTGACGTCGAAGCATTCTCCCCGCCCTGCCAGGCCACTGCTGGTTGGCAGCCATTTCGCCTCCGGTGCGATGGTGACTGAGGCGCAATCGAGTCCTGAGGAATACATCATGGTGAGCAGCTGAATAGCTAGCGTCCGGGCCTCAGGTGATGCAGCCTTGGATGAGATGGACCGTATGCGCTCCTCCACGATACCGACAGTGAGACCCTTTGAAAATAATCCTAACGATCGCAGGTGTCGGTGGACCAGAATATCTTCGGGGAATGTCGTAGGTATACGATCCCTGCTCTCTGCAAATATCCCCATCAAATCCGACTTGGGGTCAATAACATACTCGGCCGAACGGAAGGAGCCGTCGAGTACTGGAATAAAGGCAACTTTTTTCAGGGACTTCATGATGGTCGGAGGGAGAGAATCGCGGTTTCGGACCATATGCTCGAGGAAGGCCGACTGGATGGACCTGGACTGCACGAAGAAATGCTCGATAGCAAGCGCCAAGATGTCGAGCGTGGATAGCGGGACGTTATTACTAGGTACTAGCTGCGGGAGAATCGCAAGATCGATATTTGATCCGTCGAGGTACACCACGCCAGTAACGACGGGAAGAGGGACCGACGTCCCGCTAGGAACACCCAGAACCGTGGCGTCCTCCGCTATATAACTCAAGCTGGGGGCAACAGAGACACTCTTCGACTTTCTGTGCAGCGAAGGGAGCTTGAAGGATGACAAAGCCTTGGGCGATTTTTCTGCCACCACGGTAACGGAGGGCGCGATCAAGGGGAATATTGGCAAGGAACGAAGCCTTCGTCGTTGGGTCTCGTCGAGAGGCCTTCGCTGTCCCAATTCCAGCACACAGTTGAGAACATTCCTTGACAGTGCATGGGCCTCGAAGTTCTCCAAATGCACATCTTGCCCGAATTTAAATCGATCAAGGACAAGTTGGATATCGGTGAGATCCTTGAGGACCTTCGGGTAGTGGGTTAGAGCTTTCCGAGCCTCTGACGAGAACCCAGGGTGGAGGAAGGAAAGTCCCAGTCGTCGGAATATGGAGATCAATGGCTGGTCAACTCCAAGCTCGGAGAACACGCCGTAATCCAGCGACTCAAGGCTGTTATGTGTAGGTACGGTGCACATCGACTGGATCTGGAGGAATAGCTGTTCTCGAGCAAGCCCAGGTTCCCAACCACGCCCAAAATTGCGTTAACCACTTGACAATTTCATCGTTTAGCTTCCCTTCGTGGCGCTGAGAGAGGTCGAATCCAAGGGGAGCGGATTTCAGATATGATGTCACTTTCTCTGGGGAAAGAAGGGCGATATTGAGGACGACAGGGCCCAGATTTCGAAAGAGATCCTGCAAATGCGCGGGGATCGAAAGAAGAGCGACTGCCGTGTCATCAAATCGCTCAAATACACCACATTCCACCCGGTCCATCATTGTATGAACGTGTCCACCGGTTCCGCTTTTGGTCGGTGCGGTGAACTGTCCATTTACAAGGGTGAGAAGTGGTAACCCGATGATATTCTCCAGCTGACTGTCTCGGAGAAGGTATTGCAAGAGAGCCCCCCGATCAGTGGCATCGAGTGCATGGATATCGCCCACGTGATTCTGGAGGCGGGCTGAGGTTGGACGCAGGGAAGGAATGGAGATTAGACTTACACATAGTTCACGGTAGGCGACGGTGGGCGAAAGCAACGTATACTTGACACCGGTTACACTGTTATTAAGGAGCTGTAGGATGTAGTCTGGGAGCTGTGTGACTCTCAAGCCGGCGTTGGCCAACGCGCGAAGCGTGGTCTCATCGACAGCTGATGGAGCGATGAGAGCAGACCCGAGGTCCGCGAAATGTGAAATAGAGGCTTGTTTAGATCCTGCAACCACGGGCCAAACCTCGGCTTTCGACGCCACAATGCAAGCGAGGAGCTTCGCGGGCAATGTCTGCCAATACGCATTATCTCCTCCAAAGACGACGGATTGTGCTGGTGGCCACGCGCGGAAAACATCAGTCAGATGGTCGTCTTGCAAAAGGACCTTGAGGAGTGCCGCCCAGGTGCGGGGTAGGAACGATTCGAAGAGGATGCGATTCCATTCGACGAGAACGCTAGAAAATAAGGATTAACCGAGTTCGAAGCGTTGTTCCGTTTAATTACCTGTCCTCCGATCCACGGACAATTCCGATTTCTCCTCCGTTGTTTAAATTCTGCCTCGACTGAGTCAAGGCGAATAAACCATGGACGTGGCCGGGAAACCCGGTCTTGAGCGGTAAAGGGAGATACGTGAATAAGCGGCCAGCATTTTCCTCCTTGTGAAGAATGGAAAGCGGTATCGCGATCGCCATCTCCGAGAGCAGCTTGTGCTTGGATAAAATTGGCCGAGGGTCTTCCCCTAGGCGCAGCGAGAGGAGTGAAGTCGAGTCGGCCTGAGGGAAGTAGGAATGGGTAATGCGCCACATCTTTTCCACACAGCCAAGCAGCGGAGTCTCTACAACCACAGTGCACTTGAACGCAGTGTGGCGATCCTTGTCGACAGTCCAAGAGACCGGCTCACTTTTCTGTATGCTGCTTTTCGCGAGACATTTACGAGTTCCTTGCGCGTCGACCTCGTGAACCTCAATCGACGTGATGTTCTTTAGAAACAGTAGAGATATGCCGATTTCCTCTCGCACAAAATCCTCGAATAGTTGGTGGATCTCTGTGGCATCGACGGCCTTTGAGCTGATGCTGCTCTGCGCCCCTGGTTTCCGAAGAGGAAGACGAATAATTGACCCTGGAAAGTCGCGGTGTCGATCATCCTGTGAAAGAAAGAAGTTGAATGCATCCAATTGATCACTGTATTCGATGGCCTTCGGAGCAAACTCGAATTTGCTCCCACCCGATGTCGCGAAGCTGTGATGGGGGTCAAGGATTCCAAGGGAGGGGCCCGAAAGAATATGTGGATGGTCAGTCACCTGCGTACACATTAGTTTCATGATCATCGAAGCTAAATCGAAGCTGTGGCGTACATGATAGCAGGACCGGAACCCAATTCCGTATTTGCCTATCTTCCTGCAGACGGTCAACGAGAGGTTCTCATCATAGGAGAGGAGACTCTACTCACGAGATGTCCGTCTTCTTCGATGACCGATGAATGCTCTGCAGCGCATCCCAATCATCATCGGAAAACAGGGCGTCATTGTACGCTAAGAGCGACGGCCCCTGAGTCGCCGAGAGCTTGGGGTCCACCAAAAAGCTCGTTCCATGAGTTCTTGAGTCAAGCAAAAACACCTGCTTGGTGGCCCGCGCGTCGTCTGAATTCTGTAGCAGCTCGCGGAATAGCCCAACCGAGAACGGGTACGCGCCAAGGATGGCCGCTAAAGTGTCGGTTGGGAGAGAATACTCCCCGAAAGACATGGTTAGGGCCAAAGTGGGGCTTCAGCAGTTATCTGCTCATATAACTGTCAAAGGCTGTGCCGGCAACAGCTGTTGAAGGCGAGGGGCTCTTCATCTAGATACATATGACTTTGGCGAATCGGCGATAAGATGGGTTCCGCATTTAGGATACTGGGGGCCTTCCGCCGCCCCTGCTTGAAATTCGGTGAGCCGATCTTTGAGACTTTCGACCTCGGATTCATATCCTGTCAAATGACATGTAAGAGTTGAAGGGTTCGATGAATTCATACAGCTATGACTCTGCGGCGCTGGGGGTGGCACTGGCGATGCTGGATTGACAACGACTCGAACAGTGTTGACCTTTTTTTGCCGGCTTGTGATTAACTAACACTGCCACAGCGACAACGTTCGATAACACGCTTTGGCCAATTTCAGAAGCGCTCTTTTTTTTTCAAAAAAATCAAGTGGAACTTCCAAAATGTAAGAGACGAGCGGTTTCGCGACATCCTCTCTGATATAATCCACCTTTTGCTTCGTCTTCATCCCGTAATAGTCAGTCGTGTTCGGCGTTCGCCTTGGACGTTTTGAACCATGGCTGGCTTGCTGCAGCGTATCCTACGCGATCGCAGCAACTGGATTCCACTCGCCAGCTTTGTTTCTTTTGTGGTTGCCGTGGTTTTCCCAAAAACTACTCAATTTATCCGTGCTAGCCTGAGGACCGCGTATATTGTCGTACTTTACTCCATCATCGCTGGCGGACTACTGCAGGTCTTTCTTTCGCTGGTGCTTTTGCCGCTGCTCTCTTGGTTGAGGGTGGAAGAGCGGACACGGCTGGACAGGCCACTGGATCCAGTGGCAGAAGCTCAGCCACGTCCCCAGCCGCGGGACGAGCAATCGCTCGTCGTGGAGAACAGTCCAGCCGAGCCCAGGCATGACTGGTCGGGTTTTATATCCCAGCTCTACTCATTTCTTGGCACCTTCCCTGGCACCTTCGCCTTAGTTTTTGGGTCTGCGGTATTCTTGCGACCAGAGGGCACGTCACTTGCTCTCGGGACTTTGCAATACGCCCTCGGCATCGCAAAAAACACCAGCATAGGAGGGGCGGTTGTTCTTGCCCTGCTTCTACTTGCCTCAATTCCCCTCGTTATTGTCTGGGTCATTGTTGAGCGCATTATCACTGAACCGTACAAAGCCTCCACGCAGCGGTTCACTGCGGTTTGCACCGGCGTCCTCAACGCCGCGTTCCTCTACCTCCTCGCGCTCGAGGGCATGTCCCTATCCACTCCATCCCGCCACTTCGCAATCGTCCAGCACCTAACCTGGCAGGCCACACCTTTGGCCCACTTCTTCAAATGGGCAGGCCTGAGCGCCTACACTATTGCAGTCATGTGGCTCCTCACCGACTGGACCGCGGGGTGTCTCCTGCACCTAGCTTGCAAGGACCTCAGCATCGCACCTCCGTTCTCCCGCAGATCCTGGTACCAAGTCCTCATTCACACCACTCGGTTCATCCTGTTCCCCTTGGCCATGGCCTTGAACGGCCGCATATATACGTCGACCGCCCCCCCATGGGACGAGTTCGTTTCCGCCGCAATCTTAATTACCTGGATTACCCTCGGCGCGGTCATCGCCTTCCTCTTCGACCTGTTCGTTTACTGGGCATTTTTCTTCTGGACGACCGGGAACGCAGGCAAGCTTTCCACTATTCAGGTCATGGCTGCCACCGTTTTTTCGTTCGTTGTGGACGACATGACGGGACGGGAATATGACGTGATCTGGACAAAAAATCACGAAGCGGACTTGGAAAAGCAGGACGCAGAGGCGGAGGCAGAGGCGGAAATATATGCAGAAGGGAAAGTAACAACGAGCAATACGATTGAGCTCAAAGATGAAATTGGGCTCCTTAGCAGCGCCTTAGTATTGTAATATTCCAAGTAACACATAGGAACAACCCTTTCAAGGTATTCCTGTTCTCAATTCAAGCAAAGTCAGTGCTGTTATTCTCAAGTCGGGGCTGCAACCCGGCGCTTGAAATATACGTCATTGATAAAGACTTTGGGAGGTAAGAAACACGGAAAACTTGAGGAAGAAAAGCCGACGCTGTATTAGAAGGCTAATAGTTCAAACCATCGAGGTGATACTAATAGCAATAGTCATAGGATGGCTCATATATCCATTCTATCCCTAGCCCTTGGTATAGCCGGGCAATCTCAGCCACCTGCACGTCGGATGCCGTCGGCCCTCGTTTTGTATCATTAGCCCTCATATCCCTGACGAACTCGAGCTTTTTGAGTATCCCACGCAGGGGGAAGCGCTCTCGGCGGAGCCGCGCCGTGATCGTAGGAGCAGGAAGTAAATTCACCGTCGTGCCGGCGAACCGAAGATGCTCAAGCCAGGGGGGCAGCATATCGAAGAGCGGTGGGGTGACGGGCGCGCCATTGAACAAGAGCGTCTTCAGCTGCTGTAGCACTGAAACCGTGTCGTTCTCCCATGGCTGTGGGTGCATCTCGCTGGAATGGTAGTCAGTAAGAGCGAGGAGCGTCAGCGTGGATGCGACGTTGGCTAGGCATTTTTTGAGCGCGCCGTGCGGCATGCACCGGTCAAACACGTCGAGCACCAGCTCCTTGAGCGACACCATGCTCTTCAACAGCGTCGAGACGCCGTCTGGCGACACGGTTATGTTCCTGCAGGATATGTCGAGGCTGGAGCATGAAGATGAGGCGCGCGGCGGCTCGAAGGTGGGATCGCGGGGGCCACCCATCCCATGGCTGATGTCCAACTCTTTTAGGCGAGGCAAAGCGATAATATACCTTAGCCAGCGGCGGGGAAACAGCTTGATGCAGTCACCGCGGCAGTGGTTGCACGCGTGCAATCCTATATCCGTTAACCTTCCCGCCGCGACGCTTTTTGCGATGTCTGGGGATGAAAGCGCCAACAGGAAATCTCCGCCGTGAAGCCCGAGCTTCGAGAGCTGCGGGCATGCATCGAGGAATCATTGGAATGCGGTGATACCGACAGTTCGAGGTTCTCTATCGCCAGGGGTGTCCGCTTGGTACCCGTCGATGTGGGTGCCCGAGCAGGCTGAGCTGGCCCGTGAGGAGGAGAAATCGCTCGGGTCCTTCCTTCGATGTTCAGATTGGCGTAGAGATTGCGGTGAACAGGGTTGACAAAGTTGCGCGACACGAAAGCCAGCTAGGTAAAGTTCTATGGTCAGGGTGAGGCCTTGAGGTGGAAAGGACTGAGACTGAGGCCACAACAAACTTGGGGAAGAGGATCGCGATCGTATCTCGTTTTATCCAAGAAAACCTTTCAAAAAAAATCAGGAAGCGTCCTGAGCGTGGAGAGCAGGAATGTTGTGACCGACGATGTTCCCGATAATGTCTTCGAAGTCAATTCTGGTGAAGGGCATTTTTGTGGCAATTTTCCTAGATCCTGTTTCCTTTGAGTGAGGGATTAGGTAGGACCCAATAGGAAAGGGATCAGTTTCAAACTCCGCATCGTCTTTCCCTTTCCATTACTTGTCGCCCGTCTGTACGCAACGGCCGACCTGAGTCTTTTTGTTGCGTCTTTGCTGTATCCCACGATTCAGAACAATCGCCAGGGGATGACCTTCGCTGCTCCAGCTGCCATTATGGCCTGATGACAACCTCTCGTACGCACCCAACGCTCGCTCTGGAAGTCTAGGAAGCCATCAAGAACTCGACATCGCGGCGACTGGGAGAATATTAATGTAATGTTATGGACGGAGAAGCTCGGAGAAGGACTTGCGGAGCTACTAGTTGGACACAAACAATAAGACATACCCTCAAATAGGCAAAATGCCCCGACGATTTATTCGTGCGACATCGGCCCGATGTTCTTGATCGTACATATCGCCTGGAAGCAACCTGGAGGCCCGAGTTTTTAGGAGTCAGGAATGGCGATCGCCAGTTGAGTTTACACCTCCTTGTTCAGGCATCGAGTTAATTTTTGTGTCTATTACAAGTCCCTACGCATTGGTTGTTCACGACCCAAGGATGCTTCTCTGTGTCTCGCGACCTCCTGTAAACAATTGGCTGGAGTTTGATCCAAATGGGAACTGTCCTGGAATGTACAATTAGACCGACGCGGCGCTTGTTGGCATCAAAATGCGGCAACAGGCTGTTCGCTCTGCTATTATACTTCCGCGACCCAGGAAGCTGAATGCGGATGGCTCTGAAAACTGGGTCCACAAAAGGCATATAACAATGTGCATTGGGTTATTGTACCACAACGCTATAAATCTCCCTCGAGATTTTCGGCTTGTAGCAACAACCTCCAGTCGCACTCCCGAGGCCTCCCGCGGCTCTTCATCCGGACTCATCCCATTACGCTCTTTGCACTCCCTCCGTATTTGATATGCAGCGCCAATCATCCCGTTCTTCGAACCTCCAGCTCCCTCGAACCCTCGTTCGGCCCTCTTTCAAAGAGGTATCGCGCGCCGCCCTTATTGCTGCCTCTCCGGATATTGGCCATCTTTCTGTTGAATCTGTCCGGAAACATCTACTCTCAGCCGCCCCTCAGTGAGTTTCTCTGTACGGTCAGATTAGACGGTGCCTAATCGTTCTTTATCATAGAATGTTAGCCGGCACTTCAGCCCTTTCTCCATCTTACCTCCCCACCGCGCTGCCCAAATCGAATATCCCGCCATACCTGGCGGTGCCCCTCCGTCCGCTGCAGGCCTCTGTCCAACCATCCTATCCCACCCACGCCCTCGCCATATCAAACGCTTCCCCATCCGTCTCCGACATCCACCTCATCTTCCCCATCCACGCCCTCGTGCTCGCCGCGCACTGCTCCAAGCTCCCGCAGCTCCCCCCGCCCGCGCCGCGCGCCGCCGGGTCCGTGCACCTCCCCGTCCTTCCCCTCTCCCTCCCCTCCGCCCCCGCCTTCTCCATCCTGCACGCCTTCATGTACACGCACCGTCTTGACACCGTCCTCGCCGCGCTCTTCCCCATCCCCCCACCCTTCCTGCGCGCCCTCACGCCCAAAACCGTCCGTGCCGCGCTGCACTCCCGCGCGGACCTCCACAACCTCTCCATGCACCTCTGCGCAGCCTCGTCCGCCGACGTGCAGGTCCTGCTGACGCACACCGCGCACGTCACGGAGCTCTGGCAGGACATGGTCGCGCTCGGCATCACCGACGCCGCCCTGTGGGACACTGTGGAGCTCGCCTACGAGGTCGTCCTCGGCGCGCTGAATCTTGCTGCTCTGACGAAATAGTCTTATTATTATTATTATTGTATCCTGCTGTCGCTTGATGCGCAGTATTTTTGTGTCGATAACGGGTGTATGTACATAACGAACACAAGTAGTTTAAATAATTAAATAACACGGCCATCGATTCTTTTCGTGGGGTTGAGCTCGCACGTTGGGTCCATAAGATATCATAAGCAGGCTCTTGCTGTAATTGAGCGAAATTGATCGTGCGGAGTTTGAAATTGATCCCTTTACTCCTATCCCTCCCTCTTCTGCTGCCAAGATGCCTTTTGCCAGAATTGACTTCGAGGACATTATCGGGAACATCGTCGACGAGGTCTCAACATTCCTACTCTCCACGCTCAGGACGCTTCCTGATTTTTGCATTGAAAGGTTTTTTTGGATAAAACGGATGAAGAGGGAGTATACGACTACGATTCCCTTCCCAAGGTTGTTGTGGTAGTCCTTTTCACCTCAAAACCCTCACCCGGACCATAGAACTTCACCAAGCTGGCTCTCGTGTCGCGCAACTTTGTCAACCCTGTTCGCCGCAATCTCTATGCGGACTTGAAAATCGAGGGGCCCGAGCGATTTCTTCTGCTCACGGGCCAGCTCCGCTTCTCGCCGCACCTTGCGAGGCTCGTCAAGAGAGCTTCGCTCAGCTCAGCCTGCTCGGAGCGCACCCACATCGACGGGTACCAAGCGGGCACCCCTGGTGACGGAGAACCTCGGACTGTCAGCATTACCGCGTTCCGATGGTTCCTCAATGCATGCCCGCAGCTCTCAAAACTCGAGCTTTGGGGCGGAGATTTCCTGTTTGCGCTTTCATCCCGAGACATCACCAAAAGCGTCGCGGCGGGAAGGTTAACGGATATAGAATTGCACGAATGCAACCACTGCCGTGGTGACTGCAGCAAGCATATGCCCCGTGGCTGGCTAAAGCACATTATCGCGTTGCCTGGCCTGAAAGAGCTGGATATCAACCAGTATGGGATGGACGGTCCCGGCGACCCCACCTTCGGGCTTCCGCGCGCCTCATCTTCGTGCTCTGGCCTCAGCATATCCTGTATGAACAAAATCGTGTCGCCAGACAGCCTCTCGACGTTGTTGAAGAGCATGCTGTCGCTCAAGGAGCTGGTGCTCGACGGACTGCGGCCCATGCCGCGTGGAGCGCTCAAGAAATGCCTCGCCAACGTCGCATCCACGTTGACGCTCCTCGCTCTCACCGACTACCATTCCAGCGAACAGCACCCACAGCCATGGGAGAACAACACGGTTTCAGCGCTGCAGCAACTCAAGACGCTCTCGTTCAACGGCGTACCCGTCACCGCGCCGCTCTTCGACATGCTGCCCCCCCGGCTCGAGCACCTTCGTTTCGCCAGCACGACCGTGAAGTTCCTTCCCGCCCCTACGATTGCGGCGTGGCTCCGCCGAGAGCGCTTCCCCCTGCGTGGGATACTCAAAAAGCTCGAGTTCGTCGGTGATTTGCGGGCCGATAATACGAAACGTGGGCCGAAGGCATCCGACGCGCAGGTGGCTGAGATTGCCCGGCTATGCCATGGGCTAGGGATAGAATGGATACATGAGCCGGATCAGGACTATTCCTATGACCTCGATGCCCATTCCTATGATTTCGATGCCAGTGACCTCGGTGGTTTGAACTTCTAGGTGCAGCGTCGGCTTCTCTTCCTCCGGTTTTCCGTGTTTCTTACCTCTGAAAGGTCTTTATGGTGTGCATCTCAAACGCCAGGTTGCAGTCCCAAACTAGTCTCTCCTCACACATTCAGTATTTTAACTCCCCACGTTTACTAAGCCCAAAACTTACTTGAGCTACAAAGAGCAGAAATTATGGCAGAATGACTTTAGCATACCTAATGGCACTAAGTGATATTGGAAACCACGGAAACCCTACATAGGTGGCTCGACGACTTTTTTATCAACTTTCCACCAAACATTAGATTCTAGGTTCTTGTACTTGTTCAACTTGTGTAATATCTCTTGTAACCTTTTTGTACATACCATTCAGCCTCCGGCTTCGCACGCCTCCAAAAATTTCTCCCATGAGTGCGGACAGTAACTCTCCCCGCACTGACCGATCCTGGCGGGAGAGTTCAAATATTGGCATTTTTCCCCTTTCACCTCAACCCCGCTACATCCAGGACATTCGGACTGTAGTCGAGAGTAACTCTCCCCGCACTGACCCATCCTAGCGGGGAGAGTTCAAATGCTGGCATTTTTCCGCTTTTACCCCAACCAACCCGCCCAAATCCACGCGCTAGATCATCATGCAGAACATACCCGTAGATAGGATCCTCCTGAACACACACAGACAATTACCACCGTAGAATTTTTTCATGCTACTTATTTATTGCGTAGGTACTTACGCCGGCTTCTTAGCTACTTAGTATAGCTTGCGCCGTTAACCGATTTTCTCTCTCTCTCTCCCGCCCAAATCCAGGACATTTTGTTCGCCGCGCGACTCAGCTGCTACCAGCAAAATTCACCCCCACCTCACACCCTGATTCAGCGAGTCCGGTGCATCGCCTGCTTGGCTAAGTGGTTACGGCGCCGCACTTGTACGGATTATTGTAATCAAAGAATGCGGCGATCACTCGTTCGATTCGGGTAGCAGGCATTTTTGTTTTGCAATTTGTTGCCATGTCTTCAGTGAGACTTGCAATTTGTCCCATGTTTTCAGTGAGACTTTGTTTTGCTGCAGTCCCAATCTCTGAATAGTAAAGGCGAGCGCAAAAAGTGCTTGGCGTGTGTAACAATATTCATCATACGGTACATCGTACGTCTTTAGGGCATGGAGCGTATACAAGAGAGTACAACATGAGGGAAATAAAGAAGGAGAATCGAGAGTGCGGATGAAACGGTCTGGAGACAGAATATTCGAATGAGAAAACGACCCCCGTGCGCGCGTTATATGACATGACTCACACGGCGAGCTTAGGCTCCGAAGCCGTAGAGCGTGCGACCGGAGCGCTTGAGGGCGTACACGACGTCGAGGGCGGTGACGGTTTTGCTGTCATTGAATGTCAGTCGAGGTAAAAGAGGAAGGCAGAGAACGCCGACGCACCGCTTAGCGTGCTCGGTGTAGGTGACGGAGTCGCGGATGACGTTCTCGAGGAAGATCTTGAGCACGCCGCGGGTCTCCTCGTAGATGAGGCCGGAGATGCGCTTCACGCCGCCACGGCGCGCGAGACGGCGGATGGCGGGCTTGGTGATACCTGCAGAACGTTAGCTGGGTGAACCGTCAGAGAGAGGATGGGAGCGCACCCTGGATGTTGTCGCGGAGAATCTTGCGGTGACGCTTGGCGCCGCCCTTGCCGAGTCCCTGGCGGTCAGAAGGGTGGCATTAGCAACAAGAACGGAGTGGGCAGTAACCTAGCATCACCTTTCCACCTTTTCCGCGGCCAGACATTGTTGGTTGAGGGTCTTGAGGTGGGGTGGTGGTGGTCGAAGAGAGAGAGCGTAAACAAACAGACGCGTAAACAAACCGGGTAATAGCTGTCAACAACGCAAATCTTCCTCTTTCTCGGTATGCGTCGCAAACTGAATCTAGCTGCTGCTGGCTGACATGCAGGCTTCGAATTCCAGGATCTTATTCCGACGTGGGCGGCTCGTCTCCAAACGACGGCCATGGCCCTGCGCCCCACACTCTTGGCTTGCGCACAGAAGCCCTCCTCCGCCGCCTGGCTTTCTAGGCAGTCGCGCGACCCCTACGTCCGTCTGCGCGCCTCCTCCGACATAACCTCCGAAACCGCCATATCATACCGCTCCCGCTCAGCCTTCAAGCTGCTTGAGATGGAGGACAAGTGGCGCTTCCTCGACCGCCCCGACGTGCACGTCGTGCTGGACCTCGGGTGCGCGCCGGGCGGCTGGAGCCAGGTCGCCGCCCAGAAGCTCGGCTGGGACCGACCCCCGCCGCGCGTTGGCAGCCTGCGCAACAGGCCCGAGCCAGCCCCCCCGGCGGCGGGCGCCGGCTGGAGCACCCCGGACCCGCTGGACATCTCGCATTTGGAGACACAGCACACGGGCCGCGGCACGGTCGTCGGCGTGGACCTCCTGCGCATGACGCCGCTCTCTGGCGTGCAGTTCGTCCAGGCCGACTTCCTCGCGCCTGCCACGGAGGTGCAAGTCCGCGCGCTCATGGCACACCAGGGGGCCCCCGACGGCAGGGCGGACGTCATCCTCTGCGACATGGCCGCCAACGCGACCGGGAACGCCTTCCACGACATCGAGTCGAGTCTGGAGATCTGCACCTCCGTGTTCGAGTTTAGCAAACGCAACTTGCGCTCCGCGGACAGCATCAAAAGGGACACGGGCGGGGTGCTGTTGTGAGCTGCGGATTTTTCTTTTTTGCAGCTTGTTGAGATTCCTTCCAGGCTCAAGCACTTCGCGCACCCGCTCCTGCACATGTTCCGCAAGGCGCACCTGGAGCCCGCCTTCAACAACGTCATGTTCCTCAAACCAAAGTCCAGCCGCACCGAGTCGAAGGAGGGATACTTTTTGTGTCGTGGCTGGAAGGGCTAGCTTTTTGTGTCGGGGCTAGAAAGGCTAGGTGTGTCGTGGCAGGAAGGGCTAACGGGCTGTCGACATATATCCGCCTCCGAGACGCACGCCGCGTCGAAACGCGCCACGACGCGAGCCATCGGCTGGAGTATTTTTTAATCCAGAGTCGGTAAATCCTTGCTTGTATAGACGGGCGGGAGGACGAGGGGGGACTCGAAAATATGTTGGATAGGCACATAAAAATACCAAACGTAGCCTGGTATATATATCAATCGATCTACTGCGCATTTTTCTTCTGAGTGGCCGGGCTTTCCACCACTCAAGTCATGGCTGCCGCGATTCTTGGGTCAATACTTATGACGTGATCTGGCGAGGGTGGACTTGGAGAAGCAGGGCGCGGAGGCAGAGGTGGAGATAGAAGTGAAAGCAGAAGGGAAAGTAACAACGAACAGAGCAAAAATCCTCAATGTATGGTCAAGCGATACTTTGGGACTGCAACCCGGCGTTTGAGTGCACAGCATAAAGACCTTCAAGGGAAAACCGGAGGAACCGACACTGCACTTAGACGGCCGAATAGTTCAAACCATCAAGGTCATAGGAATAGTCCTGAGCAGAATCCTGCGGTAGCGCTTGGCGCCGCCCTTGCCGAGGCGCGGTCAGACGGTGGCATTTTAGCAGCGAGAACAGAGGAGGCAGGCACCTTACCGCCTTTTCGGCGTCTAGAAATTGTTGTTGAGATAAGTGTCGAGGTGGTGGGGCTGTTGTTGGAGCTCGTTGGAGGGCTGTTGTGGTGAATTGTGGTGAAAGGCGAGAAAGGTGCGGGGTCCGACAAACAAATAAGTAAAAACAACGCGTCGACGCGTCTGAATCGGCAACATGATTCGCATGCTGTCCTCCTCCTCCTCCTCCGAACACCGTACCAAATGACATGCTCCGCTCTGTCTATTGATTTTTATTATTCTCTGAAGTCGATCTCTGAGCACCCGTATACGGTTCTATATGGGCTGCCAACCCGTCCCGTACTAAGCCGAAAGCTCGAGTTTTTACGGGCCGTAACCGTATACGGTACGGTGGGGATCCCTAGACCGTCACTTGACTCCCGTATGAGATGTATTGCAGAGATAGAGCGTGAGCAGGTGGACGGCGATCTTGTGCATTTGAAGAGAAAGTGGTTGAGGCCTTTGCTTGCAGCAAATGAATACAGAAATAGCTTGAGTGCCAGGGAATATTTGGATGGGACACTGGGGCGGGCAGATGAGCTAAAGGGATCCCATTGAAAGAATGCAAGATCGCGGCAAGCCACGCAAGAAGACGTGGCCGCGGAAAGCCCTGACCGTATTGAACGTTGAACTGCGGCACTGTTGATTATTCTGGTCTTGTGTTCAAGTCTTTTGTATTGAACTACAGCAAAGCAGCCTATAAAGCAGCCCAGGATCAGCACTCAGTGCTCAGCAGGTGATGTGTTAGCGTGGCCAAAAATAGAACATAGCTGTACGCATACTGCTTGTATAGTACTGCGCGATTGTATATTTGTGGGAGTCAAAATGTCCTAAAGTGGCTCCTCCGTCGGCTTCCGTCGGTAGCCGGCGGTATCCGTCGTTCTCTAGGATGCGATTCAAATTGCTGCGATCTGCTGCGATACTGGTTCCTCGTGTTCAAAATCTATTAAAAGGGCCCAAACTTGAACCTGGAATGGTGTAACCATTATCTTACTCCTCCCCGCTACAATATGTCCTCTGGAATTCATTACAAAGATTGGCCCAACGATGCAGGAGTAAGGCTCCTAGTACTTATAGATTTACTACCTGCAATTCTAAGCCCACACAGTTCAACGCAGAAACTGAACAACGTACCCCCGTCCCACTCCCAATCACAGGCACCATCCCCGCCTATGCGGCCGGAATCCTCTTGCGAAACGGTCCGGGGAATCACAAGCTGACCACCGAAACTGGTGAATTCGCTTGCAGCCACTGGTTCGATGGCTTCTCGCACCTTTACCGCTTCGAGCTCGCCGCCACCTCCGCCGGCGACTGCAAAGTCAACTATAGCTCTCGCCGGCAGGTCGATGGGCTCATCGAGCAGGTTCGCAAAACTGGTAGGCTCGAAGGCGTAACTTTCGGACAGAAGGTGCAGTCATCTGTGGAAATTGCGCGGAAATGTTGGGCGCTGACCGTCGCGTGTTTCCAAAAAAAAAAGCGGGATCCATGTGATTCGCTTTTCAGGAAGATGAAATCCACCTTTGAGCCGACGACCTTAAGAGACGTGTCGCGCGCGAATGTCGGTGTCACGATACATGCCAATGTACCTGGCATTTCGTCGAAGGCGGGGAACCTCGTCTCCTTCACCGACCACTCGGTCATAAAGACGCACGATCCCGAGACCCTCGCACCCCTCGGCGTCATAGACCAGAGCATGCTGCACCCTTCCCTCAACGGCCCCATATCCTGCGCGCACGCCCAATTCGACCCGCAAACCGGGGACTTGTTTAATTACAATCTGGACTTCGGCCCGAACCCAACATACCGCATATTCTGCACCTCCGCCGCCACAGGTAAGACCAGCATTCTCGCGACGTTCAGCGGCAAGGACGCCAGGCCGGCGTACCTGCACTCCTTCTTCCTCACCGCCAACTTCGTCGTCCTGTGCATCTGGCCCGCGTATTTCGTTGCCGGCGGCTCGAAAATACTCTGGACGCGCAATATGCTCGACGCCCTAGCGGATTTTGATCCCACAGCGCAGACAAAGTGGTTCGTCATCGACCGCCGAGGCGGTGCTGGCGTCGTAGCTAAGTTCAAGAGCCCCGCTATGTTCGCGTTCCACAGCATCAACGCGTACGAGGAGGTCGCAGACAACGGTCACGTCGACATCATCTGTGATTTGGTGCAATATGGCACGATGGACATCCTCAAAAAATTCTACTACTCGAATCTCGTGTCGACGAGTACGCCTGACCGTTATGAACGCGTGGAAGGAAAGGATGGCGTGGTGCGATATAAACTGGCTGGAATCCCAACGAAGGGCGCGCGCAAGGCAATGGGGAAGGCGGAGCAGGTGTTTATCATGCCCCCCTCTGCGTCGGGCGAGTTTGCGACGATCAACCCCGCGAACCACACGAAGAAGCACCGCTACGTGTACGTTGTGTGCGACCGCGGCCAAAGCAGCTTCTTCGACGGGCTCATGAAGTTGGACATGGAAACGCGAACGAGCATGCTGTGGAGCAAGGCGGGGAATACGCCGGGCGAGCCGATTTTTGTCGCGGACCCAACGAGGGCGGAGGAAGACGCGGGTGTGGTACTGAGCGTGGTGCTGGACGGAATGACAGGACTCAGCTATCTGCTTGTTCTGGACGCGGTGAGCTGGACTGAGGTAGGGAGGGCAGAGGTACCGACGGCGGTGGGATTTGGGTTCCACGGCGCTCATGTTAAGCCTTGACTTGAGTATAGAAGACATTTCAGTGACATGTATCACTGCCCACCGGTATTTATTAGACTATTTAATGTTATTTATTGATCACGTGATGGCGTTGAAGGAAAGAGAACGAATTCTTTTGCTCCAGCCCCTCCGAGTCCAAAGGACATGCTCCGCTCTAATCTCATCGACCTCATCGGCTATTGGCGTTTTTATTATCTGAAGTCGATCTACCTTCCGGATATCTGTACTAGCTAGGGGACTTTGGAATCAACCAAGAATCAACTGGTCGTCTATGGCAAGAAAAATCAAGAAAAAATCCTATAAAAATCCAATAACTAGCTCGCGCCAATAGTGTAGCAGAAGGATGGTTGGTTATACCTCCATCTCAGGATCCATGAACCGCCCTCGTCCCGCAGGTTGCAAGGAACTTGTTCAATATCGCCTAATGTGGTTATGGGGGCCGCAAGGCTGGCGAGCGAGAGATATTGAAGATCCTTGCAAGTGGACGCGTTAGCTGCATGTCCCAGTCACAGAGGGACTCGACGCACCGGAAAGGGAACTGGATTAACGAGCCGCACGAACCAATTGAATCCCGTCCCCAAAATGAGATGCACTGCGGCGAGAAATTATGAACAAATGGACTGCGAGGGGCTAAAGCATGGCGCACATATTATATTACAGTAGGTCGGACTTGACTTTTTCCGGGTCAAGATGTCGACGCTGTGGGAGAGAACAATGCAGTCCGTCGTTGTGAGTCGAGTGCGATTTATCACGGCGACGCCTGGTAGGGGCTGGGGAGGAATTCATAACAACAGGCAAAAGACGCGCTGATGTCAGGCTGTCAGGCGCATCCTTTCCACCGGAACCCGCGACAGACAAAACGGTCAAGTAGTATTATCTGCTTCGCGTTCGAATTCGTTATTCATTCAAAGAAGGGATCAAGTCGGGACGATAGTCTGCCTCACTGAACATCGGTCTTGTGGCTAGAGAAAATGACTCCGACGTGGTAACAAACGAACCCCTTCATACTCGCCGTGTCGCGAGTGTCGTACATATGCAGATTTCAGGGAAAGGTTCAACGGTTGCTCAACATCGGTATAGATTGACCTGTGGTATGATGTGCACCTCGCGAGGAGTAGGAGTTATTTTTCAAGATGTTCCATAGCGCGCCTGTCCAAGAAATTCCGAGCTAGTGAAGCACATAAATTATCCGGAGTCTTCTCCTAAAGACAAGCCGAGCTGGAGTATTTTTTCGTCCGGTGTCGATAAATCATTGTTTGCACATACGGGCAGCGGAAAGAGGTGGACGATGGAGCTCGAAAATACGTTGGATATACACGTAAATACGCATTTGACGCGCTCGCTGGGTTGCTGTTTGGGTTCCATTGCAAAGTACTGATACAAGACGATTTACAGTTAATGTATACGGGCCAATGAGCAATCTAAGCCGACATCTCGTAGAGATACGCGAGCGCCACCTTGGCGAACTCGAGCGAGTGCGCCCACGAGAAGCCGCTCACGGACGTGGTGTCGCCTGTGCTGTGGATAACCTACAAACTTGTATTCAGCTGGCTGCCCAAAGCGATTTTAGCTGAAGAAAACGCACGGGGTTGTCGTTCCCGGTCACCGCCTCGAAGGGCATGGACGTGGGGTACCCGTACTCGAACCAGCTCGCGTGGTCGGAGCAGGCGTACCCGCACTTGGTGTCCATCACCACCGGCAGCTTCGAGTGCAGCGGGATGAGCGCTTTGAGCCACGTGTTGAGACCGGCGTCGATGTAATCGGCCTCGAGCGCGATGACCGCGGTGCTGCCGGGCTTGGAGTACGCAGTCTGTACATTATATTAGTACACTCGGCAGAAACACGACGTGGGCGGTGCATACCATGTCGAGCTCCATGAACGCCTTGATCGCGACCTTCGCCGCGTTGTAGTTGGCCGCGATGTCCTGCGAGCCCAGGAGCCCAGCCTCCTCGCCCGAATACCAGTGGAGCTCGACGGGCGTCGCCGGCGCGAAGCCGTTTGCCATGAGCACGCGGAAGATGTCGATCAGGTTGACTGAGCCGGAGCCATCATCGTCCGCACCTGGAAGAGCCACAACATATCAGTGATGTCCAGTTAGGCGTGCGCGCGATAAGACGCACCCGGTGCGCGCCCGGACGACGGGCTGTTAAGGTTGATGCTGTCCATGTGGGCCCCCAGAATGGTGACGGGCGTCTGCGCCTTGGTGCCAGGGATCTTCGCGATAATCGAGCTCTGCCGCCACGAGTGGTCGAACAAGCTGACGGTGGCGCCGTTCTTCGCGAGGGCCGACACGGTATTCAGGATGAAGGTGCTGGCCGCCTCGCCGGTCGTGGAGGTGTAGTACCTGTTGTTGAAGGCGGTGAGGTTGGTCAGGTAGGCGTTCATCTGTGTGGTCGACAGCTGGGCGGTGAGAGGGGTGATGAGGCTGGTCTTGGAGGGACTGGGGAACGTGGTGAGGGGCTTGATGAGCCCGGCTGGTATTGCATGCGCCTGCTTGTACTCCCAGGTGTTGGTGACGTCGAACTGTGGAAAATAAATAAGTATATGAGACCTGTGAATGCGCACAAGGGACGTACGAATGGTACGCCCGCTCTCAGGAGATCTAGCTTCTCCTCCTCGGTCTTCCACACGGCGGATCCCTCTTCGAGACTCAAAAGGCGGAGACCCAGAGCGGAATTGGCCTCGATCTCATCGTGCGAAATGGGAACCGCGCTGACGGCGGCAAACGCAGCGCAGGCAACACCAAAGGCAGAGGCGAACTTCATGATGCTGGCAATGAAGAGCAGGGAACGGAGGACCTCGAGCCCGCAGCTCGAACCAGCTGAGGTTTTATTGCGGCGTCGTTATCAGCAACATGATGAACGGTGCCCGTAGAAGCAGCGAACAGGCGACACTATCCTGAGTATTAATATTATCCGAGTGGATCCATGTGGAGGATACACGGATAGGACTCCGAGCACTGCCAAGCAGCTCCAAGCAGATATAGAGCACAAGTTAAGAAGATCCTTGGCGGCAACTATTCTCCGATGATCAACTTCGAATATCTCCTGCTGATCTTCGTAGCCAGTTCACCCAACACTCGTCCATTAAGTCATAATTTTGGATTTGCCCAAGTCTTGCCGTCCGCGGTAAGGGCAAATGTATGTGCATAGTACCAAAAAGACTAAAATCGCACTAGAGACTGTGGTTGATGCATGATGGCCAGTGGCGAAGGCATTTGGGAGAATTTTGGCTTTTTTTCCCTGCGTCGGAAGGTACATGAGCCAGAGCGAAAGATTGGTCCAAAACCCCAATTTCTTGACGTTAACCGGCGTTCAGGTGGTGGGTGTGAGTACCCTGAGCGCTGGTGAGTGCGGCGGCCTCGCTTCATCCGACGTGTCGCATCCTCGCGCCCTCGCGCCGGTAATCGGGTTGTCACGATCGGCCTTGCGCGTTTAGTTGGCGATCCAAGCAAGAGAATCTAGGCTTGTTGAAGGACCTGAAGTCGTAGATGTTTCGGGAGCATCGTCGAGCGAATTCGCAAGTAGGACGTCGAGATGGTGAAAGCGAAGGAGCAATTGAGTCAAAATTGATGGGCGGAGCGTCGATCTCCGACTGTATCTCTGGTCTTGGCAGCTTGGTCTTGGAAAGGTGCTTAGGCCGTAGGAGTTGGTATTGTGCGTTAATTAGGAATTATTCTAACGGGTGAAAATACAGTATTTTTATGCTACATTAATGGCCCTTTCCCCAGGCAGAGCGTACTCGACTTTATTGGATTGCCTAGCGGTAAGCAGCATGGCAATCTCCATCGGCTTTGCCAGGTAAATCGCGTCCAGCCTGCGCTGTAGCACCTGTCTCGCGAGCGTATTATTCAACGCGACCGGAAAATCGTCGACAGGTATCCGCCCCTCCACATCCTGAGGGCCAAGAGACGGCGTCTCGCCCTCGATGATGACGAACTCGAGCGGACGGGTGATGTCTGGACGTTGGCCCGTCTCGTCGTCTTTCACGGCGCCCGCCAGACGCCCTAATAGTGAAGCGTCGTGGGCACGAATGCGCACGATTGGAGGGGCGGAGGGATTTCGGGCCTTGGATACCTCGACGGCGTCGGGCTCAAGGTGATCGTTTTCGTCAAGTTCCCCGTCGTCGTCCTCATCCTCGTCTTCCTCGGTGTTCGTCGCAGCGGCCGCTTTCGCGGCGGTTTTTCCTGCCACTTTGACGCTGGCAGCAGCAGGAGCAGGAGTAGCTTCCGCCCCGACCTGGGACGATGTTTGTTTGCCTTCTTTGGCCATGCGTACGAGCACCTGGTCGAGACGGTGGATACAAGCCCGAATAATCTGGTACTCTTTAACCCAAGGCTCACGCCGCAACTTGTCCACAGCAGTTTCCTGGCGCATCCTCCACGGGACAACCGTTCCATCCTCGGAAATCCTCCGCCCAAAGTCGTCCAGTCCAAACACCTCGATCCCCGGCTTGCCATCCGGCGCCGGGATTTCGTCCCGCGCCTGCAGGCGGTACAACTCCTTCAAATCTGCGGCAAACGAGTACCAGTTGCCGATCCCGACGCCAATGACGCGCTTATCTCGCGGAATCGGGTCTGCGAGCCCCTCGCCGCCGATCCCGCGCCCCATGACGTGGGGTTGGAAGCGGATGCCGATCACGCCACCGCGCCGGCCTGCGAGGACTTGCGCCAGCTCGACGGTCAGCTCCCGCATGCGGTCGAGGCGCAGCCTGCGCATCCGGCTGGCGAACGAAAGACGGCACTTCTTGTCGTCGTTCGATATCGTGGCGTGGTATGGGGTCCCGCGGGTCATGCCCTTGGCGAGTCGCAGAAGCGTCAGAGCAATTGGGCGGGTAGATACCGTGAGCGTCATGAGGGGGCGCCAGAAAGGAAGTTCGTCGAGAGTAGCGAGATATTCTGCCCGAGGAATGAAGGTTTGGTTGGGTATGAGCGCGTTGGCCCGTGCAAAGTCCCATTCGGCCGCCGCCGCACGAACGGATGCGGTGGTATGCAGGCCGCGCTTGTCTCCGGGAGTGCCACCAAGTACGAGCGGCTTTGTCGAGTTCCCGCTGAGCTCAAAGGCAGCCAGTGGGTCGAATACACTATGGGCGGATGCAGAATGGAAAGCCCGGACGGAGAGAGAAGAATCATCTGGCAATGGAGTGACCCGCTTAGGCCGCTTGATTTTGCTTTGGACGGTTTTTTTTCAGCTTCACTGGCGACTCACCACCGTCGTCGTCATCGTCTTCCTCCACTACCGCCACGTTGTGGTATCCCTCGCTGGACATTCCAAGCTCCTCTAGCGTCGCCTGGAGATCGGTTGGACTTGTCCACCATTTGACACGTTTAGATGATTTCTGGGGACCCCACGGCCAGCGGGCGTTATCCATAATCTCGAGCAAGTGAGAGTGAGATCTTCTCGAGTTATAGCGCTTCAGGACAGCAGGAAGGTCCTGTTCACGGCAAACGCCATAGACATACTCCGGCGCTTCTACACGACCGACACCGTATCTGATCTGGTAGCGGCTCTCAAGCAAGAACACTGTATGAGATTCGTACGCCTCGGCAAGGGGAGATTCATAGTTCTTTTTCCGTAGAACGTAAGCGCCTCCAGGGAACCAATTGGAAGTGCGTAGATCACTAGGACGGGTGAAGCCACCCATATAACTAGAACGGCGCCGGTCAGAGAACGTCAAAGACATTGAGTGAGCCAGACGGACGTTTTCACCGGTGTCAATGCGAGTGTAAGATCCATACGTTCGTCGCGTTCCGCCTTGAGCATACGACGCGCAATAATACGAACTCGTTCCTGGGGTTTGGTTGGCGGGGGCACGGGAGGCGTTCTGTTTAAAAAACGATTCGTTCTGCCGCCTGTAGCACGACTTGGCGGCTTGCGAGGGAATATCTCAAGCTGGGTCGACCTGAATTGGTCTGGCATCTTCGCGCCCCGCGCCAAATGTGGCGGCAGCCCGCGCGACGCCATGGTGGTAGAAGATACCGAGCACAAAAAAGTTATGATTACATTTACGTTTGTTTGTCTCAGGCTAAGTCCCTAGAGTAGATATTTCGCCTTCTACATCGCCCTCTCCAACCGAATTTGTGAAACTCCACGGAAAGTTTTCGTAGCTGAGAGCTTGAGGATTGAGAGTCGGAGCATCGACAGTTGCCGCACGGGAATTATTTCCCTGGGTCTCCTCGCTGCTCAAGGCAGAATTTTTCTTCGGCGGGGCAGGCTCTTTCCTCGTTCGCGGAACAGGCGGCGTCTTTCCAGTTATCACGTCGACCCTCAGTCGCTCATGGTCAATTCGTGACGGCGCAGCAGCCGCGACCGGCGCTTTGGGTGTGAGCTTCACCTCCTTGAAGCAGATCCGCTGCTCAGTGTTCGCGACATGCGTAATAGATCGCCTCTCCGACGCGTCTGAGTTCACGGTTCATAGGCCTTCGCGTAGTTCAGGCAGAGCTCGCATACCTTTTCCATCAGTGAATAGCAGTTCTGTGCCCAGCAGAGCGTCGTGCCGGCCTTTCAAGATCGTGCCAGAAAGCTGGAGAAATGGAGTAGCAGTATCCAAGCCCTACCGCGGTCGCTGAGCAGCCAAGTCGCTAGGCTTCCCGTCTACGTACGATTAATCGGTAGTCGGGGGAACTTGGGATGAGGGTTGGGTCGGCGCTGGCCAGGTCCAGCGTAACATAGGTGACTTCCTCTTCTTCGTACTCTTCGTCGGGGCCAAAGGCCTCCACCTCTTTGTATCCTGGGCAGAGAGAAGACTCCATGGGACGTTGAGGTTGAACGAGAAATGCCGCGGGATCGTCCGGGTCGGAGTTTGAAAGCAGATATTTCACTGATCATTCGAAAAAAAAATCTAAAAGCTACGCTCGCAGGTACACATATGTACACCAAGATAACATTTCATTCCTTCTTTTCCTTCCCTCTCGCCCGCCCAGTCGCGAGAGAATATCCCACCGTCCCCGCCAGAACCATCCCAGCCCCGATCCACATCAGTGTTTGGTCCACCTGCGCCGCGCCGCCCACCCAGACGCTAATAAGTAGACTCACGGCCTTCCGAACGACGAGAACGAGCGTCACCGTGAGCGCACTGACTCGCGTCGTCAGCCGGTGAACCCCGGCGACGCAGAACAGTTGCGTGAGCGTGTTGAGCAGCAAAGGGATGTACGCCGCCGGCAGGCCGAGGAGCAGCGCCGGCGCATTGTCGACATTCGTTCGCACGAGCGTAATAGGGTAGCTCGGTTTCAGGCTTGCGTCCTTGCCGCCGGGGGAAGTCGACAATATGGAGAAGGGTAGCGAAAATGGGGGCGGAATCGACAGTGCCGGAGGGTAGCGGTATTTGGAATGACGAACGCGGGCCGGCGTTCACGGACTCCATTTGAGACGCGATGTCATGCCGCACGAAGAAGAACATGGGGAGGGCGAGAAAATGGAGGAAGAACATCGACTCTTGCCATGTTGCGGGCGGCTTCGTCGTGGGCGTCTTGTCAGAGGAGGGCGGGGGACGTCCGTAGTGTGAGTACGTGTAGTCCTGGACGAGGCCAAGAAATCCAGAGAGAAGGAGGGCGAGGGTAAGGATCAAGATGCCTTGCACGTAGGTATAAGTGCTAGCAGACGGATCTGCGAGGACGAACTTGGAGCCAGAAGCCGACAGGGTGGTAAACACAACGCCCAGTGTGACTAGTAAAACAGATACGACCTGCGAGGCCGTATACCTGTAAAAATTAGTTTGTATTGGCACAAATACGCGTAGGAAATTAGTACGAACCGCTTTCCAACGATGAGCCATCCGAGAAGCATGCTGATGACGAGCCCTCCGCTCCGGAAGATTATGTGTACGGACATGGGTATGCGGTATGAAAATGCAGCATTATTCAGCAGCGAGATAAAGTAGAATAGGGCGACCTGGACGAGGTAGGGCGTCAGCGGTATGCGGTGAGGCTTGAAACGTGGTCCGTATTTTGTCCAAGTGACATGGTTGGGTATTCCGTGTATTGAGATGATAACAAATTGGAAGACCGTTATTAAGGACCCGGAGAGTGGGTACTGGGTCGTTAGCTGCTCAAGGGTTATCGCATTGCTGTGACGAGTTCAGGAAAGTTCGCTGGGCGGTGAGGAAGCCGGACCTGCAGCACCCGCCAAAAATCAGGGAGATGGTTGTGGACCAGTCGCCCAACACAGCCAGAAACATGAGAGGCTTTGTTAAACGTGCTAAAAATTCAAGCACGATCACGTGGTTCAAAACAAGATTAAATAGCAATAAATAGTTCTAATAAATACGCGTCGATTCCGCGAAATTGAACCGGGTGGTCAGTGAGACATGTCACTGGTGAAATGTCTTCTATACTCTAGTGGAACAAACTGCGGAATATCTCTGCCGAACCGCGCCCAACTGCATCTCTAATCCGCTGCTCATTCAGAACACAAAAATTCCAGCAGAGAAGAAGGATACGCACCGATCAACGGACATCTGACGGAAAATACAGACATGACCTCAAGAAGGGTTTTAAGTGAGTCTCTATGCTCCTCCATGAATTTTGAAGGGCTGTTCCTAGAGCGGGACAATTCAGTGATAAACACTTGGCAAGCGGCAGTCCACAGCGTCTGTAGAATGAGGGAAACTGTCAGCAGGATCTCTCGTAAGAAGAATTGATCTCACCCCCATGATCGCGTCGACAAATCCAAACTCATGGACGTCTGTATGACGAAGGAGCGTGACAATGGACCGTGCCGCAGAAATTGCGCGCGCCTGGGACGCAGCGTGTGTCAGGACGAATGGATTGTGCAACTGGATTGTGGAGACGTGAACAAGGGTGTGGATGACCAACGCGGTTCGGGATGCATTGCCCTGCGCAGATGGAATGGCGCGCTTGAAGGATTCAATCACCCCCTCAAAACACCTGAATTCGGCCGAGGAGGGGATGTTTTGCCTTCGGTGGGCGACACCTAGTTATTGTTGCACGTAAATAAAAAATGCAAGATTTCGCCCATCAAGAGGCCACTTACTCTCAGTAAATCGACCAGCCAGGCGCGACGCCTGTTCAAACAGGATCGCGGCCTTTGCGTAGAGAGCCGGGACAGACGTGCCATTGTCGGGACGGTTGGCCAGAAAGTTCCCAACAGTGTCGCTGCTCTGGAAAGGGAGAATATGAGAGTTCTGAAAGACTGTCAATATTTCAACAGCTGCGGGAAATTTTGCGTGCGTACTTTGTGATAGTCTCGGACGTTCAATGGCCATGGCGTGTCGATTCCGTGCACCGCATAACTAATATTGGACGGCGACCCGTCCGCGGTGCACCAGCAATTATTCAGCGTCAAGACGGCCCAGAAGGCGTTGATTCGTTCTCCCTCTTCCAGAGGGCTTTTTGGCGGTGCGAGCGCAGAAACCATGGTGCTGGATCGCAGCTCTGATGAGCGGGTTTTGTGAAGCCCTCCACTGAGGGCGAGAGAAACCGCCGCGCTTGCGTGGTATTTTGCCTCTAGGATTCTGGCATGCCGGAACAGATAATTGGCAACGAGCACCTCCGCTTGAATAGCATGTACGACTCCGTTCGCACTCTGAAGGCCTCCGGTAGTATTTTGCAGGGCACTGGCGAGAAACCCAGGCTCATGGACGGAAAAGGAGTCCGTGCGTGGAAAATGGGCACCCCAGAGACATACAGTGTTTAGAAGGAATGGGGAGGTGCTCTGGACGGGTCGAGCTCCGCTTGCCAGATCCTCGAATAACTGTGGTTCAAGGAAGAGTCCTATTTGGGAAGCGTGCCGAAGAAAATTGTGAATCCTTGTGGACCTTAGGTTAAACCGCGAAAAATGGAGCATTAGCCTAATGCTTACAGATTTTTGAAAACGCTCGGCGGCACGTTCTGAGCAGAGAATTAAATCAAAACAGAATGGAACGGAAGAAGCCTACATTGTATGCCAGCCCGGGGATCGCGACGCTGGAGGAAGCGGGAATTCCAGAGCGTTCATATGAGATCGGGGGACGGGAGCTTCTATTCTGGCTATGGTGTCCCATACCCTGCTGGGTGTACGGGTCGCTCAGTCCAACCGATGTCCTAAGCTCCGGCGGTTTCTCCAAGTCCTGAATGCGAGACTGTACAATCGATATTTGTTCTACAAAAACTCAGCCTCATTAGACTGAGATAGAATAAAGCAATCAAACCTTCCAGTAACTGGGCTTGCGCTGGCCCCATTTCAGTATATTCACAGTCTTGGAGACCTCCGGTCGGGAAGCGTACACACGGGCCACAAATAGGTCTGCGGGCGTCGCATTTCTGCAGTTTCAAGTTGAGCTCTGAGGCTCGAATGGTCAATGGGGCTCGATGTACTCACAACTTTTCTGCGCCTGCAGATAAATCAGTCATTTATGAGACGGGCGAATAGATACAATGCATATGTACCTGCAATTCAAACACGCTTTCCCCTTGTCCAACTGATAGGTCGATGAAATATGGAAGTTTTGCTTCATCTGGAGAATTGTACTTTCATCTCTTCGCGCCATTGGCTTAAATATGCCGGCAAGTGAGACGGCGCGCCAAGATACTGAGAAAACTCCTACTCTGCGTTTTGCCGCGTCCAGGCTGCGTTCATGATGATCATCCTGAACGTGACAAATGATCTACTAGTAGAGGCGCATTTTGAATCCACTGTGCATATTCTGTTCATCATATCTGGGAGAGGGTCGTCCCGTTAGGCGCCTATTATCGTGTTTGAACCTCACAAAGTGCGGTGGATGGGCAGTTGGTGGCAGTGCTCGTCCGACCTCAGTAATTCCGCTTAATTCTGGGTGAGTAGTGCTCACGTGACCGCGTACTTGCCTTACCTGTTAGTGGCAAGCAAGAGCTCCCAAGCGGAACGACGCGCCAATATCTCTCTGTCCAGAACTTGTCTTTCTGCGCATCCTTCACTCTGATTTCGATATATATAGAAGCCTCCCAACATTACCGAGTTGCCCCGCTTGAAGCATAACGAGTGTATTATTGTCTCTTTCAAGTTGGACGAGACTTGTGATGATGTGATGACGAGCTCGCCATCTTCATCTCATGACTCGTCGTCTCAGTTCACTGTTATTTAGGGACCGTTTGAGCTCAGTGCCAGTTCACCGGCCCATCCGAGTAGTAGGGCACGCGTACTAGTAGGACCAGTGGTATGCTACATGTAAGTTAAAGGTAGCTGTAAGCCTGCTGGCTTACAACATATATAGTCCGCCGGTAGTCAACAACTAGTTGTTGATTATGTTGCCTTTTGGGCTTGGAGTCTATGATACTGGCAGGCACAGGCTTCCAGTAGCCACACTCGTTTTTCTGGTCAGACTGGTTGAGTTATTTTTTTTTCGACACTCTAATGGCTACCTCTCAGTTACTCATACGAGCTCATACGCCACCCAGATTTCGGGGATGTGATTTGATCAAGTTGTGAGTTTCGTGTTTCCTTCAACTACGAGTCCGCTCACTCATTCCATCCAGTTGGGCGAGATATTTTCTTTTGATGAGAAAGAAGTATCAAACTATGCATCTGTTCTAGCGCTCCGTGAAACAAGCAAGAAGCGAACTGATTGGATGGCCGTACCTGAACATTAACACTAGACTCAATTGATCAATACTCAAGTTGTCAGTTCCGAACTTTCAGTGATCAAGATAGCGGTGTTCACAACCTCCCCCAGAATTATATTATACAATTAATTACAAGTCTGGAGTCGAGTCAGAGCTTCACATGGGCGCCGTGGAACCCAAATCCCACCGCCGTCGGTACCTCTGCCCTCCCTACCTCAGTCCAGCTCACCGCGTCCAGAACAAGCAGATAGCTGAGTCCTGTCATTCCGTCCAGCACCACGCTCAGTACCACACCCGCGTCTTCCTCCGCCCTCGTTGGGTTCGCGACAAAAATCGGCTCGCCCGGCGTATTCCCCGCCTTGCTCCACAGCATGCTCGTTTGCGTTTCCATGTCCATCTTCACGAGCCCGTCATGGAAGTTGCTTTGACCGCGGTCGCACACAGCGTACACGTAGCGGTGCTTTTTCGTGTGGTACGCAGGGTTGATCGTCGGCAACTCGCCCGACGCAGAGGGGGACATGATGAACACCTGCTCTGCATTCCCCGTTCCCTTACGTGCGCCCGTCCCCTTCGTTGGAATTCCAACCAGTTTATATCGTACTACGCCATCCTTCCCTTCCACGCGTTCGTGACGGTCGGGCCCCGGCGCAGTCGTCGACACTATATTCAAATAGTAGAATTTTTTGAGGATGTCCATCGTGCCGTGTTGCACGAGATCGCAGATGAGGTTGACGTGACCATTGTCGGCGACCTCCTCGTACGCGTTGATGGTGTGGAACGCGAACATGGCGGGGCTCTTGAACTTGGCGATGACGCCAGCGCCACCTCGGCGGTCGATGACGAACCACTTTGTCTGTGCTGTAGGATCAAAATCCGCTAGAGCATCAAGTATATTTCTCGTCCAGAGTATTTTCGCGCCCGCGGCGGCGAAATGCGCGGGCCAGATGCACAGGACGACGAAGTTGGCGGTGAGGAAGAAGGAGTGCAGGTACGCCGGCTTAGCGTCCATGCCGCTGAACGTCGCGAGAATGCTGGTCTTGCCTGTAGCGGCGGAGGTGCAGAATACGCGGTAGGTTGGGTTCGGACCGAGGTCCAGATTGTAATTAAACACGTCCCCGGTTTGTGGGTCGAACTCGGGGTGCGCGCAGGATATGGGACCTTTGAGGGAGGGGTGCAGCATGCTCTGGTCTATGACGCCGAGGGGTGCGAGGGTCTCGGGATCATGCGTCTTGATGACCGTGTTGTCGGTGAAGGAGACGAGGTTGCCCGCCTTCGACGAAATGCCAGGTACATTAGCATGTATCGTGACACCGACATTTGCGCGCGACACGTCTCTTCCCAGCGTCGGTTCAAACGTGGATTTCATCTTCTTGAAGAGCGAATCGCATGGATCCCGCTTTTTTTTTGGAAACGCACGAAGGTGAGCGCCCAAAATTTCCGTGCAATCTCCACAAAAAACTGCACCTTCTGTCCGAACGTTACGCCTTCGAGCTTGCCGGTTTTGCGAACCTGCTCAATGAGCCCGTCGACCTGCCGGCGAGAGCTATAGTTGACTTTGCAGTCGCCGGCTGGGGTGGCGGCGAGCTCGAAGCGGTAAAGGTGCGAGAAGCCATCGAACCAGTGGCTGCAAGCGAATTCACCAGTTTCGGTGGTCAGCTTGTGATTCCCCGGACCGTTTCGCAAGAGGATTCCGGCCGCATAGGCGGGGATGGTGCCTGTGATTGGGAGTGGGATGGGGGTCCGTTGTTCAGTTTCCGTATTGAACTATGTGGGGTCAGAACTTGCATGTGTAAAATTTACAAGTGAGAGACTTACTCCTGCATCGTTGGGCCAGTCCTTGTAATGGATTCCAGATGACATATTGGAGCGGGGAGGGATAAGATAATGGCTACATGACTCCAGGTTCAAGTTTAAGCTTTTAATAGATTTTGAACACAAGGAATCAGCAATTGAATCGCATCCTTAGTGGTGTGCGGAGAGAACGACGGATACCGCCGGCTACCGACGGAAGCCGACGGAGGAACGATCGTGTATAGCCACTAATGTTCTTTTTTGCGTCATGCTGCTCAGGTCAACCCGGGACCGGAGGATGCAGCTATGGGAATTTTACCCGTACCTGTTCATAATATTTGTTCATGTCTTAATTTACCAATGGTCACATGGCTTCCCGACACGATTCCCGCACGTTCATATAGGCTCGAATCCGGCCTGTATGTATACAGTGTAAGCACATGAGAACAACATGAGAGAGAGCGAGCTCGTGGATCCATCAAGCCTGCTCGAGCTCGATCTCTCTATGTAAGCCTCGCCGGCCCTCACAGACTGGTCTAGGCTTCATATGGCAAGACCTGGAAGGAGATAAAATGTCTCGGGATTGGAACAAATAGACTGAATTTTGAGTGGAGTAGAGAGACCGTCTCCTCGCAGCAGGCACTCTTTGGCCGAAACCCAGGGAAAACCAGGCAGCGTGCAACACGGTTGAATGAGAAGAATGAATTTTCGGTGACCTAGTCATTGAGGTCTGTCTCAGGTCGAGACAGGTCCAAGTGAGACAAGATCACTCGCGTAGCAGTAAAGCTGAGGAGTCGATTGTCGGTATAGTATTGTCGTGACGCGAGGGAGCACTTCGATGTGGGACGTGGATGGTCGTCGTTGGCAAGTGCACCTCTCCAATGAACGAATAACCACTAAAATTTGCTGCAGGAGAATTATGATCGTGTATGGGTCTTCGAGATTGCTGCAGAGGAATGAATGAGGCTGGAGACTAAGAGGTTGGATTAGGGCCCAAGAAATGGTCCGCAAGACTCGCGTGTAGTTGAGTAAGTAACGAATGAGCGATGGACTTGGCTTGAAGGGCGCAGCTGGAACGCATGCTAGTGGGTGGCAGCTGGGTGTCACGGATTCTTCTAAGCTTCTTCAGAACGTCTGTGGGACCGTCAGAGACCTCTGCGCTGCGCCACAACACATCCTAGGTATGAAGGCACTGTCTGTGGGCTGAAATTGAGCAGCCGCCCATGACAGGCAGCACAGGCTTCGCCATGGTAAGATGTAGCCAGTACAAAGTCAAGGACCGGGATCCTAAAAGAAGGCGCTGCAGATGCTGGGGCTCGAATGTTGCTGCATGCGGGAACCCAGTTACGACAGGACTATGTGGAGACGTAGATTGGGATGTCATTATGGAAATGGAGGCGAGATTATCGGAAATTATGAGATGCGTATAATATATTTTGCCCATGAAGTCGCGTAGGCCGTGGATAGTAGCGGATTCGAGTGCCTGGTGGACGTGGAGGGGGAGCGTGAGGTCGCGCTCCAATCGATGTATCCAGACGGCTTGGATATAATCGGAAGACAAGCTATCACCGTGAAGGAGAAATAGCCGGAGCAGAGTCGGGAGCATATTGGCGTCGCAGCTCATGCAGTAAGTCGGAGTGCTTCGCAGACGGAAAAAGATAGCGGCCATCGACCACGACTGGAACGCGACAAGATTGTATTTATGCGAAATTGCTGCAACGTTGGCTAAGGTCCCCATACTGCGTTCAGTCCGAGCCGTGTGGTTTTCGGCCGTACTCTGCTTCACGATTTCATCTGGTCTAAGAGGAGGGATAAGATCCAGTGGATTTGGGCCTGGCAAGGGGTTCCCTTACAGTGCGTACAAAGCCCAACAAAGCGCTCGGAACTGTTCTACGGTGTCGCCAGTAAGAACGATAGGGTTTTTGTCACTTGAGCCTTGCGGTATCTGCGTGCCTTGAGGGAGGTCAAACATAGATTCAAACACAGAACCGTCTTGAGTGAGAAGGAAACGATGAATCTGGAGTAAGGCGCGTAAAAACGAAGTTTGAGGCAAAGATTATGCAAACGTACGCTGAAGAGCGTGTGCTCAACGCGTATTTTGCAGTCACCATCTTGCCTGTAAGTAGTAGATAAGGTCACGGACGTAGTCGTCGGCTTGTTGGGTCGGTTTGGAAAGGTTTGGCGTCGCGACTCCGCGATTCGGATGAACGCAGCTCACGTCCGCAAGCTTCGGTCGCTTTCTACGTACCGCGAGGACGCCACGACCTCAAGAGAGCCGAAACATGTGCAAATACTACCGGCCCGGCTTGCTCTCGACTCTCATGTTCGTTCTCTGGTGAAGGCAAGTAACTCGGATGTGGTGCAGGGTGCACATCAGCTACAACTCAATCTGAGCCATGTGTGTAATGCTGAAAACTGGGGTTCGACTCCCCGCATCCGAATTTCCCGTCTTGTATCTGTTTTGAGCCGTGTCCATGCTAAAATATTCCATTTACCCAGCTCTAAATGAATGGTACTGACTCGGATGTGGTGCACGGTGCACATCACCTTCTCTTGGGTTTTGAAATGGTATAGCTGAAGACGGGGTTCGACTCCCCGCTTCCTCGGGGGAGTTTGAATTTGGTTTAAATTGTCAGTTATAGCCGTTGCCCATAAGCCGAGGACCGACAAGGTAGGCTAATCGACTTCGGGGAGTACCTAGGTAGGGAGGAGACAAGATGAATAACTACTACAGAGCGAGGATGATAACAAAAGTCGGTGACGGGAGCCAAAGATTGTGAGAAACAAGGTTTGGCAATGAAATTGACAACCTGCGAAGGATCAAGCGGATCCGCTCGCGTCTCGGTCCAGAACGGAAGGCTTTCTCGCGCCAATGGGATGCGCGAGGAAACGCCTCGAAACGGAGGAAATATTGACGAAGGTGATGAGGGTTCTGGAACGAGAGGGAGTCAATTTCAGGACGCAGTGGCGCTCCCGGGACTGCGGGAAGACGAGATCAAGCCCGAGAACACCACAATGGACCACCGCTCCCAAGAGCCGAAGGCTCGCTGAAGGGCGAATCGAAGACGACCGAAATCCCCAACTGGAGCGCTGTGAAGAGGACAGAAAGATTAACAGACGGCAGCAAGAACCATCCCATCCCCAAGGGTCAATAGACCGAGCTGAACAAAAGTGCAGGAAGGGAGATTAAGCATCCACGGGATGCCCGAGACGCTGAAGAAGAGGAAGGGATTCCAGCGACTGGCTGACAGCTCCCCTGATCCGCATGAAGCCAGATCGTTCCGAACAACCTCTGACTTCAAGCAAAATCTAGTGCAACGATGTGGTGCACCCAACAGTATGAGGAGGATGATAGGAAAAGGATGGAATAGCGGCCGAACGACCTCTTGGTTAAAGAGATTGCACGCAAAAAACAGTTTGCGCGCGGCAAGGAAGAAGACAAGATAATGCTCGGGAACCATCCAAGCACTTGGAGAGATAAACGAAATCAATTTAGCTTGAAGCAAACTTTCATAGCCCAGGAAGAATGGACTGTGTCTTCATAAAACGGTTTCACTCAAGCCAAGTCGAAACAATAATCGAGAATGAGGAAAGTCGAAATCTAGACAAGTCGACTTCCAAAAGGAGACGCGTCCATCCAGCCCAGAATAGAGTGTTTGACCGAGATTCGACTGCAGAATGAAGCTGGAAGGACTACTGCAGCTTCATGAGCCGCAAAAATCTGCGAAGCGTGCTCGACGTCGGCAGAGATGGTGAGCGCTCAAGCAGAAGAAGGAATGTCACAGGCGTGACAGGAAAGCGGGAGATGGCTCCTCCAGGTCTTCCGCCTACCTTATCTTCCACTCTCGCAAGCTCGCCTTGCCTGAGCTCGCACTCAGCCTTTCTATCCACAGCTCTGGATTCTCAGACCACAAACAGGCTAATGCGGTAACAAAAAGGCGTCGTACGCACAGCTATACTTCACGCTGTCCTAAATCAGACCCACCGGATTGCACAGGCCAACGACATCCGTTGACACTTCGGACACCGGCTGTTTCCTGATGGGACCGCGTCGGAATATACCTACCTATCGAAACCTGCGAAGGATGAACTTACTGCCGTACGTCGCGGCACGGATACCTCGTGTTAGTCCTAAATTTATTCGGGTAGTAATTTTTAACAGCCATCTTTGAGGAGCCCCCGGTCACTCCCCCCGAGAGTAGAGTAAATCTGGGGACGAAAATTCGTAGTTTTCGGTCTGGTAAAACAGCCTCAAAAGCCATGAACTCGATCCGCCATAAAGTAAAAGTTGGGGGTCCAAGAATTTTTTTTGAGCAAACAGTGGTGTATAGCTATCGGCGGAATCAGGGGCCTCCGAGCAAGCTGTTGCATCGCAAACGAGGCTGGAATAGGAATAGGCTGGAATACAAATGCGAAGTCCATCGTCATGCCAAGCAAGATGATCTCAGCAAGCCGTCCCTGAATCTGTTACTCTATAAAAACACGAGATCCTCCTCGCCCGACGCCAGCCGCCTTCTCTGAACCCCCTACATAACTCACGTTCTCCGCACCTTCTCAACAACAAATATGGATACCATGGTCGAACACATGTGCCCGCCACCGCTTTACATGACCGGTGCGAATCTGCTCCCCGTCAAGTTCTTAGGAGGTGATCGCAACTCACCCCACGTCGTCTAGGCGGTATCGGAGGTGCTGGGGGCAACGGTGGACATCAAGGCGGCTCCGGCGGCTCGGGGGAAGGCGCACGAATATCTGGATACTTCCCTCGTTGTAATATATTCGTCAATCCTCTGTCCAAGGAGGGTTGGGCCGCCGGCTTCCGCGAGTTCTCGGGAGCTTTGCGGAACAATGATGCGCACCGAAACAAATCTTCCAGAGCCAGCCCATACGGTGTGGAAGCTTTGTTTCAAGGCTGCGTCTAGCTCTCATTGTCCGCAGATACCTCTTCTCGACGACGCCAATCCACACCCGATAAAGCAGGATCTACACAGACTGGGAGATGGGGTACGTTATTCTCTCAGTTCGAGCTATTCGCGCTCATCGACACATGTAGGGTCAAGCCCAAGTCCTCCACTGAGCCATGTACGCGAACATATTACTGCTTTTCCTTTCCGTCTGAGTCAGTATTTTTCAAGCCGGGGATGGATACCCTGCCTATCCAGACTTACACTCATCAGTTGCTGCGTCAGCAGCGAGGTTATCCGCTTTACAATACGGGTCCTCAACTGAATCTGCCAGATGAGTACAGAGAGACAGGTGTTTCCATCGGCGATGTCGGTACAGTGACGGCAGACGGGATATTTGATTTTTACTTCAACATATTCCTGCCCTGCAACCACCCAATCAACGCCGGCCGGGTTCCAGACGACTTCGTGCCGCTTCAATCCTACACCCTGGATGATGTCCACCAGACAGATTTTCAGCCCGGGAGTTATGTTTCTTCCCCTTACCCCTTCTTTCAGGAGCTGAACTCTGAGCGCTCATGGGAGTGAGTTTATGCTTTGCTGCCTTGCCTTGATGTACCACTCATATCCACACTCATCTCTAGTCAATTCCCGGGCAGTGCTCTCTCTTTCATGTGTACCGGCCCAACAGGAGCGTTACTGGCCCTTCAATGCGGCTCACGCCTTCGGCAGCTCAAAAATGTCGTTCAATTACGACAACATGCCGAAAAATATGCCGAGAGCTGGTACAAGTATGTCAACGGACCTAGAGGCCGAGGCCGAGGCCTACCCAACGGCTCTCTTTACCTTATCACCGGTTGCGAGAAATCTCAGGCAGGTGGTATGGCTACTTTCAACAATGTCGCACCTGGCGAGCAATTCCCTCTTTCGTTCGAACCATCTTCCACGAGCGATAATTTGCGCGAGGGATATCGATTTCGCAGGGGGACGCCCGCGCACACGAAAACCTTTATGGCTGGTAGATCTGAGGGGGGAGACGGTGTCTTGTGTAACCAAACCGCGTTCCTCCATGGATTCTCAATATCTCTAGGAGACAGCATCTGGGAGCGGCTCTTGAAGACCGTCAAAGTAAATTCCATGACCGATTTCGCCTTGGCAAACTTGCCGAGTAGTGTGATGCCCCTTTCGTCAATAACGTCGTCCTTCTTCGGTCCATTTGGTCCCGAGGAAGGGCATGGAGGAAGCCACCGGGCAGAAATGTGCACGACCCTTTCACCTCTGTCTTCGACCCCCACGGTCCGTTGTCCGACTATGCGGATACAAACTGTTTAAGCATTGTTTTTAGCTCGTCCATCCGTCCCAAATTATCAATGATTATATACTGCGTGAGGTGATCTGCTCCAACACATTCTCCATTCCCGGCACTGACAAGAGCAGGATCCCGAGGCAACCGTTGTGTTGACCCATGATGATGACTGGGCTGAAATTCTTCTGGATGTATGTCCTCACTGGTTTTTCCACGAAAAGTTCCATTCAATACCCCCTGACTTAAACAGGATGGCACCGAAAATGTGGTTCGAAGCGTGTCAGAGTTTTTACAAAGAGTCTCTCAGCGGTTCCAGATTGAGGGAGAGAATGGTAAGTTCTAGCTGGCCTTCTTCTGCCATATTCAAATCAAGCCAGGGGCACGATATCTTCGACCCAAATCCAAGCAAATATGTTCGCCGGCCGAGCACAATATTCTTTTTGGTATGGTCATCCAGATTTTTCAGCATTTTTCTCCTGAACTCATGGTGGCCAGCTATTCGCAGGGACACCGAACATCCATGCAATGCGAGCTGCGTTGCCTCCGGGTGGGAAATAATGCAAGAGTTGCTTCCTTCACGGAACGAAGCCGAGAGCGAATCTTGTCCTCCTTTGTTTCCCTCACTCTCTTCACACAACAGATCGCCGCCAAGACCCGTGCACAACTCTGGGCGGCCAAGCCATGCAGCTGATTCCAGCTTGCAGCCGCCTGCGGGATCAGACTATTCACCATCCAATCCATTGGAATCGGTCTCCTTTGCAATCCCTTCCCGAATACTCATCTACCAGGTTCGCAATGTGTTTTCTAAACCGCGTAGCCTCTCGCCCCTCGAAGTACTAACACTGGTCTTCTGACTCAGAGTCTACTCTCTTTCCTTCAAGAGGTCTCCCAGGCTCGTGCCAAGGACTTTTTGTGTGTGGTATCGAACTTTTACAGTCGGAACCCTTACAAATGTTTGATAGAATTACCTCGAAGCTGCACGAACACCACAGCACGATGTCTGCGAGCGATTCCGTATCGGCTCTTGTCAAAAGCTGCGAATCGCGGGCGATCTTGTTACAGGTCTCATTACAATTTTCGCGTGATTTTAATAGTTAATGACCGCTCAGGCTGCCTCCGATCTTGATATCAGCAACGATCCCAAGCTCCGCAAGGCCCTCCATGAAGACGAGACGCGAATCGCAACACACCTCATGTCAATCATGGACTCCCAAGCCGCCAAAGAGGCTGTCCTTGCTCTTGAAGGAGATGCAGCACAGCACTTTCTCGATGTGATTCAACATGTTGCGTGGCCTATCCTTCCTCGGGCACTCAATACATCTGATCTTCTTGCCCAGACGCTCGACAGGGGATTGCTGATTGCGCAGGAACACAACTCCAAAGCTCGGAGAATGATAGTGAAGCTTTCTCAAGCATGCGACAAGCTTCCATCGTCTTTGTTCATCACTGGAGTCGGTGGGCGCGATCACGACGCAACATTTAGTGGGGGTTTTAGTGATATATATCGAGGGTCGTATGGCGGAAAGACGGTTGCACTCAAGCACATACGGACAAATGACCGTGGATCTGAGCTGCGTCGCCTTCGTTCGGTATGTCTGAAATCGCGGGACATCGCCTTTTGTGCTTACCAAAAAAACGCAGGAATTTTGCAGGGAAGCTCTTATCTGGCAACAACTCGAGCATCCGAATATTCTGCCCATGATAGGCATCGATCACGAGAGTTTTCCGTCTCTTTGCATGGTATCTCCTTGGATGAAGCACGGTACTGTTTTAAAGTACCTCGAGGGTCATGGAAGGCAGAATATGGATAAATTGGTTCGTGCTCTAGTTTGTGCCCGGCGTGGCTTCATCTCAACTTTGTCTAGCTGTTGGAGGTTGCGCAAGGTCTGGAGTATCTTCACTCCCGCAATGTTGTGCATGGCGACCTGCGTGGTGTAGGATATTTATCGAACTTGATGCTGCTCGCGCTGACCACTCGCGCAGGCGAACATCCTAATCACCCAAGACTGGAGTGCTTGTTTGGCAGACTTTGGCCTAACCTCGTTTATTGATACCACCGCGGCTACTACAACATCCCGTCGAGCAGGCTCGATTCGCTGGATGGCACCAGAGCTGATCGATCCCGATCGTTTTGGCCTTCAACTTCGGAGGACAAAGGCCAGCGATATATATGCTTTCGGATGCGTCTGCTTCGAGGTGATTCAGATTTCGATTTATCGGTTCTGTTTGTTCACCTTGCCTCAGCTATTCTCTGGACGGCCTCCATTCGCCGACATTATGGAGGAGGGAGTGATCCACAAAAGTTTTCTAGGAGAAAGGCCAGCTCGACCCGCCACGACGCCGCCCATGTCGGACGCTCTGTGGAACTACGTGAATGGGTGGTGGGCGGAAGATCCGGCGACGAGACCCCCTATCGAAGTCGTTGTTCGGAATGTCGCAATAACCCAGCCAAGGGGGCTCACAAACCTCATTGAAGATACTTCCAACCACGACCGTGTAAACGTGTTTCTCCGATCCCCACTCGATCCAATTCTGAAACCATATCTTCAGCCGTCTACAAATGTTTTAGGGACCACCTCGGAAACTAGGCTCAATACCAGCCTCTCTAGCGGACCACGCACTTGGAAGACAGTCGTTCACAAGTGCTATGCTATAGACTCGGAAACGTAGTCTGGCTCTCCGACTTTCAAGAAGCTCGGTTCGATGAGTAGCTACGGAGTCGAGAACGTTTGTCTAACTTTATTCTATAAAGTATTTAGCTTGATGCCATGGAGAAATATTTAATATATAAGATCGATAGTCGCCTCCTGCTTACGGATTCTATCTCGGAGCAACTCAACGAGTATAAGACATAAAGCGCAGAACAGCGGGCGAGAGTTTTGAAAAAAAAATAGTTATTCAACTTGATCGTCGATTGGTAGTAATAAGTATTCTGAACAGTCGGAGCAATGCCTCATTTTGTCGCGTGTCCAAATGTCTGAGAAGGCCATTCGGATTTGGTCTTCAGAAGAACCTTTTTTTCTGGAAAAAAAACCCCCTCCTTCCCCGCTGCTCGATGCCTGATGCCGGGCTAAACGGATTAGATATAACGAAATCATGCAACCCCCAAAAAAATCAAAAGCTAGTATTATTATAGGATGAGACGGTACTACAAAATACAATTTTTGCTGAGAAGGAAGATTAGCGGCGGCCCTCCCCGCCCCGATCGCGCAGAGGGCTGGGGTTAGGGCATGCCTCTGGCCGCCTTTCGCGAGCCACCATATCCTCCACCGGCTTCTCCGCCTGAAGATCTGCTTGCTAGGCCCCCACGTGAATCCCGTCGTACTGCGCCCGCACCACCCCCTCCGCCAAATGTGCGCTCCGGCCCTAGCGAAGATTTCGGTCGGGTACAAGCGTCGGCGTGATGCTGCATCGCTCCGTGATCGTGGGGCGCAGCGCCGGGGGTGTGCCGCTACGACCCTTCTCGCGCATAACACATGCAGACGCCACTGGCGGCGTCCCGTCCCGGCTGACGCGAGCGCTCGTGCTGGCGGACGGCGGGTCCCGCGCACGGGGCCACGGCCACCACCCACTCGTACTTGTACCCGCACCTGCATCACCCGCGCGCCCCCACTCCCACCCCCACTTCCCCACCCACCCCCACCGTGCGCGTGAGCGCGCTCGCACTGCGCCTGCGCCTGCGCGGCGCGCTTGCGCTCAAAGTTGGCGCGGTAGCGCTCGTAGCCGTCGTGGAACGCGCGGTCGACACGCGAGGAAAGGGTTACTTTTTTTTTGGAAACGCACGAAGGTGAGCGCCCAAAATTTCCGTGCAATCTCCACAAAAAACTGCACCTTCTGTCCGAACGTTACGCCTTCGAGCTTGCCGGTTTTGCGAACCTGCTCAATGAGCCCGTCGACCTGCCGGCGAGAGCTATAGTTGACTTTGCAGTCGCCGGCTGGGGTGGCGGCGAGCTCGAAGCGGTAAAGGTGCGAGAAGCCATCGAACCAGTGGCTGCAAGCGAATTCACCAGTTTCGGTGGTCAGCTTGTGATTCCCCGGACCGTTTCGCAAGAGGATTCCGGCCGCATAGGCGGGGATGGTGCCTGTGATTGGGAGTGGGATGGGGGTCCGTGGGGTTAGGTGTAAGATTTACAAGTGAGAGACTTACTCCTGCATCGTTGGGCCAGTCCTTGTAATGGATTCCAGATGACATATTGGAGCGGGGAGGGATAAGATAATGGCTACATGACTCCAGGTTCAAGTTTAAGCTTTTAATAGATTTTGAACACAAGGAATCAGCAATTGAATCGCATCCTTAGTGGTGTGCGGAGAGAACGACGGATGCCGCCGGCTACCGACGGAAGCCGACGGAGGAACGATCGTGTATAGCCACTAATGTTCTTTTTTGCGTCATGACAACTGCTGCTCAGGTCAACCCGGGGACCGGAGGATGCAGCTATGGGATTTCACCCGTACCTGCTCATAATATTTGTTCATGTCTTAATTTACCAATGGTCACATAGTTTCCCGACACGATTCCCGCAAGTTCATATAGGCTTGAATCCGGCCTGTATGTATACAGTGTAAGCACGTGAGAGCAACACGAGAGAGGGCGAGCTCGTGGATCCATCAAGCTTGCTCGAGCTCGATCTCTCTATGTAAGCCTCACTGGCCCTCACAGACTGGTCTATGCTTCATATGGCAAGACCTGGAAGGAGATAAAGTGTCTTGGGATTGGAACAACTTGATAGACTGAATTTTGAGTGGAGTAAATGAGACCGTCTCTCCCTCGCAGCAAGCATTCTCTGGCCGAAACCCAGGGAAACCCAGGCAGCGCGGAATGCGGTTGAATGGGAGGAATGAATTTTCGGTGATCTAGTCATCGAGGTCTGTGTCGGTAGGGTGACAGATAGCGGGGCTGTCGAGTGAGACAAACTGATTCGTGTAGCAGTGAAGGCGAGGAGTCGACTGTCGGTATAGTATTTTCATGACGCGAGGGAGCACTTCGTGGGACGTGGATGGTCGTTGTCGGCAAGTGCATCCCTCCAATGGACGAATAACCACTAAAATTTGCTGCAGGAGAACTATGATCGTGTATGGGTCTTCGAGATTGCTGCAGAGGAATGGATGAGGCTGGAGACTAAGAGGTGGGATTAGGGCCCAAGAAATGGTCCGCAAGACTCGCGTTTAGTTGGGTAAGTAACGAATGAGCGATGGACCTGGCTTGAAGTGCGCAGTTGGGGTGCATGGACGACGGCTGAGTGTCACGGATTCTTTTAAGCTTCTTCAAAACGTCTGTGGGACCGTCAGAGACCTCTGCGTTGCGCCACAACACATCCCAGCTATGAAGACACTGTCTGTGGGCTGGAATTGGGCAGCCGCCCATGACAGGCAGCACAGGCTTCGCCATGGTAAGATGTAACCAGTACAAAGTCAAGGACCGGGATCCTAAAAGAAGGCGCTGCAGATGCTGGGGCTCGAAGGTTGCTGCATGCGGGAACCCAGTTACGGCAGGACTATGTGGAGACGTAGATTGGGATGTCATTATGGATTTGGAGGCGAGATTATCGGAAATTATGAGATGCGTATAATATATTTTGCCCATGAAGTCGCGTAGGCCGTGGATAGTAGCGGATTCGAGTGCCTGGTGGACGTGGAGGGGGAGCGTGAGGTCGCGCTCCAATCGATGTATCCAGACGGTTTGGATATAGTCGGAATACGTGCTATCACCGTGAAGGAGAAATAGCCGGAGCAGAGTCGGGAGCATATTGGCGTCGCAGCTCATACAGTAAGACGGAGTGCTTCGCAGACGGAAAAAGATAGCGGCCATCGACCACGACTGGAACGCAACAAGATTGTATTTATGCGAAATTGCTGCAACGTTGGCTAAGGTTCCCATGCTGCGTTCAGTCCGAGCCGTGTGGTTTTCGGCTGTACTCTGCTTCACGATTTCATCTGGGCTAAGAGGAGGGATAAGATCCAGTGGATTTGGGCCTGGCAAGGAGCTTCCTTACAGTGCGTACAAAGCCCAACAAAGCGCTCGGAACTGTTCTACGGTGTCGCCAGTAAGAACGATAGGGTTTTTGTCACTTGAGCCTTGCGGTATCTGCGTGCCTTGAGGGAGGTCAAACATAGATTCAAACACAGAACCGTCTTGAGTGAGAAGGAAACGATGAATCTGGAGTAAGGCGCGTAAAAACGAAGTTTGAGGCGAAGATTATGCAAACGTACGCTGAAGAGCGTGTGCTCGACGCGTATTTTGCAGTCACCATCTTGCCTGTAGTAGATAGGGTCACGGACGTAGTCGTCGGCTTGTTGGGTCGGTTTGGAAAGGTTTGGCGTCGCGAGTTCGTGATTCGGATGAACGCAGCTCACGTCCGCAAGCCTTGGTCGCTTTCTAGATACTTCCTGGCTTCGGATGGTGGAATCGGATGTTTGCGTTCTCTCCATGGAATCGGCGAAAGGTAGCTTCAGGTCAGAGTCAGACATTCGAGATGAGGGGAGGAAGTCAAAAATTATTGATGGGATTGAGTCCGATTCCCTGCTCCCGACTCCAAGCAGGTCCTATGGCGTTGCAAATTTAAGCCGTCAGCGAATAGGTGTGAGTTGTGGTCTAATCCTACAGATCTAAAAAAAACATTTCGTATGCATGTGCAAGTGTAAATAATTATTACTGCGCTCCTCTTGCCAAGCGCACCAGCCGCCGAACCCATCCCAATACCGTGTTGCGCAGCCATGATATCCACGCCCCCGACCCGTCGCTAACTCGCGTTGGCTCGGCCCTGGCATCCCTCTCCTCCGCCGCCCTCCCCTTCACGAGCTTCGCCTGCCGCTCCGCCAAGAGACGCAAAATCTCCGCGCCTCCTAACTCGTACACTCTCGCAAGCTCCTGCTCCAACTGATACGCCGTGCGCCGCACGGGATACGGCGCGACGGCGTTATACCGTCGCACGAGCTCATTGACCTCTGCGAGCGCGGCTTCGTGGTACGAGCGCTCATGCCGCGCCCACGCAGGGTCGCGGAAGCCTTGCACGGCGGCGCGTGCGGGATTGATGCCGTGCTGCGCCGTGAGCTGGCGCATGGCGCGGCGCGTCCAGCCGTCAAGGAGGAGGTGCCGGAGCGTGTCTATTGCAGCGTCGAGCTCTGGTGCAGTGGGTGAGTAAGTAGAGGCTGGCGGAAGAGAAAGGAATAATGCTTGCCGCCTTGCAGCTGTACCCAGGGAGGGGCCGCACCGCTGCGTTGGACGATGCGATTCATGAGGAACTCTTCGCGCGCAATGAAGGGGTTGGATTCCTCGACACTGCGGGCGAGGGGTTTGCCGCGGCCTTTAATGGAGTTGAAGAGGCCGGCGCGACGCGCTTGCTGCGTGCGTGCGCGCGTGAACGAGATGATCTTTTACAAGCATGCTAAAGCGCACCTCAATCTTGTCGTCTATCAGATTCGTCCACCCCTTCATGCTGAGGGGGATTGCGCGCGTCGGTCCGGAGGTCGTGGTTGTAGCTTTACCACTACCCAGACCCAAGCGGTAGTCGAGCGTCGACTCTCGTGCGCGGGTAAGACGTCCGACCCTTTTGGTGCGTTCTCGGAGCTCCTTCTCCTCTTTGCGCGCGCGCTCCGTATCGCCACGAGTATTTGGACTGGGAGACGGCGAAAGAGGAAAAGTTGCGAATTTCACAGACGGCGACGTTGCGTGTGCCGGCGCTTTGAATTCGGTGTGCCATGGACGGTGCGAGGGCGAGCCCGGTGGGAGGAGTGAAACGGAGGACCATGAGCCATCGGGTGTCGGCGAGGGCTTGAATGAGGCAGATGTGAGAGGCGGCGCGTCTGCATGATACTCCGCAATTTGAGGCGGAGACTGGTGCAGTTTCTGCTCGGCAGTCCGAATGGTGCCTGTCCGCAGAGGTTTATACTTGTCGACTAGCATTCGGAGAACCTAGGCATGCATAAGACTGCGGCAATATTCTGGATCACTGGTTGCACCGTGTCTTCGATGCGCTCATCTCCAGTCCAATTGGGTTCCTCCTCGTGTAGTGTTTGGGCCCGTCTGGAAGGCGTATCTTCCGCTTCTTCTTTAGCGGCGTCCGCAAAGAGTTTCGCGCTCCCAGTGAGCTCAGGGCGGAATGAAGCCTCCGCTTCGTCTGTGGAAAGGTTTGCAGTAGTCGCATGAGAGACAGTAGAGGATTCTCGTTTGGTACCGCTTGATCCTAAGCATAAAGGTATGTGCTTTCGCATTACCTGCGCGTGGACATACGCATAAGACTAGCAACATTATCACTCGATTATATTGCCGCACCGTGTGCTCAGCGGTCAAGAAGTTGGCGCTCAATCCATGGACTCCGAAACAGCCGTAGCGACGAGTAAGTCCGGAGGAAGAAATTACTGGCTTGCGCTTCAAGTCGACAAGCAATCGAGTATAGTTTGGGGAGATAGTAACATTCCGGAACATGAATTGAGGTGTCCACCGGCTTGAAAAACAGAGCAGTGTGTCGGTTATCTCTGTTTACATATAAATTTCGCGTCCAATCGATTCAAAGACGAGGACAGAGAAAGGCAAGGTAGAAGTACAACATAAAGCCAGGGTTGTTTGTCGCGCCGTGTTTTAGGCTTGAAGCAAAACAAAGATCAATAGGCCTCAAACCATTCCTGGTTCTTACTTTTCTCCAAGCACCATGGCCGCCCCCACCCCCTTTGTCGACGGAATTGGTATCGCAAATTTGCCTAACCAAGCCAGTATATTCATTTCCCCGCTTGTTTTGGCCCCTCATCGTCTCTGTAGAAGCACAAGATTGTCGCAAAACGTGGGGCGCATTTCACGATTATGGTCGTAGGTAAGCATTGCAGGGAGATGTAATGAAGACACGATATTCACCCAAACCAGGGGAGTCGGGGCTCGGAAAAACCACCCTTGTCAACACCCTTTTTTCGACGGAGCTGTCGCCAGCAAAGAACTACAGCCGCCGCCACCACAAGCAGCTGGACAAGCTGACCGAGGTCGAGATTATCAAGGCCGAACTCGAGGAAAAACAGTTCAAGGTCAAGCTCACGGTCATCGACACCCCAGGCTTCGGCGACTATGTCAACAACCGCGACTCCTGGTCTCCTATCGTGGAGTTCATCGACGACCAGCATGAGGCGTACATGCGCCAGGAGCAGCAGCCCCAGCGCCAGGAGAAGACCGATTTGCGGGTACACGCATGTCTGTACTTCATCCGCCCCACCGGCCACACGTAAGACTAGCGCTCCTTTTCTTCCGGACTTGTTTTCATTCTCATGCTAGTCTCAAACCCCTTGACATCGAGATCATGAAGCGTCTCGGCACCCGCGTCAACCTCATCCCTGTCGTTGCAAAGGCGGACACGCTCACCCAGAACGACCTCTTCGTATTCAAGCAGCGTGTATGTATTCTTGCATAGACTTAACCTTTCTCGTCTCATCGTCACGTAGGTACGAGAGGTTATCGCCGCGCAGGGCATCCGCATCTACTCGCCACCCGTCGAGGCAGACGATGAGAGCGCGGACCACGCCCGCATCCTCGCCGACGCCATCCCCTTCTCCATCATCGGCTCAACTGAGGACGTCAAGACCGCCGATGGTCGCACTGTTAAGGGCCGTGAGTACCTCTGGGGAGTTGCCGAGGTCGAGAATGAGAACCACTGCGACTTCAAGAAGCTGCGCTCCCTGCTCATCCGCACACACATGCTCGACCTGATCTCGACGACGGAGGACTCGCATTACGAGAACTACCGCCAGCAGCAGATGGAGACCCGCAAGTTCGGCGAGCCCAAAGTCAAAAAGTCCGACAACCCCAAGTTCAAGGACGAGGAGGAGCAGCTCCGCAAGCGCTTCACCGAGCAGGTCAAGGCAGAGGAGTCGCGTTTCAGGCAGTGGGAGCAGCATGTGCGTACTAGTCCTTTCCTCTGCGTTTTCCGCCCAATACTGACCACTGCTCCTACAGCTCATCGCAGAGCGCGATCGCCTCAACAAGGATCTCGAGCTCGCGCACAGCGCCATCAAACAGCTCGAGGCCGAGCTCGACAACCTCCAGGTTGGGTACGGTCGCGGCACCAACAGGCGATAGGCGGTCGTCGTCGTTGTGTTCCTCCGCTTGGATAACCCAGTCACTCACTTGGATAATCAATCATCACTTTTTACCTGCTCGGATAATTGTTTGCTTACTGCTGCATAAAATACGACAGGCGTTTGGTTTATATACCCACCACCCTACACGCTGTCCACTCCTTTACATCTTCCTTGTCGTTGCCTTTCTTCGTGCGCTACCGTGGACGAACCTGTCTATATTTTTTTCTGTGGAATATCATAGTGCTGCCAGTGGCGCTCGCAAGGTATCTCGCCGGTTGTGTAATGTGTGCCTTGTCTTAGCGATATTTTACGATGATGTAGCACTGTTTTCGTCTGCTCACATCTCCTCCCTCTTTTTTATGGCTACTGCTTCCCTCAATTCACTCCGATGCCTAAGCTATACTTCCTGTCCTGCCAATGCGCTCAGGCCACTTGATCCATCCATCAGTCCAAGTCCATCAGAAGTCGCTAATACTCACAATTTATCCTGCTTCTTATCCTGAGATCTTCGCTTATTTGTGTAATCCTACCTACCTACCTACCTACTTGCTACCTGGGCGAGACAACTCGGACTCGCTGGCGCGCTGTGAATCCGTCCATCCCCACTGAAACAAGTCTAGGTATTTGGAAATTCGTGCACAAACTGGCGATCAAACACGGAACTTGCGCCTCTGCGGAGTTGCCCCGTTGTCAAGATCGTTTGCGACAGATGGCGAGCGGGCTCGGGGGTTGGAACATTCGGTCGTCCGACGGCTAGCCAACGGCTAAGAGCCAGTTCGGATGTCAGATGCAAATGCGCATCTGCATCTAAGACGACCGCAGATTCCCGTATTTAGAAATATGACAAACAAATGACAAGCAGGCGTGATTTTTTGCGTGACATTCCACAGGGTGCCCGTAACTGCCCGATATGCCCTCCAAAACACTCCGAACGATGTTGGTGCCTGTTTTGAAGGTTATTCGCAATATTTTTGCACATGGTGTTGTTGGTCAAAGCACTTTCCGACGAATGGGGAAGAAATAACATGCTTTAAGGCCTATGCTACAAGGCGGGAGGCCCAACAGTAGTCCCGACGTCCATCCCGCCCATCCCGACGCTTGGCAGGACAACGGCTGAGGCTTCCGCGTCATGACAATCCTGTCACGCAAAAAATCACGCATGTTTGGCATTTGTTTGTCATACTACTAAATATGGGAATATGTGGTCGTCTCAGATGCAGATGCGCATTTGCATCTGACATCCGAACTGGCTCTAACTGTGTTTGACTTAAATGCAGACGCGACCTAGCTACATGACTTTGGATTTCTTCCCATTACATGTAACATTTCTTCCTAACCCTCTAATTTCATATGGGACGCTGGACGGTAGCTGAGTGGCAAGAGCAGGTGCAAACGCCAGAGGTATGTGCAGTTTGTGTCCCGTCCTTCGTTGCTAATTGGAGCCTTCCAGAAAGATTCTAAACGGTATCCTGAATACGTGTCTTCAAGATATCCGTCTACAGAATACGACTCTACCCTCCCTGAATCCGAGGCTTTTCCGCTCCCTGGTGGACGGGATCGTCTCACGCATCAAATCGACTGGAGTGCAAGCAACCTATACCAGAACGTCACGGTTGTTTTCGGTGATCATGAAGAATACGACGTACTCAATGGCATGTCCTGGTTTATATCCGTGCTGAAGCAATGCGTATGCTAATCGCATATCCGCTCAGCTCCCTTCCACAAAGCACACCCTGGACATCCTCCACCCAAACCTCACCGCGCATCTTCGAGGTCACCTCGATCACACTCGCCAGGTGTCGCTCGCAGATGGGCGGGGAACCGGCTTTTTAACGTCACGAGAAAGACGTCTCACGAACAGAGGAAGCCCGAGCCGAATGCGGATCACCGTGTCCAGGTGCTCGTATCAACGGAGACAGTGGCCATGGCCAGCTCCCCCGACAGACGCCGCCCGCGTGCGGTCTTCACGCGCCCGTCGTCCCTTACCGCCGGGGTAGCACTCAAGCGGCCCGCGGATGAACGTCCTCCAGTGACGCCCCCCAAGCTCCCTGCGCTCCCCCCATATACTCCGATCGAAGGGGGCCGCGAGCGGCGCCCTAGCATCCGTGCCCGGCCTTTGCCTTTGCTTTCTCCTCGCCCCGTTATTGCGCTTTGATATTTATTGATTCACGCACCTACCTTCATACATTACCATTATTTTGTACATTACTGTCATTCGTTCTTATTTTATCTCTATAGTGATTTATCGGGACACCGACCAACTCGGTGTAGTTTCTGATTGGATATAAAGTTGTGCAGGATAAGACCTAAGGCCAGACCCAAGAACCGTATGTTTTTGACATGCGGTTGTCAGTAGTACCCATGGCGGCGTTCCGCCTTTACATGAATGTCGAAGGTAAAGAGGTTGAATTGAAGCTAGAGAATTAAATCTTGAGTCCGACTCATTCTTGCCACCACCATGATATCGAGGCCACGAGACATGTACAACATACAAAATAAAACAGAAAACACCGAGCGAGTTAGAAATACTGAATAGTCTGTCGAGAGATGCACAAAGGAAGATCTAGAGTAAATATATACGCGCAGGTTATGGATTGGGAAGCGGTCCTAAAAAGTGGTCGGCAAGGGTGGCATCTAGCTGCTTGATTAACAAGCCGACAATGCCACGCGCCGTGCTGGCACAAGGCCGGGTGATTAAGATACCCTCAACAGTACCATTATAAACACTATTCGCAGTGTCAAGGATATGCTGCAACTTTTTACGAACCTCCATCGGCCCGCCCTGTGTTCCGGATTGCAGCCACCATGATTTCCAGGTGGCAACACAATACATCTTATGCTGGGAGGCGGATAGACAAGTGCCTTGGGGGAGTTGAGGGATGGTTGTAGTCAGTCGTTGCCAATGCATAGACAGAGACCAGGAGCCTAAAGCAGGCGCTGCAAATGCTTCGCATCTAATTTATCGGCGTTGGGAAACTGTGTCGCAACGGAACTGGAGCCATTCTCGAGTCCAATTCGGGTGGCAATTGCCAGCTGAGTCGAGTATATATTCCCCATGAATTTGCGTAGCCCGTGGCGTTCTGCACAAGCCAAAGCTTGGTGCAAATGGTCTGATCGAGAAAGATCGGATCTTAGGCGAGACGTCCAAGCGTTTTCGACATGCCCGATGAAGTTTTCGTTAGAGTAGAGGATGAAAAGGTCGAGTAAAGCCGCAAGGGTAGCGGAAAGGCAAGTATCAAGATAACGGTTGCCCCGCGGATCGCAGCGCTGTCGAATCGAGCCCATCGACCATGACTGGAATGCGGCAAGGTGGTATTTATGAGAAATTGCTGCGACCTTGATTAGCTTAGACATGGAGTTGCCCTTGGTGTTTTGCTTCAAAATCTCGTCTGGTCTAGATACGAATATGAATGATTCAGAAAAAAAGCGAATAGTGATGAATAAGTGGCTTCAACGTACAGAGCGTATAGCGCCCAACAGAGAGCGCGGAATTCTTCCGTAGTATCTCCAGTGAGCACGATGGGATCTACGTCAGTTGATCCCTGAGGGCTTTGGGTACCCTGGGGAAGCTGAAACATGGTCTCAAAAGCAGAGGAATCCCTGGCTAGGAGAAATCGATGGATCTGCCAATAATTTGTTAAAATCAGTAAGAATATATGCAGAGGGTATTACACTGAAGAGAGTGTTCTCCACGCGTATTTTGCAATCCCCGTCTTCTCTGTAATACTCGGGGTCGCGGACGACTTTGGGGATATCGACCAAAGTGGCATCTGGATCGGCCCCGGAAGAGCACCTCGGTCGCTTTCTGAGTGGTCCTGCAACGCCCGAGTACGCTTCTCTTTCCATCTTTGCGAATTGCGTATGGTTGAAACTTGGTTGAAAGATGGTGGTTGAAAACAAAGGAAATATTGTATATCATTGTGTACAATAAATCAGTGACTCGGATCGTGATCCGTGCCAAATCGAACCGAACGACTTTTTGAATTCAAATCACTGGCAGGTATTGGACGATCATGAGCAAATGGACGACGAGAGGGACATGCATGACACACTAAGAGTGCAGTAGGTGGGACTTGACCCTTTCCGGGTCAAAATGTCGATGCTATGGGAGAGAACGATGCAGGACAGGTACGTCCAGGCCGTTGTGTACCAAATGGCCACGAGCCGCAACAGGGCAATGCATATGGATACTAGACGGGTCCATAGAATGTGCAAAGTCCGGTTGAACGGGTTTGATTTGGAGGAAGTAGGGTGGAGGGAGCAAAGAGAGAAGGAAGTGAGGGATGAGGAGCAAGATCTGGATTATGTCACCGCACCACCAGCCATAGCACAGGATGAATGACCCAATCACAATCAACACCAAGAGAGGGATGAAGAACACTTTGCGCAGCTTGTATGGCGCTATCTTCATCGTGGGTGAGGGTTGGAGTGAGGTGACCAATAGGGGCTAAGTACGAAAAGTACCGGCGATTTCCGAACATAGTTGTTTTCGCTTGTTTTCAGCCTCGTATACCTGTACTTGACCTCACATTGCCGTTACAACTTGCGGTCCACGCTGGCTGTCTTGCAACGAAAAAACAGAGGTCTGCCCTCAACTTGAAGCTGAGCAGTCTTAAACGGTTCATTTCAACTCCGACTGAGCGCGAAACGGCGATTATACTGAATCGATTCATACTTCCGTCCCAGGGTGCGGCCTTTCTCTTCGTGTTAGCAAGCGAATCTATATCGTGGGCCGTGGCTGAGTGTTTACCATTATCATTATGACATCTCAAATTCTCAAACCTGAATCTGAACTCCGTAATTGATCAGCGAGGTATATTCTACCCCACTTCCGAGCTACTTCTGAAGCCATCATATTCATATGAGCGCATCAACACTGTCTCCAAGAGGATATGGTTATGCCTCTAATCCATATTTCAGATCCGGCACTACTACTCGACTTCAAAACCACCATGAAAAAGACGCTGAATTGGCTCAAGACATCTGTCGTCGGAGTTGCGATAGTCTTGCCGCCAGGTGTCGGTGCCCGCAAGATTGGGAGCGTGACGTGGACCTCTGAAGAATGCTACCTGGGAGTAAGGTGTGGTTCCGTCATGTAAGTGTACCGCCATTAGTTTGCCTCACAGATTATTCAACACTTAGGCAGAGTACCTAAAGACTACTTCGATCCTGCTGCGGGGTCCGCCTCCATAGCCATAGCCGTATTCAAGGCCACCAAATTCCCAAGAAAGGAACGGTGTTCTGGTACATTAATGAGCTTAGAGCTTATTAACTCTCCTATGCAGGTGGCCCCGGTGGATGTGGGACAATCCTAGCAAGGCAATGGGTGGCGGATATTATCGGCCCCGATTGAGACCTCCTCGGTTTCGATCCACGAGGAATAAACCATACTTCGTAGGCGTCTGATTATACATTTCTCATCTGAACAGAAATGACGACCTGTGAAAAGCCCACGGGTAAAATGTTTTGACAGTGCCAAGAACTTCAGTTTCTTCACTACCAACACAGTGCTCGAGCAGGGGTTTACAGTAGCTTCGAATCTATCAAACCCGACATTTGAGGCTCAGCCTATAGAACAATCCCGACAGCTCCTCTCAAAGAAAGTCAACCCCACTTTGCGCCAAGAATATGGGCGATGAACGTCGATACATGGCTACCACGACTGTCGTGAGGGACATAGATTTCATGGCGAAACTGTTCGATAGTGAGGACGCTAAAATGTATGTTTTCTTTCTAAGTTTCTTTCTCGCTGCAACCGCTGAAACGCTTTATCAGCAACTACTGGGGCGGTTCCTACGGGCCGATTCTCGGTGCTTATCTTGTCAACATGCATGTCTCTTTCATTTTTCTTTGAACTTCGCTCTGAGACTAGCGCATCAAAGGTTACCTCACCGTGTGCGCTTCGTGATAATTGACGGCGTAGCCGATCCCGTCGCTTGGTCCAGTAAGTTATAATTTTCCTTTCATCAGCCATTCACTTGTTGCCGATGAAATATCTCACAAATGGCCTACAGATTGGCTTACTTCTACTGAAAAGACGTATCGCTTCTTCCTCGAGACCTGCTCGCAGGTAGAATATTTCTCCTGGAGTCTCTGTTGACGATAGCTGATTTAATAGCCCGGTCCTACCGCATGTCCTCTCGCGAAAGAGGAGGACGAACCTTACCAAAGCATTGAGGAACGAATTGAGCTTTTTTCGATAAGCTGGCTGTCGCCCCTTTACCTGTTCCTTTCGCTTTTCGGTCGGCTTTCCTCACCTCGGGGGCGGCCCTCACTTCATTGACAACTCCTGTTATCGTACCTCGAATTCCCCCCAGAGTGGTCGTTCGCCGCAGCTGCCTTGCGTGGAACGCGACCCATGAGTGGCCGATGCTCATCGTCAGCAACTTGGTTAGTGGCTCTCCCACTAAAACCAATCTGTTCATGTTTGTTCATTATAAATTTATAATTTACTAGATGGATCCATAAGTTCCATTCTATCTATCTAATATTTTGGTTGAAGTACGGAAGGATCACACCGATCTCGAGCGGCCTCCGCCTTAATACCCTCATGGGCAACTCGACGCGGCTCCGATCATCCAAACGGACCTGGTGTGCGTATTTTCTAAAATAGGATCGCCCGTATGATCAATTAATCATGGCCCTCCAGCACTCCTTGAATGTCCTCCCTACCGCCTGTACTAGGAAGGTTGTCCTAGAATATTTCGAAGGCAAACTTCCCGAAAATGGAACAGTCTGTGACACCTCGTTTGATTACTTCGCCGATCCATCCAAGGACACAGGTGAAATTGCAGGAGCCGCGGTGCCGAGGTTATTATACAGAGGAAGATTGCGACTTTAATTGACTAGGTGACAAAGTTGGTAAATAAATCACTAGTAGGACCTCCCTCTGCTTATTGAACTTCATAATGTGCAGATGGGTAGGAACCTGGTGAAATTGTTTCATTGGACTGAGGACGATCGAAAACATCTGGAGTCCAGGCTGATGGGTCGCTGATGGGAATGCTCGCCTCATCCACAGTCGGGGAAGTTGTATCTTAGGATGATTCGGACGGCTTTTGAATACCTGTTAGATCCCTGGTTTTCCCCTCGTAAGCGGCTATTCTCACAACCGAATGCTCTAACGCAGTGTTGATTCAATTGAAGAAAAGAAAAATTACAGCCGATCCTGAAACTAATGAGAATCGGCGAACTTTTTTTTCGGTTCCGAAAAAGGAAATCAGCGCCATCTCGGCTCACTTTCCTTTTCGCGACGTCATCGATTTTGGCGTGTGATTTCCTTTTTCGGAACCGAAAAAAAAGAACGTTCATTCTCATTAGTTTCAGGATCGGCTGTAAAAGTAAACACCCTCCATTTCAGGATTCAACAATGTCGCTTCATGTGAGGGAACTACACACAACATTATTCTTACTTTCCTGGCGGGCGCGCGTCTAGCGCTCAACTCTGTGTCTAGCGCTTAACCCTGTGTAATCAATCCTGTGCCAACTTAATGCTCCTGGGATCTATTTTTGTCAGCTCCGATTTCTGCACATCCGTCACTGGCCATGGACAATTACAGCACTTCGGCTGCAGATACTTCATCCAGTGCACCAAATCATCCAGTTTCTGTATATGCATGCCAACCAAGACGACATAGTTTGAAACACCCGGCGGCTAAAGGGCGGATTGGCTGCAACGATGGTCATATTTAAAGCGGTGCATCGTTGCTCATTAGTGGCACCCATTGCATCCACCAGTTGAACAGCCTATATTCATGGAAACTCTCTTAACTCACACATCCCACATATTTGGCGATCCAGGTAATGCTCAGCTAATTGCGCAAGTACAGCCTTGGAGCTCCGCGCTAGGCTGAGAAAGTGTTATGGTGCCCACATGCATCTTGAGCGTCTGTGGGCGGCAGAAGATAGCAAACACACACACAGAGAAGGCGCTTGCGGTGCCCATATGCAACGGTGGACGGCAGAATTTAGTAAACGCCCACCCGGATCCACACGATGGATCAGGCACCCCGAAAGGGCCCAGGGGCTCAGGGTTCAACGTTTAACAGGGCGGGAGAAGACAACAAAGATGCCGCTGATCATCGGGCTCTTTGCTGTTGGATTGGTGGGGTTTCTGAGTGGCGCAGAGAGTGAGCAACGGCAGTATCAGGCAAACACCGCGTACTGTCTCCGGATTTAGACGTCGGAGGTCCTGCGGATATCCTGGCTATCATGCGACCTAGACGATAACGGCACCATATTGCAAACTAGTGAATACATACCAGATACACGTCCGATAAAGTTCGACTGAAGTGGACTCGGAATATTCGTAACGCCTCTGTGTATTAGGTAGGTTCTATTAGGTTGTACAGGATTCTTGAGAACTGTCGAGCTGTCGAGAGACCATCAAAGTCTATCAAAGTATCGTCGAGCCCCGAGATCCGTACTTAGATTCCTTCGAAGAAGCTCAAGATACATATCAAGTGGCTGCTCAAAATAAATAACATACGGGTGCATTCATCGCAAGTTCAACATCGTCAGTAATATGCTCTGGATTCTTCAGAGAGGTCAAGAGGTTCCAGAACGAAGCCAAGCCGGACTTGGTTGGAGGAATCAGTTTTGTTGATCTGTAGAACGTGAGCAAGTGTGCATTTGGAGTTGACCTTGCAAAAACTTACATATAGTTCAATGCCGACGATATGGATGAGTGTCGCGATCCATAAAGCCATACCCTGCACTGCTCGAGCAGCCGAGGCCAACTCCAGCTTTCCATTATTTGTAGAGGCGTGCACTGCGGCCCACACTCCACCAGGATTGACCTCTGGGGCGATGCACTGTGGATACAAGCTCTGCACGGCCGGCAGATTGGCATTCATCAGGTAGAGAAGTTCGTCGCATCTCCATATCTGCATTTACTGATAAAGTTTATGCCTACATGATAGGAAAATAGAGATACCGAATAGTAGGTGCCGATGATAGTGATGATCTTCCGGGACGCAATTGCAATCAGGCGCGCGGTGATCGCTACTGAGAAATATACGACCATGCCTGCGGAGTTGATGAAATACAGGAAGAAGCGGTCGATGTGTCTGACTCACGAAGCATCCATTTTCTGTGCTGCCTAGTGTCTCGCTTCACGTAGTAGAAGCCCATGAAGCCGGAGAAGACGATCATAATTCCGAGAATGTAGTATGCGGACTGCACGTTGAGCTCTCCGCCAAAAGATCGACGAGCGATAATGGATCCACTTATGTTTCCAACGATAAGCGTGAAGAGCACGCCGTATCCTAGCCAGAAATTAACGAGGACCTTGAAAGAGCGAGAATAACTTGCCGTTCAGTCGGTGAAGAACCATCTTCCTCTAAAAACGGAGGGGATATTTAAAATTGAATTGGCCCGGTGGACTTGGAGCTCACCCTGCGCAAGGCGGGCAGAAACTGGAGAATGGCGCCGATGCCACCGACTGCGATGTATGAGTGGATGAGGTATTGAAGGAGTGAAACCACACACTTGTTGTAAGGTAAATATGTATGAATAAGTTGATTTTGTACATTGGTTGACGGAACCAGAAGAATTCGCCTTTTTTTCGGTGTTGGCCCAAACATATTTTATGGAATATAAATTAAATACCTGGAGCAATCGTGCTTTCAGTTTTGGACGGGTTCATTGCGATGCTGCGTGCAAGGCAGAATCCCACTTGTGCCCCACCAAATATGAAGCCTGCGGCAGTTAGTGGTGAGTACTAGGCTCAGCTAGCGTATTTTTCTTACATAACAAAAGACTGTATTTCTCCTTGAATCCGAGAATCCAGCTGACTGAACGGTAGATTGAGCTTCGTGGTTGGGGTCGCTGGGACGGAGCCGAAGGAGTAATGTGGGCTTCGTCCTTGTCGTCGTTTAGATACGGGCTGAATGAATCCAACGCATAGCGGGTGTTGGCCAGCTTTGGAGTGGCACTAGCAGGTGGAGACGGAGACGACATGGTAGGACGGAGGGAGACGAGGTGGCATCGCTTTTTGGTGTCCAAAAGGAATGTCGTAAGTTTGCCTCTCTCCTTTTTGGGCCTGCAAAGATTCACATTGACAGGCACCATCATACTATGCAGTGCATTCTATGTGCATCCAAAAAGATCTCCCAACTCCGCTGGAAGCTCGGAGTTGGTCGGAGTTTATAGCCACATCTGGGTTACTTGGGGTCAGCAGGCTCAGATGGCCACAGCAACCAATCCGCTGACCACTCTACGATTGGCAACACTCCAAGCCTCAGACTAACCCGGATTGGCTCCTCGTATCCGGCTTGGTCTCATAATACCGGAGGGCGTCCTCAGAACTTCCCCGGAGAATACGGGAACAGACGGGGACGGCCATATCAGGCCAAATGTATAGCTACTTTTCACAACAAGTTCCAGCAACGAGCAACCAATGGACTTACCACCCCCACTCATGTCGGACCCGCCAATCTTGTCCCCTGCTGCTGCCTGGATCATACGACCCGATGAGTTGAATCTCGAGAACGATGCACGTATTGGTGGCCGAAGTGCCCACGGCACATGGCGAAATTCCAGAGTCGTTGTGAAGGTCCTTTCTCAAGCGGCGGAGGCTAATGTGAGTCCCATGCATACATAATCTTCACTTCGACTTCGTTCTGACGCGTTTCAGGCGCTGGAGGAACGGGGAGAACTTTGGACAAGCCTGCGTCATCCGAATCTGCTACAAATGTTCGGGGTGTCGCCATTCGACGCCGATACGAAGTATGTTGTGACCCCGTTCCATCCCAATGGCAATGTCGTTCGCTTTCTCCAACAACATCCGGATGCGGATAGAGCAAAGATTGTTAGTCTCAAGGCTTATCAAGCGGAGCGCTTACTTAGGTTTTTTAGGTTCTTGAAGTAGCTCTCGGCATGCAGTATCTTCACGCTGTAGGTACCGTTTACCTCTTTGAAACTGAGCTGCACTGAACTCATTCGTAGCGCAAAATCGTGCACGGGAGTCTCAAACCCGCAAACATATTGATCGCAGATGACGGCAGGGCGTGCATATCAGATTGCGGAATGGTCGAAGTACAGACGAGTGGAAGCAATGGTCACAGATATTTCAGCCCGGAAGCTTGGAAGGGTGTGAGTGCCCCATTCCTTGACAGTTAAAGCAATTATCGAACCGGGCTGTAGACCTTATCGCGTCCTTCAGATGTGTACGCATGGGCCATGAGCGCTCTGGAGGTGTGTTCTAACGAGATCAGTGTGGACTTGCGACTGATGTCTGCATTGACTCAGATATTTTCTGGGAAGCCGCCCTGGGGAATATTGTCAGAAAAGCAAATATTTCGTCTAGTAGTTCGAGAAAACAGTCGCCCCGACCGCCCCGACGAGGATTATGGCCTAACCGACCAGACGTGGGATTTAATGGAGGAATGCTGGCATAAAGAGTCCCGCTTGCGGCCGACCTTCGACATCCTCGTCCGTCTACTTCAGAATCGTAGACCTCCATTCGATTCTCGTGGTGGCTTGTCTATACCCAGAGTTCAAAGTGACTTTCGCGTTGTTGGGTTCTTCTCAAATTAATCGTGTTTATATCCAGTTGCCGAAGACCCGGACGATGAGCAGCACCTTATGCCTGGTCCGATGTTGGCTCCCGGTGATGCTCTAGCTTCGTTACATACCCGGCGAAATCTCCATGCACTTTCAATGCACACACAGTTAACCGGTCCCCCCGCCTACGAAGTCTCCTCCTCCGCCCACCCTCATCCTGGCTCCGCTCCTCCAGGAATGACGCAATTCAAGAAATCCTCTACCGCGCCTCCCCCAAGACGACCCAGCAATGATTTCCCAATTCAAACGACCCCACGGCCCCAAACGCCTCCACGGCCCCAACAAACAAACTATGCAAGCGACGCATCCAATTCCTCGGCCAATGACAGCTTCGACGAGGAGGGCGTTAGCCCGATGTTCAGTAGATCCTTGATTTTAAATTCTCCCGAGACTCCCAACACTCCTTGGAGTTCGCATCGTCTTGCGCCTTCCGCTTCGATCCGGACATCGTCTTCTGGTGAGTCTTCTGCTTTCAGATTTCACGATCCATCCTTAACGGGTGGGGCAGGTGGCTCCTCTCGGACACGGAGCTCCCAAAACTCTGGCTATAGTGGACCGAAACAGGCCGCAATCGGCGAAGAGCCCTCTTTCCCTGAGCCTGGTCATGTTAATTATCCGCGTCCCTTACCTGCTTCCCCATCACCTATACGAGGATACTCGAAATCCCCCCCGGTTCTCGAGCCCGGGTTTCTCAAGCACCACGCACCGAGTACAAGCTCGGAGTATAGCGCCACCGCTACCCTGGCGTACCCCGGTGCCTACGCCGAGTCTGTTATGAGCCAGCCTAGCACGGTTAGCAATGGTACCGGTGCATTCCTCCACTTATAGGTTCTCCACGTGTAATCTTACATGTCTCTTACTAGCCCCGAATGCTAACCTCCTCGCGGGCGCTCTATTGACGGAGGTAAAGGAGGGTCGAAAGAGGGAAGTCATCGACGACTTTCTCGCCAGGATTCAGCAATTGGGTCTACAATCCCACAAGGAGGCGCAGAGGCTAGTTACGGCGGGGACGGTGCCCACTCTTATCTTGTTGCTTAAAACTCGGGCTGTCGATGGGATTGGGCTCGAGGCTGTGCTTATTACGCTGGGTATCCTGTCGTACGTCGCATTTCATTTTGACGCAGCCTAAGTAACTAATATGCGACCCAGGCATGACCCCATCAGCGCCAACACGGTTTACCGCACCAACACTTCGGCCACGTTAATTCAGATATTCGATGCCGCCCTTTCTGACGATATTGCGACGCTTGCCGTGTGGTGCCTTTCTCGGATTTGCCGGAGTGCCGAGGTCGCCAACGGTCTCTTGAAACTGAACCTCGGGAAGCTTCTCGTCACCAAAGGTCTCAAGGGAACCCAGAGCACTTCCCGCAGTTCTGCATGGTGTCTTGGCACGTTAATCCAGTCAGATAATATCGCCGAGGCATTAGCAGATATGGGTTTTGTGCCAGCCTTGTGCGATCATATGCGGCGCTGCACTGATTCTCTATACACAACTCCCGAGGACAACAGTGCCGCGATATATGCCGTCGCCCGAATGTCGCGCTCCATCAAGCTCGCGAAGGCCCTCGCGAAGGGCGGCTGCATAGAAATGCTTGCCCATTACTTGCTCACTGCAGAAAGCCCGCGTGTGCTGCTTTGGGCAGCGCGTGCCGTGGGATGTCTCATGCGACCCAACAGCAGCGACATGGCCAAGAGTCTCCTCGATGCAGGCATTGCCCGCGGTCTCGCCCGCTTGCCGAGTGTACTGCCTACAGAGGAAGTGGCGCCCTTGGAGGCCTTTGCTTTCGCTATTCAGCGCTTCAGCTGTGCCGAATGGGGAAGTTCGACGCGCAAGGCCCTCGTTGACGCCGGCGTGGTCGATTCACTCCTTGCAGCGATGAGGACCGCTGCCGACGAACCCTACCCGCAAATCCACATAGAGCTAGCGTATGCTATAGCTCTTCTCGGTGACGTCGGTGGCACGGCGATTAGGAAAGAAATCATCAACGCAGGGGGGATCGACATCTTGAAGAGAGTGGGTGGTGCTGCGTCCAGAGATGACGTAACGAAGGCCTGCAACACCGCTGCAACGAGCATTAGTGGAAACCTCTTTTCGCGCAATACAGGTACGTGAAACTGTCGTTTCGCTAATTCTCGTATTAAACGGTCTATATAGCATCTGCCAAAGCTGCACTTGCCCACGAATGGTCTGGAGGGTGCCCGGATTATCAGCCTGCGTGTCCATTGCCGCTTACTGAGTCCAATGAGGCATGGTCACCGTGACATCGTCTTTTGACCCTATGGCGCTCTCTTAAATCTTATTCTTTTTTATTACGGAACGGTCTCATACTACCCGTAGCATACATTTTTGACGCAATGCATGTAGTACGGACACCGGCTGTTTCCTGATGGGACCACGTCGGAATATACCTACCTACCTACCTGCATAGACATCTAATCTTAAATTGAATCGAGTAGGGGTCTGTCGGTCTGATTCCTGCCACCATGATTTCTACCTACCTACCTCCGCAGATCTCTCGGCTGAAATTTCCGCCTCTTGAGTCTCTGACTACATTACAAACCCTGACAGGAACTAGCATAAACTGAGTCGTGAGCCACAGCATCCTGCTGGCAAAGATAGCCGCGAGGGACGCCAGGGGGTGCGGGCGTATCAATTGCGCGAACCGTATCCCAAGACGAAGTATCAAGCTGGTGACAGCAAATTTACCTGACATTGACGACGCTCGAATGGATATTCTGCGGCGGAGAATGGACAAAAGTACATATTTCGCAAAAACAGTGAACATATTTCAGGCGGACAGCCCGGTGATTCTGCAATTCATCACCGAGAGTTGCTTGAGAGTTGCTCATTTATCAAGTCAACCACTAGCTCACATTCGGGAGCCTCGCATACCTGTTCAATTTCAGTCACCAACGATCTAAACCGTCGTTGGCCGTCATCCTGCAACACGTTGCAACTCCACCAACTCATTGGGACCGTATCCGTCAGAAACTGAGGGTCGGAGAGGATACCATGCGGAACAATCTGCTAGTCTTTTGCCTTTTTGTTTGCTTTCTGTAGAAGGCGAGCTGTGTCCCAAAAGCGCTGACAGCGGAGTGTCGGGAGTAGGCAATCCGCTCAGAAGCTGAGGGTCGGAGGGGATACCATGCGGAACAATCTGCTAGTCTTTTGCCTTTCTGTTTGCTTTCTGTAGAAGGCGAACTGTGTCCCAAAAGCGCTGACAGCGGAGTGTAAGGAGTAGACAATCCGCTGAGAGCTCTCGGAGCCGGCGTCTGATTTGGGTGTCTGCATCTTCGCGAGCGGAAGGGAGTCGGAGGTTTGATCTCCACGACATAAACGGGTGTGTTGTTGAGGGAAAGGAATTTGTCCCACGGTCCATATATTGATGCAAGTCATTTTCTCGAGGATCAGCCGAACTGTAGTGAAGCGAGGGAGAACAGAATTTGGAGTCAAATAGGGGTTAGGTTCGGATCAAGCTTTCTCTTCGGTCCGGGCACCGTGGCTTGATCCGAGGCTAAATCCACGTGATTCGCTTTCTTCATCACCACACCGCGACAAGTCAGAGACTCAGCAGGTTTGAGCAGACCAAAGGAAATGCCTGGAAAAAAGAGCCTCCGCTTATGGACATATCTTTATTGGTGGAAATTCTGCAGCCATTTACAATCATTTCCGATGGCACTTGGAGGAAAAGGGCATCCGCATCTCGCGTCGACGTCAGAAACGAAGCATTTGACGGTGGCCAAGCAACATGTTTCCTGAAAACCGTAATACTTATTCTGTTGTTTCGCAACGATCCGCTCACGTCTGTCCAAGTTTCCAACTGACACAATTGCTTTCAAGACGGAATACGAAGCAAATCATGCATTGCACCCATATGCTCATGCTCTCTCGGTATGGGGGAGACATCGACGGGCAAACAACATATGGAGAGCTTCAAAAGTCATCTCAAGCTGGCTTCGTCGGATCACTTCATTCCATGGCCACTTTGTTTTGGTTACCTGGTTGTGGGTGATCCACTTTATGAACCTGCCGCACCTTCCAGACGGCCAGCAAAAAGCCACAGGAACCTGCGCCGCTGTTGCATTCCCTGCTTTTCCAATTTTTTGACAATCTGATCCTCTGGGCACCTCAATCTAAAATATAAGAAGCAGTGGCTAAGATCCATCCGGTATCTTTTTTCCACCGTGATCTGGAGGAGAGGACTTTGTGGCCCGAAGTGGGATCCCGAAATATCTTCGTACATCACGAAGAGATTGTGGTATTAGATTTTGATCACTCGCGGACGTTGAAAGCGGGAGAGGACAGGCAACCACTCGAGCAGGTGCCAGGAAGAAGTGCAGATCAGGGACTTAATGATCCAGGCATTGGAACTCAAGGGACGCGAGAAAGGTTTTGGATTGAGTCGGGAGGCGAGAAGTTGATGTGATGGAGTTGACGATGCTCAGTTGTGGTCACATATCATGTTATTAATTAACTAACAGTCCGCTTGTATAATTATTTAAGCTACTTGCAATTGGGTCATTTGGACGATGCATAAAGAACGGTAGTGCTTGACTCAGTTTGGGTTCGGAACGCAAACTTCAAGAGAAGAAAAACGATTCAAGTTCAAAACTCCTCCTGAGGTTTGATAAGAGGCTTGAGAGGCGTAGCTAGATGCGGCAGCTTTCTAATTCAAAGTTGAAGAACAGGACCAGTTTGCCCGAAAAAAAGTAATATGCCGCTCATCGGACGGAGCTCCCAGCGAATCAAAAATTTTACTCCGCGGGTGTAAGGTCAGAGCGTGTTTGACGCTGGCATCTCAAGCTCGGCGTACATGGCCGCCGCCTGAAACTTGCCTTCTAACGAAGAGGAATCGCGAGACGATCAAGATGAACCCGCCAATAGCGACGCAAAGGCCAGCAAACACGGTTGACCAGATAAAGTTGCCCCTAATAAGCGCTCCGCTAATGGGTTGTCCAGCTAAGGCCGCGGCGGCTGATTGGGCAATTAGCTGCGATCCTGAGCCCATGCAGGGAACGAAGATTACCGGCGAACGAGAACCAAACCCCCATGCGAAGTCTAGAGCAATCGTTAGCGTGAATGTTCTGCGATACGTGCCAAGAGGATCGACGTACCCTACCTCGCTTCTGCTCTTGGATAAATCAGCGAGTACAGCCGGTGTGATCGATACATCTGATAATTGAGAACAGGTGAGTTATTTATTCTTGCAAGACGTGAATCTAACTCACAACCAGCGTTCATGGCACCGTATAGGAGCGAAATAAAGATGATACCACCGACATCGATGCTTCCAAGAAGAGCGAGGATAGAGGATGCAGTCAAAAACGTTACAGGGATCAGAATGTTGAAGCTGCCGACGCGATCCGCAAGAAAATTGGGAATCAGCCTTCCCAAAACACCACCCGCATTTATGAACGAAATCTGGGAGAAAGAGCTGAGGTTGGGCTCGCATGGATCCCAATAAGCACTGACTGTATAAAACGAAACTTTTTCATTAATTCCATGCTCGATAGAAAATATTTGAAGATAGAAGACTAGAAAGATAAATTACTTCGGCGGAGATTGGTATAAGATTGACCTCACTAGGATAAAATAAACCGAGCATGATAAAGATTCCGCTTATGACAAAGGCCATATACGGAGGATCTCCTAGTAATGTTTTGAATGGCGCGCTAGTTGCTGGGCGGTTCTTTGGATAGCGAGGCCGCATGAGCACATTTGCCAATAACCTGCGAAACATGAATGGATCATAAGTATGCGTGTACCCAAGAAATTGGAGTCATACATGAGGGCAGTGATGAGCCCGGCACTCGCACGAACTCCAGCAGCAAAGCCTCGATTGACCATCAGGTTATTCAGCATAATCGGGAAGATGATCCCGCCAATCGAAGCACCTAAGATCAGGCAAGAAGTAAGTGAGAGGAAGGATGAAAAAGGTTGCGTTTACCGCAGGTCATTATGCCCATAGCCAACCCTCGGCGCCGAGAGAAATGATGAGCAGCAACGCTAAGGGCGGGGAGGAATGTGAGTCCGAGACCGATTCCCAAGCCTAAAGGTACGTCAATTTAAGTTGCGCGCGAAGATCGTACAAGATAGCCTTCACCAACGCCTTGAGCGAGGAAGACCTGTTGGATAGAAGCTGGTTGTGAGGGGTCGATAAGGGAAAGCGCTCCTTACCTGGTAGAATTGATTAGGTTGGGCGAAACTCAACATCCAGAGCGAGAAGCAGTAAATAATGGAGCCAGCTATCATCAGGTGATGACTGTTGATCGCACTTTAGTTGACACACGTCCGTAAAAAAATGGAGACTCACAAATATCCAGCGTCAAATGCTTTCCCGACCGGGAGACCCAAAATAAACTGCAGGGCTATTTGGCAGCTTCCTATCCATCTGTAACTCGACACAGTTAACTGGTGAGTAGCGCGATTTGAGAATATACTGACGCAATCTCGGAGGGTGTTTTATTTGCCATGTACTCTCGGACATAAAAATCTACGTGCAGAAGTGAGCAGGCATCGATACAAGGCTGTCGAAGAAATGTCTACCTTGATAAACACTTCACGTGAAATCTGAATTAAAGCGAAAAAGCCAGACAAAGGTAGCCGCACCCGTATGCATTAAAATAGCTATCGTTTATTGAGGAGCGGACACGGCGGAAACATGAAGGACATTACCCTAGCCCGGTAAAATATATGATAAATCCTCCTGCGACAGTTGCCCATGCCTCGAGTCCTTCATCGGGGACCTCTCTTTCAAGAGTCTCGACGTCGAGTTCGGCTTTCGGCGTAGATGGCATCTGGTCGGTGGAATGGTCGGAATTAGAGCGTTTTTCAGACATGAGCTCTGCAGGTGGGAAGAGTTTTGGGGCGACCTCGCTTTATATGCCAGGGGATGCGAGATGCCAGAAGCATCGATTGATCGATCACCGAGGACACGAAATCGAAACGCGTGTTCGAATCGCAAGGGCCGGGCTAGTACCAACCGGTTACCCTCTACTAAATTGTTCTGCAGAACAAAAAATGCTGCCACTCAACCAACGGTAACCAACAAGTGTGCCAGCAGGCTGGAATAGATCGTATGCAGTGGGGAAACAGACTGTCGGCAGAGGTTATTGTGAATGGCAGTTGGCTTAACTTCGCTGTCACAGACAGCCATGAGTGAGGTCCGTGAGAGCGCGGCGACGTTTGTAAGAAGAAGTGGAGCCGCGCCAGGGGTAGAAGATTCAGACGCAATGGAAAGGAGCTTGTCTACAGCAATTTCAGCCCAAGTCTGGATAGAGAGAACACGGTATAGGCCAGAGTCCCAAACAGGATGCTTAAAGGACTGTAGGATCCGCGATTTTTAGAGTATAACGGCTCGAATGTCCGCGTTATTCGCCGAGTGGCATGAAGGCAAGCCGCAAGAAGCCCGGCGCAGATGAACTTCTCGTTTTGAGGTACAGATTGCGGGGGACCAATCAGATTTTCGAGCTGGAAAGGACACAGGGGCGAGTTGGGAGGAGTATCGCCGTCTGCTATTTTGCAAGAGGTCGCTGAGAGGGAGAGTTAAGTTCAATCTCCGACCAATTCAAGCTCCGCAAATTTGCTATGCCTGCCGGTTTGATCCAACGGGTTCTCGCACATTCTGGACCAACTTTCGCTCTCTTTCGCTCTCTGTGTATCTTTCGCCCAATCTCAGCGGAATGCCACCATTCTAAATCTGAGTGGTCCTGAGTGGTCTCTTCAACATCAAAACTGCATCTACTGGAATCAACGATGCTCGGGCAATTTGGACGGAAGTCGCAGAGCCTATCCCGTCGAGTGGTTGTCAATGGACTCTGCTTTCTCTTTCAATGGGATCAATGTATGTTTTTTTACCACAAGAGGCGATCGGGCTGATGTTTCGTCTCAGTTCATGTTGCCGCCTTTTCATAGCGCCGCGTCGTCGGACGCTATCCAATCAATTTCCCAGAAAATTACGGTAAATGGAGTCTTCCAGTCTTTTCATGCACTCGGAGCTGCTGTTTGGCCCCCTTCCTCCTTCTCACAAGCGCGCGCTGGTAATCTGACCTTCAAATGTAACGAACCTTCTACACCTCGGGGATCATCGTCGCTCTGTGGTACAGTTACAGTCCCTTCAATGGGCCGATTCATACGTGAGATCATTCCTCAATCTCAACGGTTTATTCTAAAACTAGACAGTCCACGGCACTATGCCAACCGGTCTTTGGATTGGAACACCATAATTGACCTTAACATCACCCTTATTCACTACGTCACCAGTCGAATCCCGAATGCGAAGGCGTTGAAGTCCATCATTCTCCCAACAAAATCAACCCAAATTAATTTCTTCAGCATCTCCATTATACCGGCCGTTACTGTGGGTTCCGAGTCGAACCTCAACCTCCAGTTTGTGCGTTCCACGACGAAACACATGCATTCAGATCCCAGCCTCCAGCAAATCGAGATCTTTTTGTATGATCTTGCACTTCTGGACAGCACGAACTGGATCACCTCGCCCGCATATTGTGACAGTGAACTTTTTGGCGGTAGAAACCGTTATTCTTAGCGTGGTCCGCCGACTTCGATCTAATGATCAGGCTTTGGTCAGGGTTGGAGAACTGCAGTTCAAGTGGGGAGCATTGCAGTTGCGACGGTTGTTGTTCAAGCAGGGGACGAGACAGTTCTCGAAAGCAGCGGCTGGAAAATCACTGCTGGTATACCTCAATAGGAGAACAATGACGGGAGTTTAGCAACACATGAGGCACCGGAATGGGTAGGTTTTTCTCAATTTTCACGAGCTCAGATTATTATGACGCGTGTGATCAGTTCGACGATGCTAAATTTGGGAATTCGTAAGAGGGTTTATGTTCCTGAGAGCCTTGTTGAACGTGAAATAGATCCACTGGGACGTTTACAGTGTACCCGCGTGGGCACCAACCGGGCAACAATATGCGGAATGGTTTGTATGTTTGGGTCTGCCCTCACCATTTTTTTATACAGGTAGGCAATTCCACAATTGTACGCCTTTGAATAAATATGTTCAGCAAACACTGACTTGAACTGAAGCTGCCTCCGCGTCTTCGCCCACCTGGGTTCATCGCCGACAACCTATAGACCTGGGATTGTATACGATAATTTCATTGCCAATTTTACTGCGTCTGCCCGGGACCCAGACGCGTGGACAGATTTGTTCGCAGATGCGGGAGCCAAGTACTTCGTATTGGTATCGAAACACCATGAAGGGTTCGCCATAGTATGCGGCCCCAATCAAGCGTCAAACTTACTCATGAGGGTCAGTTTGATACCGGAAACTCGAGCAACCGGAATTCTGCCCAGATGGGTCCAAAGTATGCTGGCCAGTCTCGACGATTTTTTGTTTTTGATCCTGATGCTCGATATATCTAGGCGCGATATTTTGGAAGATCTGTTTGCAAGCGCTAAATCCCGGCATTGAGTTACGCCGCGGGACGTATTTGACTGTGTTGTAGAATGGTTCAGCTCAGACTATGCTCCAGATGCGCGTACCAAGTTCCCTGGGAGGCCCGCGTTGAGCGTTGAACCCTTTCGTGCTGTGATCCTTATCTCGGTCACATTCCTGTGTCGGACTTTGTGCAGGACTGTAAGTATATACGTGGACGTTAAATCTCATCTCATATTGTTGTACTAGTACAACGACCCCAGATGGAGAAATTGTTCTACGAATATGACACCGAAATTTTATGGTAGGTACTCTTCCTTTTATTCGCCTATTGTGAGCTGATTTCTGGAGGTGCGAGTGCCGATGGCGGGAGTGCGTTCCCCTCCATAGGGTGAGTTGCAATCGATTGAATAACTCTGTATTAACCTTTGATGTAGCGGCGGACTGGTACAGCTACGCTCCATCACAAAGCCGAGAAGTTACAGCCGCAATCGATGTGGGTCGAACCAGACCGACTTTATTACTCCCGAATATGTGACTTTCCCTGCTCGACTTGTGAGCCATTTGTTCTCCTAGTATGCGGGCGTAGAGATGATTGATTGCCTAGTTTCAAAAATGGGAAAGCGAAGGACCCGTTCAGCTACGGTTATAACTCAGATACGTAGGTTATTTATTTTGTTTTTCTCCTCAACTCTTGGCTCACCCGCCGTATATAATAGGCCGCCAGAGAACTATGCTAAAGCGATCGATTTGATCGTCGAACTGGTAGAGTACGTAGCTTAGTTTTGGTTTGTAAATAGAACACAAACAGTATCGTATCCAAAAGCAGAAACTTTTTGCTAGAGTACGTGGTTCCAATTCTCAGATGTCGTGTTAACTTTATTCAGTATCCCTCAAGAATCTGGTCCGCTGCTCCAAATCGGATATTGGATGCGAACTTCTGGCGAGGCGATACATGGGACCACGCCTTGGTACATCCAGCCCGCAGAGGACCCGGCCGGCAACGATGTGCGCTTTACAACGACGGAGGGCGCCTTTTACATCATCGCTCCTGGTAGGAGGGAAACTGCTTGTGGATGCGCCAGTTCCTATCAAGGACGGTGAGTTCCCTGGTGTTATTCAAAATATCGAAGCCAAGCTGACGATGAACTCGATAAGTGATGTAATGACCCTGCTGGGTGGGGACGGCAAACCTTTCGCATGGTCGAAACACGGGTCAAATATTGACGAAATCTGTACCGCAGGCGCAGTTGAACAATTTGAAATATGCCTGCCGGGGCTTTCAGGATAATGTTCGTTTGAGATTACCCGTTGCAGAAATAGTAACGGATTTTCGATTTACGACGGGCCCGCCTCGGCCCTCTCAACATCGGCCGTTTCAGCACCATATTTGAGAATTCGGACGTCACTTCCGCCTCCGCCTCCCGCCCCCCGCCCCCGCCCCCGCCCCCGCTACGCATTCCCACTGGGCTTTGAAACTAATGTTTCGTTTGTGATCTACGACAAGTATAACGTTGCAGAATAGTATCGGATTTACGATTTACGAACCTTGCCTCGGCCCGCCTTGGCCCTCTCAACATCGGCTGTTTCACTCGGCCACCATTCCTAAGGTTCGGATGTCGTGCCGATTTATCAATATCAGATATTCTTCAAGTTCCTTGTTCTCACTGAACTCTGTTCCTCAGTTATCGGCTCTGAACTAAATATACACAGGGGCTTGTGTTGTTTTGTTCCACGTTATATTACGACCGCCAATCGTTGGAGCCGACGATTTACAACTGCTTCCGCACTCAGGCGTTCTCTCCGCCAAGCCTGGCGGAAGAACTGGATGATAACTCGGATGTGATGCACGCAATGAGTTATTTATACAAAAGCATGGATAAGTCAGGATAAATATATTATTACTCAGCTATGTCCCCTTTCGGAACGTGCCGAGTTGTACCTTTGTATCTGCTCCGAGCTCGCCATTTGACCACTACGAATCTCATAGGCTATTAGCAGGCCAATTTCTTCTGTACATATCCAGTACATATCTTTTCCCCCCTATCTCCCACCCTTCCCTACTCATCATCGAAAGCTTCGGAGGACCGGGTATATGGTGAGCCTGTTTCTCCAAACCGTGCCTCTCGGCCGCATTCAGCCCCGATTGATTGCGGCATGGCACCTGGGGCTGTTCGACGATGCGTATAAAGATAGCGAAGTTGGACGGGTCGAGGCCCAGCAACCTCCACTGTCCCGTCCGTTCTCTCCTGGGTCTGAATCTGTTGCACAGTTCCTTGACGTGCCCTAAATATAAAAATGCCATCCGGTGCAGTATCGACGACATGTCCGCTCAAGGTATGTTGGGCGAATTGCTACATTCCTTGCTTTTCAACATCAGCTTATATATCGCTTGGATAGACGACTGCGGCATATCCATTTTCGCGCACGGAGAGCGCCAACGACGGACAGTGTCAGCGTCCCCATTCTCCAGGTAGGAAATTTGGACTTTAGATTATTGATTATTGAAACCTTTTCTTTCTAGAAATGGTTAGAGAGTCGTGCCGCAGCAAGACCAGTTCGATGTCTCGGCAGGAGCGGGATGCGCTGTAGGTGCCATCTGTTATTTGGTGCTTCATTTTTTTTATGTGAATTACAGAGCACGCATCGCACGCGCATTCATGACTCGGACTCTAGTGGATGACTGGAGTCCTCACTGATCACTCATACTTATACTACCCTCCCTATCCTATGCGCTATTATATTACTAGTATCAGGCTTCTACTTGTACGACTAAGTACTTTTCATGTAGCAATTATTATTCAACTGGTGGTTCTATCGTCCATGCCTCAGGATTCGCTCAGGATACACCGCCAAGAACAGTTCTCCGCGAAACTCAGCGGCCGCAACGTAATGGCAGCTGCCCAGTCCTCTGTCCCGGTGAAACAAATTAAGTTTCGCGAATATTTCGCATATTGATTCTTAGCGATTTTCGGTGACTGCCACTGACACATTCGATCCGCCATGTGCATCTGACGGTACAACTGGACGTGTTAAAGACACCAACTCGGACGTGTATTCAATTGGGGATAAATAGATTCCCGGAAGAGGTGCTTTCCTCCTTCAGGAATCCGGGATTCTCCCTTCCCCTTAAGAACATTCAACCACTATCCGTGAGGATTGCATGCGGCGTACTACGAGTCCAGTACGACCAACTGGACGCGCACAAACGAGGTTTTATTTAATCGCGCTTAAGTGCTATGCTGCTTTCAGGTTGAATGTTTCGAGGTTCTTGAGTGTTATAAGTAAGTACAGGATTTTTGTTGGATTTATTGTGTTTTGAAGTCGAAGAACTGTCATTGACAATGAGAAGTATGCGATTTTATGTAGAGCCAACAATCCGCGTCCGCCCGTCTGAAGCGAACTCGGCGGCAAAGATATCTAAACGTCGGGTGGCGACGACCCAAGCCTGGGGAAAGCGGCTGCTGGATAGATGCCGGATCGGTGATGCAAGGCACACACAGTCACACTTGGGCGGGCGTTGGTGATACTTTCCGGTAACGACCATCACAGCGCCTCAACCACACGCACGAGCGTAAGTACTGTACTTATGTAGCGCACAGCACACCGCAAACCCTTCGGCGCACATGTGAACCAGCAGCGCCTGCTGTAGCGACGAACGGTTAAACGCCGCGCAATTGCGTTGAATGATGGGATGATTTTCCTTGTTGTTGAAATTGCGGAAAACAACGCCCAAGAAGAGGTTCACCGTCCGGCTACGAACTCCGTAGAGGTCGGTATACCCCCGACGTCAAACGGGCGGGCGGCAGCATCACGATGGCTTCAACGCCAGGGGGCTGTCCTAAGATCCTGATCTATCATTGGATTCAAACGAGAGAAGCGAGAGGGATGTTCGATGAATGAGAATGTTTGAGAAGATCTGCAAGGCGAGCTGAGGCAATGTACTGTTGCGAGCAAGAAGTGAGGATTGGGCGTTGGATGAGAAAATGGGAGATCGACGATCATCATCATACTCGGTGTTTGCTGAAATGATGGTTTTCCGTTCTGTATTTGGCGGGATCATAACTTGAGTCTTTCGCCGGTCTGCCAATTACTACCTGGTCGAACTGGTGTCCCAGGACTTTCTGTCTTTTCTTCGTTGTTCCCGCAGCCGTGGCCGCTCTTATGTCGACAAAGGTGAGCTCGGAGCCGCTCCTGTCAGCTCTTCAAGGCTGTTATGCTGTTATTAATCTTGGGGTATTAGAGCGCTAGTCGCAAACTGGCTGGGCCCGGTGCGTTCATCTCTTCTACTCTCTACGGCCGGTCGCGAACTCTTCTCCTCGCTCTATCCAATTCAAACGGCCAGCAATGATTTCGGGCCAGTCGGAACGTTGCTCTGCTTTCTTCTACTTTCTTGTCTCGTTTCGACCGCAAAGCGGAGCCTATGAACAAGGTCTTCCAGTGGGACTTTGCTGGAATGTCCGTGTACATCTATTGCATCGTTATCGGCAAAAACTGACGTGCCATAGGCCTTGTCCGACAAACTTCCTTCATGCCGCAACATGTCCATTGTGGTGAAGCCTTTCGATCCCCGCAAATGAGACGCATGGCATCCCCCCCCCGTTCTACATGATGGCCTTTGCTATCAATGGAACCCCCATCTCCACCTTTATCGGCACAGATGAGAGTAAACTTTCTTGGGTGGTTAACCAACCCGTCGTTACGATTGGCCACTGTCTCTCAGAGTCTCGGCTCTCACAACACGCACACAGGATCGACACTATTGCTTACGGTCGCGGACTCTCAGGAAGGCTCCGGGGGCGTCCCCCCGAAACTGTTTACCGTCCGTCCGTATGTGTCATCTATTGACGTGAAAGTAAAAGTTTCTAACCAGCCCTTTTTTACACAGCTGGAGCGTCAACGCAGTGTATCCCCGCGGCCTCCACACAGGAGCCGTTACAGTGGTGGCCCAACGTTACAGACACGCTAACCACCTGCCAGCCATGGGGTCTCACTATCAAGGGTGGGACTCCTCCGTACAATCTTACACTGGCGGCAGTGAACTCGCCGGTCGTAACAAACGTCACCATGGGTATGCAATCTTCTCTAGTCTTGAGCTTCAAATAAATTCTGCTCCAGGTCCCCTTGATGATGCGTTTCACTTTTCCCCAATCGAGCCGGACCCTGGCACCCAGCTCATAGGTACGGTGCCGTATACTTTATATAGGCACACCGTATTAACTTTACATCCTAGCTGCTATCAGTGACCTTGTGTGTTCCGACCTTTTTTCATTTTGAATTGAGACTGAAGTATGTGCACTAGAAATGGTCGATGGGCCTTTGGAACCCCCATGGTGAACAACCAAGGGCTCGGCTGATACGACTTGCAACAAACCGGTCTCGTCAGTCCGCTTCCGGCCAATTCGACACAGATCAAGGAGGAAGCTATCAAAGCTGCCGCAGCCGCCCTTGGCTGCGAGCAACTCTGCCCCGGGGCAAAAAGACGGCCACCATCGCCGGGGTTGTGGTGACGCTATTGGTATTACTTCTTGCAGGCGCGGGGGTTTTTCTATACCTCCGGCGGAAGAGGCTGCAGAAGATCGAAGAGATCACCCACCGACAATTCGAAGAAGGGGTTGCTCCAGCCATTCGAAGAGACTGGTGGACAGGTCCTGTCCATCAATGCCTTTATATCTGCCCCGTCCGTCTACCTCTGGCCCCTCACTCCCGAAGTTCCCCAGCCGATGACGCCTTCCAATTTCTCTTCAATCGCTCCACCGAAAGCCGCCCTGCTCGGGCGCCTTCATCGTCCCGGTCTGCACCACAATCGACGTCGGGGCTCAGCATCCACGAATCCTGGTCGGTCAGCCGCCTTTACAAGTTTCCCATCCGCCTCTGTGCGCAGATCGGCGAAGGAGATCGAGGCTGGGCTGACGACAAGTCACTCAGACGACTCGGAGTACGTGGGGGGCGGATTCGGACCAACGCACGCTTATCTCGCGGGCAATGTCAGCTGGGCCTAGCAGCACTGCCGGCCCTAGCGGCCCTAGCGGCGCTAACATATCGCGTGCCGCGTCGCTGGGTAGCACCAACTCCTCGCTTCCTGGAGAGGAGATTATCTTCCAGCATCAGGATGCAGGCTTAGTCCGGGAACTGCCACCACCGTATGCGGACCGTGGGGACCGTGGGGGGTCCCAGGAATCATGAGCTTGGATGAATGCTGAACATTGTCGGCCCACTGTCTTTTTTCCTCCCTTCGTTTATTACACTCCATGTCCTTTGGCCAATCATCTTGTCCCGGCGCCTCATCTTCTTTATCCTTTCTCTCACTTGTAAAACCTAGGTAAATGCCGCGGCTTAATTCTCCGCGTGCATGTCGTGCAATTTGTTGTATTGTATGGGTCTGCACTTCGCTGGCAGGTGAACACCGTCCCTTGATACGATATAGTTTGGAGTAAAATAGCATCTCGATACTATTAGTATCTATATACTCCCCGTAATTATACCCTCTCCATCATCTAGAAACCATGCGCATCAGATGTAAGGCTGAGAGAAGGAAGCATGGACTGACGGATCCGACATCGAGGGTCGTCGTACGTTCGGGAGAACCAATAACCGACGTCCCACTAGGTCGGGTCCCACTTGTTGTCAGTGGGGTTTGAATACACGGAAGTGGATAAGGCAGCATATCAAGACGGAACTATTCGTCGTTCATAGCAGCGGGTCTAGGCCCTCAGGCTCTGATTGAGAGGAAGATCGGCCAGTGCTTGACATACAGCGATGGCGCTACATGAATGATGGATCGTAGCTGCGAATGATGATGTATCGACCGGTTGGCGGCTGTTGCTGTGGGGTCGGAAGTAGCGGGCTACTGAGGTCCAAGGTATGGCAGCAAGAAGAGGAAGCCTAAGTGACAAAACGAAACGCCGCGAATGATAATTAACTGTCGTAACCGACGGGCATTAGCGGGGTTGTGGTTGGGAAAGACTAGCGGAGCTAGCACGGCCATGGTGGATGTCTGGATGAAATCAGTTCAAATCAGCAGGGAGCGGATGAACCAAGTGGCGCACCAAAGTTGAGTTGCTGTACGGCCCCCGCAGATCCAGGATAATGGGACGGATGTATCTCAGGCTGCAGGCACATCTCAGAGTCGGCCATCTGTGATATCCTAAAGCAGATGATCGCAGGGTGGGGGCTGTCCGAGGTCAACGGACCATCGCTGCACAGGTTCGGGCTACCTAAGGAAGAAATGAGTCTCAAGAGATACCTGTACCAATGGACGACAAACATACTGCATCAAAAATCCGAGAGGATTCTTTGTAGCCTGGAGGACATTACGATACAGCCCGTAGCAGACCGCAATCGCTACTCGAGCCTCGAAGATAATCGCGCCGTCCGTGCACAAGGCCGTACACCGAGCAGGCTCAGCGAAGCGATGTAGAAGAGGCCCAGGAAGCAGCTTCATGGAGGGAACAGTCGCAGTCACAGGCATCCTCTTAGGTCCGCGTAATATATCATCTTCGGGATCGCACACAAATCCCAATTAGGCGGGGCGGGCCGTGGCGAAAGAATGCCGGTGTCGGGACAAACGTGGCACGACGTGGGAGGTCAATTTGAGGCTCACGTGAAACAGTCATAGACTTTCGGGTGTAAGGTAAGTCTGGGACAGCTGGGCCGGGTACATAGCAAATTCAATCCCGGAGGTTTATCCGGTGCAAGATTTTGAAGAAGGACCCTCATGGCGGCGAGCACAGTGTGCGAGTCGGGCGGAACCAGCGTTGAGGTACATAATAATCAAGAAGCTTTGAAGGAAGATGCACATGTGTCGCGAAAGACCAGCATGTAGAGTTACTTGGTCGTGAGCGCTTGAAGCGTGGGGGCAGCGGCGGGAAAAGTACGGTATTATCTTGGGTTTGCATCACAGACTGCGATGAGATCAAGAGCTACACCGCCCGCGAGTCCCAAGTTGTCGCATTGGCTCTGATTCTTGGTAGCTCGGAAGTTTGAGCTTTCGCGGAATATGCGGCGTTCAGAACCTTCGAGTCAGACGACACTCAGGGCCTTTAGATCGTTCGCGCGAAAGTCTAGGAATCCCGTCAGGATTGCGTACAACGAGGTTTCTTGGAGTGCATGGACGTGAATTTGAGCTCGAAGAGACTAAGTATCTCGTCGTCGTCAGATTTGGGACCCTTAGCATTTGCCCAGTGTACTGGAGAACTTGACGCCATTATTGTAGTACAAGGCAGAACAGTCTTAACGACGCGGCCCACGAATAGATGGAGACCGCGCTAGGACATATAGCCACGAGATAGGAGCTTTGAAGTAGAGTTACCAATACAGGAGTGAGGCAAGGGCAGGAACCCCAGAAACTTCAAGTTCAAGTTGTGTTGAAGACTGAGTGACGCTGACTAACTGTCGCCGGAGTTTGCCGATCATACAAGTGGACCGCCAGAAGATTGACATCCTCGCAGCCACGCTGGAAGTAAAACGACCAACCAAACAGATTATTATATTATTTTGTCAAATACATACACTGGCTTTTCATTTTCCACGAAATTGTGGTGACCTTATTCAGGTCCACGCTCAGTCCCTTCACCACCACCTTCTGTTTGCGCACTGGCATACGTGAAGCTCTTTACCGCCTTCCCATCCACCAACACCGCCGCCGGTTTCTTGGCGACACCCAAGACCGTCACCTCCGCCAGCTTTTGCGCGACGTGGAACTTGCCCTTGCCCGACACCTTCACGCTTGCCTTGCTTGCCTCGACAGTGGACGGTGGTGCTCGGGCCCGGCGGGTTAGATACACCATCGTCGAGGTACGACGAGCCAAAGGCGTGGCCGTCCACGGATTGCGAGACGAGTAGCGAGAACGGCCCTTCGGCGTGTCTCCTCAACGGTGTACGCGGGCGTTTGGTTGAAGCAGGAGGGCGGCTTTCCGTCGCGGATGTGGATGGGGATGTGGCCGAGGGGCGCAGACAGGGTGGTGTTGATAACCAGCGGGGGGCCTGAGCACGTCGTGCGTATACCAGTCACCGCCACACAGTCTTTCCATGACCAGGGAAGATCCCTAGAAAACGGGCGTGGAGCTCGAATTGGTCCTCTTCAAGCTATATAGAAAGCCATACATCGACGGTCGAAAACGTTCGGGGTCAAAACGGGGGTGATCAGAATATTCGCGTCCAATAAGGAACTGCCTGTCGACGCTGAAGAGCTCTGGCCTCGTCCGGGAACTCCCAGAACAGCGGCGCGCACAGGCGGCGTTCCGCTGATCGAAGCGTTGGCGAAAAAGCGAGTACTGGAGAAACTTAGAACCAATATGGCACGGAAAAAGGCCAATGAGACTGACCCAGTATGGCAACATCGCGTAGCGGATCGCAATAGCTGTGCGCGACGCATTGGCCACGCTGTCCCACACGTACGGTTCCTGCGAAATCGCGCCCTTGATGTTGTGGTTCCTGTAGAACGGCGCAAACGCGGACAACTGCATCCATCGCGCGCACAGCTCCTCGTCGGTGTTCAGATTGAATCCACAGGTGTCAGCCCCAACGAACGGAATCTGGAAGATCTGATGCTGCAATATCCCCTGGATGGAATAGTACATGTATTCCCATTTGCTGAAGTTGTCTCCGAGCTGCATGTCTCTGGATCAGCTTCGTCCAAAGCTAGGAAGAGTGGGCGCTCACCCAGTGACCAGCCCATTTGCCCGCGGACGCGAATGCCGAACGGCTGATGATGAAGGGGCGTTTGCCAGGAATGACGACCTTCAGAGCCTTGTGCGTGGCCACGGCCTCCATCAATCCCCACAAATTGTGCACGTCCAGCTCCGCGTATCCGCCAGCATGGGTCGCGTTCGTGGCCAGTGCGTGGTTGGAGAGGGCGCCGAAGGCTATGAAGGACAAAGACGCGGTGAGCGGAGATACACGAAAATGGCAGGGAACGAACCATTGTGAATAGTGTAAGGAGGGGCGTTGATGGCAATGTCCTTCTGGTTGCCCGCACCGACTCCGCGCTTGGAAAGGTTCGCGGCGGTAGCACCGTATGTCAACGTGCCATTGACAGTGATGTTACCGCTTGGCCCCGAAATTGTCGCGTTGTAACCTTCAGGATATTCAGAGACGGGATTCCCTGGCTCCCCAGGTAAGATGAATGGAGCTAGAAAGCGATATATAAGCAAAGGACCGATGAATAGATGCGAGCACCGTACTCGAGGTGTTGCTGATGTCGATCCCAGTTCCGCTGCGGAGTGTGGATGAGGTGGGATCCCCGAGGAAATGAGGTTCGCACTCACCAAGAGCCATCGCAGAAAGAGCTCGCTTCGTTCATGTCCAGCCAGATACCTATCCGCAGAGTGAGCAAAGTCATCCAACTTGACTCGAGACATACCGCTGAACTCGACACCTGACGCACTCCAGTTCTTCAGAGATCAGTCCACCAGCCCTGGGT
>JARJCX010000028.1:1200000-1525608 GCA_029282285.1 Mycena rebaudengoi
AGGAGTACATAAAAGAGGATCCGCTGGAGAAGCTCATACTGCCCGCTCATTGGGAACACACATAGCTGAGTACCAGATTCAACATGGGTTTTCAGTAGTGTGCCCGCTATTAGCCCACGCGAATCACTCCCAACTACTATCACGTCACTGTCAGGCGCGATCGATGGGATCCACCCATACCCACGACCTTGACCAGCAATGTCTGAAATAATTCCGGTTTCAAGGTCGAAGTACGTCCCGTAGGAAGGTGTTTTAGAGTAAAAACTGGACGGAATGTAGTCTGATGGGGCTGGAATAAACCCAAAAAACTTTGGGACGCTGATTAAAAGTGTCATGAGTGGCACAGCATATATCGATCCAGACAGAACAAACCCAGAAGTTTCGTTTGGATCCCACCATATGCGAGACGGAATCCCGACGGTGGGAACCGGTGCGGAAAGATGGAACTGGAAAGTGGGTTGTTCCATTGGTGGCGACAAGCAGTCTTTGCTGGGACCTCCGCGGACTATAAACGGCTTCGAGACCGACGCAGCGCCAGCGGAATCACGGGCCTTCAGGTCCAATTATTAGATGTTGGGTTGGAGGTGAAGACAAAAGGCTGACAATGGCAGTAATAGTCGTTGATTTTTCGTACGGCAAAGAAAGTGTTATGCGACGCGAGTCGTTGGTGGAGTACGCATTGATGCGGGAAGTTGGTGATATCGTTCCGGGAACGAGTATTAGTTTGTAGGGTGGGATGCCATCCGTTCCCAATATTTCAAAGGATATGTTCGAGCATTGGATCGGTTGTTCACCCCTTGGGCCAACGGTGATAGACCAGGCGGCGCACGTCGGGAGAAGGAAACAAAGTGCCACCAGTACTCTGAGAAGAAAAATCAGTACTTCGAATTATGAGGTAGATAAGCTCGCACAACTCACCGGTGGCATAGCGCTCCACCTACCAAGTTTCAATTACTCTGCTTTTTGAAACTCGCAAGCAACGCACCTTCCTTTCCCCGTCGCTTGCAATTCCACCGCCTGCGGTTTCTTACAGAATTCAAAGGAGAACACGTCCCAGTAGGTGGTTTGGATGAGAGAAAGACACGAGTCGGTGCGCGTCTGCCTCCGTTTGTGCAGTCCAGTCCTACACGAAGTACTTTCTTCTTACACGTCGGAAGTATTGGACTCGGAACGCGGAGGGTCAACTACGCATCTACCCTTCAGATTAAGAAATACAAGACGAAATGGCCACTCAAGGAGACGGACAAGTGCATCCAAACACTGCGAGAGTCTATCAGTCAAGGCATGCAACTGGACCGCAGTTAGTTGGTCCGAGAAGAAAATAAATGGTATTGAGAAAGCACCTTCGTTACAATAGCTAGCAATGCGACTGCCGCTCTACGTTAGCTGGAGCACAAAAGCCATGAAAAAGCTTAGGACCTACAAGAGTCGAAGATATCGGACATTGAGCAGTCGTCAACAGGGCTGGGTGTGCCAGCGAGAAGTCGAGAACGGGAGCTCGGGTCATATGTATCCTCGGCAACATGAGGCGCGCGCCTCCTGTGCATACTGCGTGATACTGAGGCGTGAGATAAGTATGATGAGACTTAGGCTCGATCCAGCCTCTCCAGCGGACCACGCACTTGGAAGATAGTCGTTCACAAGTGCTATGCTGTAGAGCAGGAGGTGGCAGATCTCTGGATCGGATAACCTGATCCGAACCCCCCCCCCCCCCCTCAAATCGGGAAAGACAACGTGACGAGCCGGTATTATGCAAGATTTTTTTGATCGGCACTGTTCTCCACAACCGTTTACCCAACAGCCACCGGAATTCACACGAAGCATCCTTAATATACAGATTTCAATCCTGTGAAGTGGCCTAATTTTTTAGCTTCAATCACACTTGCAGGAACGTCGCCGAGGCGAAATGACCAGATACAGAGATCTTTAATTTGGCAGGTGATTACTTCATCAAAATTTTGCAGGAAAACAGGATTTGATTTTATGGTGGGCGCAAATTTTCTTGGAATGGTATACAAACTTAGAAGCAGTATTTCTACTATCAGGAGAGTAATCTTCTTTTTTGATGGAGGCTTTGAGCTCATATTCCACCTCCCACATTGAAATCTTGCATAAGTGGGCCAAAGATAGTAGGATCAGTTCCTCACGGATTGTTCCCCAAAGTAGGTAGGATTCTAGCCACTTCCCATCCCAATCAGATGCCCTGTAGACTTTAGGCCAAATCTTAACAAAATGGAAAGTTATTGGTGAAATCAATTCGGGTGACGCAAGGACCAGGGCTACACTGTATAGTAATCAAGAGCCTACCTAGGTCCTAAGTCGGTACCAGCAATATATATCTGTAGCTACAATTCCTGAATCTGGTATACAAGACAGAATTTTCCCTCTTCGAGCGAGACGTGAGGAATTGTGTCAGGTTGTCAAATATCCTCGCTGTTCGGCTCAGGCCTCTCAGTCTGCAGAGAGGGCTGATTGGAACCTAGATCATTACCCCTCCCTCCCAGCCCTCCCAGCTCGATCCAGGCACCCCCAGAGGTTGAAAAGCGGTCTGGCACAAGCTGCCGAATGAGCTGCCCCAGCCGCCCGGGGCGCTCTTGCACTAGCCGCAGGCACTCGTATGCAAGTATTGCGCCAGTTATAACAAGAGGCGCCCATTGACCAACCGAACGGGGGGGTTCTCCTGCGGGAATCCACTGAGCCTTGAAAAGGGTCTCCCCAGTGGCGATGATCGCAAAAAATCCGATGAGGCCCAGGATGAGGATGAAGTATGATACAACCCCGCCGTAGTGAGAATCTTTGGTGCGAAACACCAACGCAAGGATCCAGCTCGATATGAGGGCAATGAACAAAAGGCACACAGCGCTCGTTATAAGCACGTAGCTGCGAATAGCTGTGATGGCTTTCGCAGGACTCGCGAGGGACGCGCCCGCATTCCGGAATGGCCCCGTGGCATTCGAGCAATAGGCGGTGCATTGAGTGAGGTTAACGGGCTTCGTGACAACTGCCCCCAACGCGGTTGTGATGTTGTAAGGGGAGCAAGCAGGGGAGTAAGCTTTGCCAGGGAGGGGCTCGAAAGTCGCAACCGTGCACAATAAGCTGGCGAATAAAAGCACGCCCAATAAAAAAAAGATCGCCAGTATTCTCCGCGTGCCGGGGGCGCGAATAGTCTGCGAGTCGGACTGGCCCACAGGCGGCTCGCCAGGAATGCCGCTGCTTGGGGAAGGAGGCGTCCTCGCCGCTTCGGGGGATCGTCCCGAAATCGAGCTCGGCGCTTCTTCCCTCTCACCCCAGCGTTTGTAGAGATGTTCCCGTAGGGAAACTACGAACGCCATTCCGGAGAAGGCTGACAACAGAAGTGTGTGGGCCGCTCCGAGGGCGTCCAAATCGAAAGCGGAAGAAGAGGTAGTAGTACCGATGGCGTCAATTGCAGCGACGACGACCAACGTGAGAACGCCAAAGAGAGTAAGGGCTAGAACGCATGATTAGACAATGATCGGATGTATTCGCGACATAGAACCCACAAACGACGAAAGAGCTGTGTCTAAAAACCATTACAAAAAAAAGGATCACGTAAAGCATAATCCGCTGGAGAAGCTCGTATTGTCCACTGAGTGGGACTAGACATATCTGGTTGCCAGATTCGACGTGCGTGTTGAGCGCTCCGCCCGCTGGTAGTCCACGCGAATCGCTCCCGATGAGTACCACATCACTGTCAGGCGCGATGGAGGGGATCCATTCGTATCCAGGACGTTGACCAAGAATATCTGAAAGATTTTCAAGCTCGAGGTCGAAGTACGTCCCGTAGGTAGGTGTCTCCAGATACGAGCCGAACGAGTCAACTGGAGCCGGGATAAACCCAAAAAACTTTGGGACTCTGATTAAAATGTATCATGAGTGGTGGAGCAAATGTGGAGTCGGGAAAACAAACCCAAAGGTCTCGTTTGCATTCCATTCTATTCGAACCGGGATCCCGACGGTTGGGAGCTGTGTTGAAAGATGAAACTGAAAGGTAGGTCGTTCCGCTACAGGCGACAAGCAGTCTGTGTTAGGACCTCCGTAGACTACGAACGGCTTCGCGACCGACGCAGCCCCGGCGGAATCACGGGCCTTGAGTGGAATTATTAGAAAGGTTAGAGATGTAGAGACATGAAAGACTTACAATAGTAGTAATCGTCGTATCTCTTTTGTACGGCAGAGGAAGTGTGATGCGATTCGAGTCGTTAGTGAAATATGTATGGCTGATGGGAGATATCTTGTCATTTTTTCCGGGAATGAGGATCAGCTCGTAGGGCGGGATCCCGTCCATCGATATCTCGAAGGAGAAGTTGGAGCATTGGATCGGTAGTTCACCCCCTGGGCCGACAGTGATGGACCAGGCGTTGCAGGCCGGTAGAAGGAAGTATGTCATCAGTCCTCTGAAAAGCCTCAAAATCAGGGATTCGAAGTATGTGGGTGAGTTAGTGCAACTTACGGGTAAACCCAAATTCTCTTGCGCTTCATTCCACCTGTGACAATATCTCAGTTACTTTTTAAAAAACAGATGTCAAGCAACATGCCTTGCTTTCTACATCGCTTGTAGTTACTCTGCCGATTCCTTGTAGGATTTTTGGGAGAACACATCCACGATAACTCATCAGTGTTGAAGGCAAGTAACTAGAGTACAGCTCGTTTGTCAGAGAAAAATAAACGGAATTATGAAGCTACCTTCGCCAAAGGTATAATGCCAAGAAATGAGACTATCGTTACATCTCAGTCGTAAGGTAGTTGCCATAAACAACGCTGAGACTCACAAACGAAAACGACGGCGCCCTGATCCTTGCCGGTAAAGTGCAGCACCCACTGCGAGAGACTTTGAGCATGAGTGATGACAGAACAGCCACAACGCGCACCAATATTGGGATAAAAACAAACAGGGTCAGGTCTACGGGCACATCGGTTTTGGCACATTAGTCTGAGGGTATTGCACGTACACGAGGAACATAACACGGATCTGATGGAGGTAAAGTACCCCTCGACTTTCTTGTCAGGCTTGAACATTGACGTCGCTGCTCGACGGAGGCTGAAGTAGCGCGCCTCGGTTTGTCCTGTCGTGGTTCCTGTGATTGCGCGTGGCAAGGGGGGATATGTCGTAGATAACATGGGGTCTAGTTCATGTGCGTGGACGGTGGCTATTCAAGCCGTGCCACAGAATATGTCCTACCAGGAGAGAAAGGGCGATCTTTGGTTACAGTGTCAATTCCTGCCAGTTCAGATAGACGGGGCAAACATACGGAGGAGGGGGGGAGCACTGGGATGAGAGGCGAGATGAGATGTGGAAGTCGAGGAGGAAGTGGTGGATAAAAGGAAAAGGTGGGTTGGATGATAGCATTGTTATTGACTCTGGAAACTTATATGCGGACACAAGTCCAGTCCATAGGTGGCTGTACATGAAGTCATGCCCGATTTGGGCATGTTACGTTGATGGATGGTCACCTTGCTTGTCTAGGTCTCCCTCCGTTGAAATTATCTAATCGCTATCAACTTTGACAAAACAAAACATAACCAAATACTACTCTGGCTTCAGCCGTCGATATTCACTTTCTGCCAAAACCAAATATCCCCAAACACTACTGGCTCCAAACTCTTTGCTGAGCGACCGATCTATGTAGCGCTCTTGCCAACGTGATTAAGTATACATATGAGTTCCTGTAGCTTTCTATGATCCCATTGCTTTTGCCTACCCCCAAGCAAGGTTACAGACGCCACTGGCGACCCCTCGTTTGGGATGTTTGAGGCAATCCCATTCCCAAAACGGGGTCTATGTACGGGAGCAGAAGGTAGCCCCTAAGTTTTCTCCCTCTTGGCTACCGACATCCTCCCGTACTTGCTGCATATACTCAGTGCAGTCCTCAGGAATCTTTTCTGGCCCACCCACCCACACCTAGGGAAGGTCTAGTAACCTTTTTTTCTGGGATACTGCACCTCTTCTGTGGGGATCTTCGCTCACCATATCTCCACAGGCTAGTGCAGGTTTTCCACCGGAGAATTCTCAGCGCGTTCATCAGATGCTGAGATATTTTCGCCCGTACTTCCTGTAAATCCACATCATATTAAATTTATCACGCTTGTTCATCCATCACGGCTCGCCGACGCGACGAGTTCATTGTTACGTTGAGCTACCATTCCGCCAGTCAAGAGGTGCTCGATCTCTGGATCACTAAATATGTCCCACGACCCACCCACCCCCAGAAAAGGCAATGATGATCAGCGGCAGCGTCGGCGATCAATCCTGGTCCTGCACCACTCGATGCATCTCTATCGCGCCACTCATGTCTATTTACGCTCGCCGACGCAACTAGAGCTCTTAGGGCATCTCTGACCTCTCACTCTGCAAACAGAATAGAATACTAGTACTGTATTGCTGCATATACAATGCATCCATCAAATATTGCAACTTCTTCGGCACCACATTAACACTTTTCGTCAGTCGTATCCAGTACCGAAAATGCTCGGATAAATATCAAGAAGATAGAGCTGGGACACGCAAAGTCCTCTGCCCCAGATGCTCGCAGTACAGTAGAGCATGTATTTGATGCCGATGAGCCGAGCTCCCATCAATGATTTCGCTTCGCCAGATCATATTGAGTAATCCAGAGATCGAGCACCCCTTGCCGCCAGTGGTGATCGGCGACCCTGGCGGAAATCAGTGATGCAGGAAATGGTATTGCCGCATTAGGAAATTCAGCCCCTATTACCGTTCTCTCAGATGTTAAATGCACGGCGCCCAAGTTCTTCATGCCGGACACCACGATGCGGACGGGGTCGGCGATTGAAACGCTCCACAGGTGAAAAAACAAGTGTAGAAATACTCAAAGCCACTTCAAACATCGTCTGGGTGAAAATATAATTGAGATAATGAAGGAAACATGTCTCTTTTGGGAATTGTCTCCCAAAATTCTATTGCTATTTTTGAGTTCAGTACTCACCCATAAATCGCACAAATATTTTAAACCATGAAGGACTCCACCCTAAACAACACCTAGTTTCCGGATTTTTGAATTTCCTCTTCGTTTGGTCAGGGTGTGTCGTCTTTAGGTCTGAAATGATGGTATTTCATAGTTGTGGTCATATTTTCAAAATTCGGAAAACTAGGAACTCTTCAGATGCATCTACCATGTACTTTTCACCATATGAAGTAGAGCTCAAAGTCTGTGTATAAGGAGAAAAAAGCCATGACCGTATTATTGGCGTGTGTCGGAGTTTGAATTTGTCACTGCATTGCCGACCACCAGCACCAGAGTCGGCAACTGCCACCAGCTCACGTGCGGAGCGGAAGCGTATCTTTAACACTGACAGCACAATTTCGCCTCCAGCAATTATTCAATAAATGTAGAGCCCTTGGGGGCCAAGGTGAAATAACAATGTGCGTTACATTTTCGAGATGATGCAAATATGCAATGAAGCAAAGAAAAATACGGCCCGGACTCAGGTCCAACAACAGCCTTTTACCATACATCCGAGCACCCACTTTCTAATTTTTAAACAAATCAATATCCGACCCCGTTGACCTGCATCAGGTGCGTTAGCAACCACCCCAGCGAGGTGCAAGCAACGGCGACATACCTTGTCTTTCAACGAATTGATAAACTGCTGATAGCTGGGCAACACATCCGCACGATCTTGGATGAGCGCACTGAGCGCCCACAGCCGCAATGGCGGCTCGCCGTCTTCCTTGACGACGTACAGGTGTGGATAATAAACGCTGCGGCGCATCTCCCGCGTCTTCTGGATGACAGCGTTGATGCGCTGCGAAAAGGGGTTGTCTAGCACGGGCAGTGTGGTCTGCGATGAAAAATAGTATCGTCATGAAATGCGAGATGCGACACGTGGAATACGACGAACCTTCCCTCCGCGCAGTACCTCGTAGTTCGGCAGGTCGAAGACGTCCATTATGAGCTGGGGAACAGCATCGCGCCCGACCCAGAGGAAGATGGTCTGCCCATCCTCGATCAGGAACAGCCCGTGTCGCTCCAGGCGCTCGGAGGTCAGCGGTAACGCGGGGGGCATGATGACGCCGTTCTCGCCGACCGTTCCGGCCTATTTATCAAAGTATTATTAGGACACAACGTCAGCTTCATGGAGTGGAGGGATTTACCTCCGGGGGCATCGTGTGGAGGGAATAGAACGAGGGGTAAAGGTAGGGGATGAGCAGCTGCGATGGCAGCGAGGTCAACAGCGCCTGCGAGTATGCCCGAATGTCCGGTGGAATCTGCGCGCTTTGTCGGATACCAACCTATGCATGCGTGAGTCAGCTTCGATAACACAAGGGAAGAGAGCAGTAGGTGACTCACGTTCTTCAGTATACCCAGCACGAGCACCGGCAGCATCTTCATGTTCTCCGCCAACGCGAGCTGTGCACTGGCGCCTGCGCCGGCGGCGGTCATGCTGCTCTTGTACGTGATGAAGATCTCCACAAGCTTCTTGAAGATGTAGTCTCTAGCGTCCTCGAGCTTGTATGATAGGGAGCGCTCGACAGCCTTGTTAGCGAGGAGGGTGGCGATGGCGATCTGGTCTGCGGACGCAAACACTTCGGAGAGGTTGCTCGTCGTAGGATAAGCAGTGGTGATGACACGCAGACGACGCTCGGCTAGATAGCCAGGTAGGTTAATATGTGTATCATACATAGCAAACGGATAAATACCGATGCAAGTGGTGTGGAGCAATACCGTCTGCAGCACAACGAACGGCACCGTCAGCGTATCCTCGATGTCCACTTCGATCGCATACGACTGGTTCTGCGGGACCGTGGGCATGGCGAGCAGATCCGTCGACCGCACGAAAAAGTTTCCGTGGTAGGAGGCCATGCGGAGTCCTATGCGCACAGTCAATTATATACGCCGATCCAATAGTGCCATTCCCACCTCTGGAAGCGCGGACACGCGTGATGCATTCAAGCATGATGGGCATCGCCAGCACCTCTCCAAACTCGTGGGCAAACTTGAGCGCGTCCTCCGACCGCGCAGCATTGAACGCTGGGTAATAGTATGTCTGGCCGGTGGTATAGTGGGGGAGGTTGGCTACAATGAGTTGGTGAGTAGGCCGTTCGTTTGCACGATGGGAAAAAGAAAGATGCGCACCAAGACTGGCTACATCTTGATACGCGGAGCTGAAGAGGAACATGTCGACAGTAACCTGCGCCCTCGAGCAGTCGATAGCAAATGTTTTGTAGAATGAGGAGGCAGCTTGAAGCAGCGATGATTCCTGGGCGCGTTCAAGTGTGTGTGGCGCCGCCAACCAAAGGTACACACCTTCGCCGTCCCGAGAATTTTTGGGTCTTCTCGGTTTTTGAGCGAACCCTCGCCGAGAGAGGGAAGACTCGACGACAAGACGATTATTTTTCCTCCGATCGGTGCCTGCGAAGAAGAGGTTGTCAGGAACTGCAGTCGATTATTCGACAGGAAACTTACCATGAGTTTTGAGCCTGCTTGCAATGCAGGACCCAAGGCGCTTCCGATGATACTGTTATCCTGGAACATGTCGTTGATCCGCCCGAGCAACGCCTCCAATGCACCACGGGCATCCGCAAGGTTGACGAGAAGGTCGGTGGGTTTCGGAAGGAAGACATCGTCGGTGTCTGCCACAACCAGCATCGTAGAATCGGTGCTCCCCGGCTGTAAGAGAAATTGAGTAACATGAAAGTTGGACAGAAAATAAAACTCACTGTCATGGAGAAGAAGTAGAGCGAGACGTCGAAGCAGATGAGCCCGATCTTGGTGATGTTATCATCGTCCGGAATGCGATCCAAGTTTTCGAGGAGCGCGCGCGTGGCAGTGGCGACCATACCTGAAGAAAATCAACAGGGTCGCGTGCAATGCAGAATCGTTCGAGACTGACCAGACTGAATCGCGGCATGGCTGACGTCGATGAGGAAAATGTAAACAGCGGGCTGCGGCGCGCGAACCATGTATTCGGTCGACGCAACGTATTCGACAACGGAGTGGTTGAGCTCCGCGCGCGCCCATCTGTCGCCGGGCTGGTTGCGCACCTGGTCCCAGTCGAACATCTGGGGCACCTCGTTCGACATGTTGCACATGCAGCACCGCCAGCGATTGCCGCCATCAATAAACTGAACGTATGGATTGATGTACATCCTGCAGCGCCGGCAGCGCGCAATGACGTCCGTGACGAGCGGGATGGGTTCGTCGCCCTCATCGAGTGTCCGATAGGGCGTGATCACGAGGGCCAGCGGGACCTTGACCTTGCCCAGCAGCGAGGACGTCGTGGGGATCGCGTTGAGCGTCATGCGCTGGTAGGAAGGGTCGGCTACTGCCGTCGGCGCGGGAGATATGCATGAGCCTGGGGGGAGACGTATTTCCGGAGGGGGCGCAAGCAGGTCGCGGGGCTCGGGCGGGGACGTGAGCATGTTGATAGTGTTGAGCTGGAACTGCTTCTGGCCGCCCAAGCCCATCCCGCTGAACTGGTTGGCCAGCCCATCGACGGCATTCGCGCCAAACGCAGGCTGCTGAGGCTGCTGTTGCTGGCCGTATCCCGCGCCCTGTTCGGGCTGGAAGTAAGCGGGCTGTTGCCCTACTTGCTGGGATTGAAACTGGTTTTCCCCAGCGAGCCCCGGGGTAAAAAGTTGCCCGCCCACTGCGGGCTGCTGTCCTAGAGCCCCACCTGCTTCTCCACCGCCGCCATAATAGGCAGGCTCCGCGAGAGTGTTGGGATCGCTGTAATATACCTGAGTCTGTCCGGCAGCGTATTGCCGCCGTTTTCCACCATGCGTAGGCGCTGGAGCCGGGGCTTCTACCGGTGGAGCGACGCCTTCCGTGGGCAACTCCCATTGGGTGGCATTAGTCGCGGTTTCTGCGCAAACTCAGGTTAAATGGAATGCCGTTTGGTATTTTATACACACCGATAAAAAGGTAGCGCTGGTTCTCTTCATTCCTATTGCAGCGTGAGCAGGAAATGCATGCAGGACTTAATCGACCGACCATTCTGCGATCCAACCTGGGGGTAGTTGTTCAGCAGGAGAAGCCATGTCGGGAGGAAGCAAGTCGGGGCGAGGCTTGCGAGTCAGCCTAAATGGAAGGCAAGTTAGATAAGATTAGATACCACGTGTAAATTTGATTGACGGCGGCACAGCCACTTTGCTTCCGTCTCAAAGTACCGCAAATATCTAGCGCGTTTTATACGCTCGTCAAAGCTCTCCAGCTTTCTTTTCTCAGCTCCAAAAGCTTCTCTCTCGTCTTAGCTTCGCCCCGAATACTCTCTCGAACCCTCTGCTTCACCCAATCGTCTTTTCTCCACGAAATCGAGTCCGACATGTCGACCCTCACTTCTTCTGGCCTTCCTCTGCTTCTTAACGCGTCTTTCGATTTTGCAGCCTGGGGAAAGACCCCCGACGACATCGCAGCGCCTGCTGCTATGATGCTGACCTTGAAGAACACTTGAAACATCGTCACGGAGCGATTCAATAGTCTCAGCGTGGCAAAAACCATCAACTACGAGCTTGCCTTGGCCGCTAACACCGACGTGGGCCCCGTACTCAAGCCTCCCTACGTTTACTCTGACGAGGAGAAGGAACTCATGTCTGCCGACTCTGCTTTCGCAGCCAAAGTGGGTCCGCTTCCCCTTCATATCATGCAGCATATCGCTGCTAAGAAGATGGAGAGCGCGCGCGCCGATACTAACGAGCGCAAGGCGCGCGAGGAGGAGCGTGCGGAGAAGGAGGCCGAGAAGTAGAAGCTCGCCTCCCTCACCCTGACCGCGGGCAATCTTTTCATCACAAACCCCCGCTTCATCACTTCTATTTCTGCTTTTACTGTGGAGGCCCCTCTTGTCTTCCAGACGTCCCTTTTGCATCATATCATCCCTCCTCTCCATTTCTTCACCAGCAAGCATCTCAAGGACGTGGTGGATTTCCTCCAGAACCTCGTCAAGGAGACCCTCACTCTTGAGGTAATCCCGGGCAAGAAGGCCTTGACTGCTCAGGTCATCGACCTGGCGAAGATGATCAAGGTCTGGGGCGGGGAAGACTCGTGGAAGTCCATGTCCGCTTTGTCTTTGTGCGACACGGAGTCTGCGGCCATCCACGACGTGCCGTGTATTCTGCGATAGAAGGATAAGTATCGTTAATTGCGAAAATAAAATTACAAAGAATGAACCTGCCCCCAAAGCGGCCTAATTTTACCTGGGCTTCCTTCGGTGAGAGGATTTGCCACTGGTTCAAATCCGTGGCGAGAATTATATGTGGTATCGGCGGGTAGGACTCGGGACTGTCGGTCACAATGGACATGGTCCCATTGAACAGAATAACATTATCGATGATGGTGTATCCTACAGAATAGTCAGATGTATCTTCACCAAAGAAAATAAAGAACACCCGCCAGGAAAAGGGCGGGTTTGATGATGACATTGTTGTTGACTCCGGGGTAACTTATATATGCACTCGGCGGCTCGGGCTTGTGCCAATGGCCTCGAGGATGGTGTGTGGCAAAGTGCAAAATAGTGGGCTCATTGCAATCAGGATCATCGAACACAGCTTGAACCGAACCCTATTTGGCAACTGCCACGTGCGGAGCGGAAGCGCATCTTAACACTGACAGCACAATTTCGCCTCCAGCAATTATTCAATAAATGTAGAGCCCTTGGGGGCCAAGGTGAAATAATAATGTGCGTTACATTTTCGAGATGATGTAAATATGCAATGAAGAAAAGAAAAATACGGCCCGGACTCAGGTCCAACAACAGCCTTTTACCATACATCCGAGCACCCACTTTCTAATTTTTAAACAAATCAATATCCGACGCCGTTGACCTGCATCGGGTGCATTAGTAAGCCCATCCCACCAAGATGTAAACAACGGCGACATACCTTGTCTTTCAACGAATTGATAAACTGCTGATAGCTGGGCAACACATCCGCACGATCTTGGATGAGTGCGCTGAGCGCCCACAGCCGCAATGGCGGCTCGCCGTCCTCCTTGACGACATACAGGTGCGGATAATAAACGCCGCGGCGCATCTCCCGCGTCTTCTGGATGACAGCGTTGATGCGCTGCGAGAAGGGGTTGTCTAGCGCGGGCAGCGTGGTCTGCGATGAAAAATAGCATCGTCATGAAATGCGAGATGCGACAAGTGGAATACGACAAACCTTCCCTCCGCGCAGTACCTCGTAGTTGGGCAGGTCGAAGACGTCCATTATGAGCTGGGGAACAGCATCGCGCCCGACCCATAGGAAGATGGTCTGCCCATCCTCGATCAGGAACAGCCCGTGTCGCTCCAGGCGCTCGGAGGTCAGCGGTAACGCGGGGGGCATGATGACGCCGTTCTCGCCGACCGTTCCGGCCTATTTATCAAAGTATTATTAGGACACAACGTCAGCTTCATGGAGTGGAGGGATTTACCTCCGGAGGCATCGTGTGGAGGGAATAGAACGAGGGGTAGAGGTAGGGGATGAGCAGCTGCGATGGCAGCGAGGTCAACAGCGCCTGCGAGTATGCCCGAATGTCCGGTGGAATCTGCGCGCTTTGTCGGATACCAACCTACGCATGCGTGAGTGAGCTGCGATAACACAATGGAAGAAAGCAGTAGGTGACTCACGTTCTTCAGTATACCCAGCACGAGCACCGGCAGCATCTTCATGTTCTCCGCCAACGCGAGCTGTGCACTGGCGCCTGCACCGGCGGCGGTCATGCTGCTCTTGTACGTGATGAAGATCTCCACAAGCTTCTTGAAGATGTAGTCTCTAGCGTCCTCGAGCTTGTATGATAGGGAGCGCTCGACAGCCTTGTTAGCGAGGAGGGTGGCGATGGCGATCTGGTCTGCGGACGCAAACACTTCGGAGAGGTTGCTCGTCGTAGGATAAGCAGTGGTGATGACACGCAGACGACGCTCGCCTAAAGCCCGGTAGGTTAATATGTGTATCATACCTAGAAAACGGATAGATACCGAAGCAAGTGGTGTGGAGCATTCCCGTCTGCAGCACAACGAACGGCGCCGTCAGCGTATCTTCGATGTCCACTTCGATCGCATAGGACTGGTTCTGCGGGACTGTGGGCATGGCGAGCAGATCTGTCGACCGCACGAAAAAGTTTCCGTGGAAGGAGGCCATGCGGAGTCCTATGCGCACAGTCAATTATATACGCCGATCCAATAATGCCATTCCCACCTCTGGAAGCGCGGATACGCGTGATGCATTCAAGCATTATGGGCATCGCCAGCACCTCTCCAAACTCGTGGGCAAACTTGAGCGCGTCCTCCGACCGCGCAGCATTGAACGCTGGGTAATAGTATGTCTGGCCGGTGGTATAGTGGGGGAGGTTGGCTACAATGAGTTGGGTGAGTAGGCCGTTCGTTTGCACGATGGGAAAAAGAAAGGTGCTCACCAAGACTGGCTACGTCTTGATACGCGGAGCTGAAGAGGAACATGTCGACAGTAACCTGCGCCCTCGAGCAGTCGATAGCAAATGTTTTGTAGAATGAGGAGGCAGCTTGAAGCAGTGATGATTCCTGGGCGCGTTCAAGTACGTGCGGGGTCGCCAACCAAAGGTACACACCTTCGACGTCCCGAGAATTTTGGGGTCTTCTCGGTTTTTGAGCGAACCCTCGCCGAGAGAGGGAAGACTCGACGACAAGACGATTATTTTTCCTCCGATCGGTGCCTGCGAAGAAGATGCTGTCAGGAACTGCAGCCGATTATTCGACAGGAAACCTACCATGAGTTTTGAGCCTGCTTGCAATGCAGGGCCCAAGGCGCTTCCGATGATGCTGTTATCCTGGAACATGTCGTTGATCCGCCCGAGCAACGCCTCCAATGCACCACGGGCCTCCGCAAGGTTGACGAGAAGGTCGGTGGGTTTCGGAAGGAAGACATCGTCGGTGTCTGCCACAACCAGCATCGTAGAATCGGTGCTCCCCGGCTGTAAGAGAAATTGAGCAACATGAAAGTTGGACGGGAAAAAAACTCACTGTCATGGAGAAGAAGTACAACGAGACGTCGAAGCAGATGAGCCCGATCTTGGTGATGTTATCATCGTCCGGAATGCGATCCAAGTTTTCGAGGAGCGCGCGCGTGGCAGTGGCGACCATACCTGAAGAAAATCAACAAGGTCGCGTGCAACGTAAAATCGTTCGAGACTGACCAGACTGAATCGCGGCATGGCTGACGTCGATGAGGAAAATGTAAACAGCGGGCTGCGGCGCGCGAACCATGTATTCGGTCGGCGCAACGTATTCGACGACGGAGTGGTTGAGCTCCGCGCGCGCCCATCTGTCGCCGGGCTGGTTGCGCACCTGGTCCCAGTCGAACATCTGGGGCACCTCGTTCGACATGTTGCACAGGCAGCACCGCCAGCGATTGCCGCCATCAATAAACTGAACGAATGGGTTGATGTACGCCCTGCAGCGCCGGCAGCGCGCAATGACGTCCGTGACGAGCGGGATGGGTTCGTCGCCCTCCTCGAGTGTCCGATAGGGCGTGATCACGAGGGCCAGCGGAACCTTGACCTTACCCAGCAGCGAGGACGTCGTGGGGATCGCATTGAGCGTCATGCGCTGGTAGGATGGGTCGGCTATTGCCGTCGGCGCGGGAGATATGCACGAGCCCGGGGGGAGACGTATTTCAGGAGGGGGCGCAAGCAGGTCGCGGGGCTCGGGCGGAGACGTGAGCATGTTGATGGTGTTGAGCTGGAACTGCTTCTGGCCGCCCAAGCCCATCCCGCTGAACTGGTTGGCCAGCCCATCGACGGCATTCGCGCCAAACGCAGGCTGCTGAGGCTGCTGCTGCTGCTGGCCGTATCCCGCGCCTTGTTCGGGCTGGAAGTAAGCGGGCTGCTGCCCTACTTGCTGGGATTGAAACTGGTTTTCCCCAGCGAGCCCCGGGGTAAAAAGTTGCCCGCCCACTGCGGGCTGCTGTCCCAGAGCCCCACCTGCTTCTCCACCGCCGCCATAATAGGCAGGCTCCGCGAGAGTGTTGGGATCGCTGTAATATACCTGAGTCTGTCCGGCAGCGTATTGCCGCCGTTTTCCACCATGCGTAGGCGCCGGAGCCGGGGCTTCTACCGGTGGAGCGACGCCTTCCGTGGGCAGCTCCCACTGGGTGGCATTAGTCGCGGTTTCTGCGCAAGCTCAGGTTAAATGGAATGCCGTTTGGTATTTAATACACACCGATAAAAAGGTAGCGCTGGTTCTCTTCATTCCTATTGCAGCGTGAGCAGGAAATGCATGCAGGACTTAATTGACTGACCATTCTGCGATCCAACCTGGGGGTAGCTGTTCAGCAGGAGAAGCCATGTCGGGAGGGAGCAAGTTGGGTGATGGGGGACACGCTGGCTCACTGGACAACATGCACAAAGAACACGTCGCTCGTGAATTTTAGCGCTCGTGTCCGGACGCTGGGATCCACGACAAGCAAATAATACATTATGATTAATCTATTGTCTAGTAGTGTCCCTGCCGGCCATAGCTGCCGGGGTATAAATAACCACGAGTGATTCCAATTTGCTCAGTGTTCCTCTCGCACAGCAAGATTTTCTAAGACAGGGTCTGTCGGATCGCGCTAATGACGGCGGGAATGTCGATAGGGACGATCTGGTCGGTACTCGGCCGGGATACAGGTGGAAGATCCTGGCTTGAGAATTTCCTGAGGCAGCATGTCAACAACATCGTACATAGAGTGAACACAGAACTATACCTATCGTTCCACCATGCTACATAATTTATTCCCAGTGACTGGGCAACAATCTGTTGTTCTCGAGCGAACGTTTCTGGCGGGAAAAGCTCCATTAGGGTAGCTTGGGGAGAGCGTTGCATGTAAGCACTGTCGAGGAGGTCGCTGTCGTGTACCCCGAGGATGACCTGGCTAGCATGAGCTGCAGTGCAAAGAAGAGATACATAAGGCTCACAGTCGAGCGAACGATCGCATTGAGTCTCTCATTCCACGACATCTCCGTGTCGATGTTCGAGATAACGTGCAGCTCATACCCATAGTCGCGTTCCAGTTGTCTCAGCGCGATCACCAGCGCCGTGTGGTCCTCCTCACTGAGACGCAGACCATGCGACTGCGATTGCCTCTGCACGTACGTTATAACCTTCTTGGGTGCCTGCTCCCCGTACGCCTCAAAGTATGTTGCGAGCGTCCGCCGCACAGGCTCCCACCAGTGCTCCGAGACGCCCTGCATCTTGAACGGCGAGGCGTAGATTGGGTCTGTCTTCTCCTCCACCCCACGCGATGCCGCCGTGCGGTCCGCGACGACAAGGCGTTCGAAGACAAAAGGCACCTCCATCTTGTGGTAGTCCTCCCAGTCCTCGTAATATTGCACCGTGAGCCACGGAAACGCCGCCTTGACAAGGCAAGGGTGGATACCGTTGACAACGCGCTGGCGTCGCGTCGTGACATCGGCATGCTCAGGATTCGGGTCGGTGAAAAAGCCGTAATACGGGTAAATGAGGCGACGTGGCAGGGAGAGTGTGGTCGCGCCTGAGGCGTCGATGTATGGGTCAATGGAGCTGTACGTTCGCCAGAGGCTGAGTAAAGTCGAGTTGTGTGGGGAGGAGTCTGCGGCCATCCACGACGTGCCGCGTATTCTGTGATAGAAAGATAAGTATCGTTAATCGCGAAAATAAAATTACAAAGAACGAACCTGCCCCCAAAGCGGCCCAATTTTACCTGGGCTTCCTTCGGCGAGAGGATTTGCCACTGGTTCAAATCCGTGGCGAGAATTATATGTGGTATCGGTGGGTAGGACTCGGGACTGTCGGTCACAATGGACATGGTCCCATTGAATAGAATAACATTATCGATGATGGTGTATCCTACCGAATAGTCAGATATATATTCACCAAAGAAAATAAAGAACACCCACCAGGAACATGTTTCACCAGCTTTGTTCGCGGTACATCTTCACCCCACCTCCAAAATGCCTCGTCGACCGTCGCGTACCCAAAGGACTTGCCGGTCACAGGCCCCGCGCTCCGCTTCCCTATCCACATCGCGCCATGCCTCCCGATCCCCTTCCCTTGGTGTCGCTCCAGCCCATCCCCCGCAACCTGGTCGGGGTCCCACGCCCAGTCCCCATATATCAGCCCCTCCAGCGAATCTCGCGCGCCCGGCACCCTGCGCCCATCCCTACCAATAGCCGCACTCTGCCCCCCTAGCCCCAACCGCTTCAGCACAGAATTTTGTCGCACCAGGCCGACGAGGCGGATGGAGCTGTCGATGTTGTACGCGAGAGTAAAGACAGTGAGCGAGAATATTAGCAGCGACACCTCGCGTCGGCTCGGCGGGGCCGTCCATCTCATGGTGGATGAAGAGGAAAGGGCGGAATGGAAGCAATCAGTGGCATAAATTTGTCACCAAGCTGTCACAAACAAGCAACCTTCATTTGCTAAATTAGGCAATATTGTTGAAGAGTTTGTACGGTCTCTGCGCGAGCTGGAGGAGTCTGAGAGCTCCAAGGTCGGCGTTTGGTCTTTGAGACAGATTTTCTCGTCGCTACCGCAAACTCGCGAAGAAGGTCCGATGTTTTACATACGTAAAAATCTCCACAAAAATCCCTTACGATTTTTCACCGCAGGTGCTTCTGTTAGACGCTTGTCCTTACAGAAAAATATAAACAGGGCGCTGGACACTGAGAGTTCCGGTCAGCCGATGGCCACACTAGATGTACTGGATCGTACGGGAGAGGGTTCTAGAAAGGACAAGCAACAAAAAGGCAAAGATCGTGTCAATCGTCACTCATGTAGGAAAAGGGAAACCAAAAGAACAGCAGCAATAATGGCGACGAGAATAATAATGGCAACGGCCACGGCGGGCCCCGCCGTGAACGCCTTCGAAGAGGCCATCGGCAAAATCCCGCTGGGCTTGGCACCGCAGTTCACGTCGTTTGACTCGGTGTTTCACTGACTTTCGTCTGCGGGGGGCACGCCTGCGGAGGCGGCAGCGTTCCCGAGTACGACGCCGTCGCTGTTCCCGACTACAGCGCCCGGGGTGTTTCGCGTTTTTCACGTTCATATGGACAACGCCGAGTGTTTCACAACGGTGTATAACCAGGTGGGGGAAGAAGATATAGTATTCGAGGAGGACAACGAGAAGCTCAAGGGGACGACGAGATCAGTGGGCAGCCTGTTCATTTCGATCCACCTACACACATTTTTTTCCAATTCGCTACTCGGTGCACAAGGCCACAGAGCACGGCGTGTCCTGTGGTCACTCTTCGCCCGTTTTTTATGGTTGGATCCCACAGGAAGAGCCAAAGCGCAGGCCGCCCACGCCAACCGGTTTTCCCATCGCCGTGTTGTTGTCGATGTCAGGATTACACGCAGCTTGCGATTAATATCGAATCGGCGGTATTGGCTCGGCTCGGATCGTCTCCAGATCGACTGCCTGGTCGACTGCGTCGTCTAATTCGCCTATCAGAACGCTACGGGGTCTCAGTGGGACGTGGAGATGTGCAAGGCGGGCTGCGCGTACATCATGTCGCCTTTTACGAGGTAAAGCCCAAGCGGCACCTCTTCTACGCCCTCGTCGATGCTGTAGATGCGCTCCTTCGAGTCCGAGAGGACTACATTGGACCTTTGGTCAAAGCCTACGAGTACGCCCTGTGCAACGACGCGTTCATGAGCCAACTGCGGAGTAAATAAATTGGCAAATTGGCAAAGGGCGTACCACGATTACGCGCCCGTCTTGGAGGATCAGAAGGACACGGTCTGGGATTTGGTGTATATTTCAGAACATGATAGCTTGAAAGCGGCCGGGAAACGTACGGTCAACGTAGCCCTGCAGGCTGGACATGACAGCTCTGAGCTGAGGAGCGCTGTGTGGCAGTGCCTACTTTCTTGACACTAACCATCATTGCCGTGCAAATTCCTAGCATGCAGCAATTGGTCAAGCAATGGCGGTCAAGTCGCCTGACAGGGCCCCCGAATTTACTTCCTGAACTTGAGATCCACATCTTCCAACTCCTGGCGCAATCCTCGACTTACAATCGCGCGCAGCTTCTTTGTCTCATGCTGGTGGCCCGCAGGGTCCGAGTTTGGTCCGTGAAATACACTTAATACTTCTCGCTCAGCTAACATCTCGATGTAGGGTAGAGCCATTTATGTATAAGTTTATTCTGTTTTCAAACATAACCACATGGAGTCGACTCCAGCGATGCGTTAAATACAAGCCCGGGCCGTCGACCTTCCTGGCAAACCGCGTAAAATCTATCTGTTTGCCACTCGTTATAATCTCGGAACGCGACGTCGAAGAGATTCTCTCGATCTGCACTGGCGTTGAACGGGTTGCATTCTGGACCAATAATCGGGAAATCCATCTTAACGGCGCCACGAGGCTCAGGTACCCAGCGGACCCCTCCTATCTCAGAAACGCCACACCACCTCCTTCCTTACGCCGCCTCTCCATAGAATTAAGCCACTTCCTTCATATTGCCGCCCGCTTCCCCTCCCTGCAAGCCCATCTCACGCATCTGGAACTGGTGTACCTCGACCAACACTCGTCGAGATACCCCGGAACGATAGATCTCACGCGATTCGTGTCCCTCACGCATGTAGCGCTGCAGAGCGATAGCGATTGTTTCCTCCGTGTACCCTTTATGTGGTCAACAGCGACCATCTCGTCCATCCTGCGCACATGCCCTTCGCTGCAGATGCTGGTGCTGTTGGACCATGTTGTCGGTGATGGAGTTGCGGAGCACGCTATTCGCACCGTGAACGACCCCCGAGTGGTGAAAATCATAACGGACGGTGTAGAAACACTGCATCTTTGGGAGCCGCCACTGGGCGAGGCGGATATGTGGGAACGAGGGGATCATCTACTTCGCCACCCTGTGAAGGAATAAGTCGGCTTAATTATGTGGCCTGAAGGGATGGCTCATCCCTATTCCACCCACTTATTTTAGCCCCCATGTTCTCGCTGGTCGTCGCGTTCGCCGTCTCCTCATCGGCTGCAGTCACGGAGCAGACTTCCTCGCTGTACGGAGCCATTACACGACTGCTATTGGAACTGGTTGTTCGATCTTCCATTTCAAGATACATTGCATGATCACCGACCTGGCGACAGCTGGACGTGCGCGCAAAGCTCAACCACTCCGTCGTCGAATTCGTTGCGCCGACCAAATATATGGTTCGCGCGCCGCAGCCCGCTGTTTAGATTTTCCTCATTTAAAAAATTAGAAAGTGGCGCTGGGACGTATCATGAAAGGTTGTTGTCCTTGGACCGACCCATTCTTCATTGCATATTTGCATCGTCTCGAAAAATGTAACGCACATTCTTATTTCACCTAGGCCCACAAGGGCTCTACATTTATTGAATAATTGCTGGAGGCGAATTGTGCGCTGCTGAGATTAGGCTGAATATTTTGAGGAGGGGCGTTGTGTGTGGGTGTTTTTCAACGCCCTCCATCGACAGTTCCACTTCTCATGAGCCACAACGCTTCACTTTCGACGGAGCCTACATGCTCTTCGCAGTTGACCCATCCAGAAAGCTTCCACCCTGTATATAACACGCGAATATCCGGCGTGTCGCGCGCCTTTGACGAATGTTCACTGCACCTCCATTACCTCCTGCCTCCGCTCGTTTTCGTGGATCCTTATGAACTGGGCAACCGCCGGGACTCCTACTCGTTCAAATACGCGGGGACGTCTAACCTGGAGCTGCCTGTTTTCGCCTTGGACGCCGCCCAGAGTAATGATTCCAAGAGCAACTCCAACTTGCTGATCAGAATTGTACCACGCACGACTAGCAGCAGTGGTCAAATTGACGTCGAGGTGCCTCTGCATGTGCGCTACGGGTCCACTAGGACGGCGTCCTCGCCTTTTGAGCGCACGGAACTGGCTTGGCCCGACGCGTTCTTCTCGTGTTCTACACCCCCGTGTCAGTCGCTTTCTTTAAATCAAATCCTACCCTGTGCTGGGCTCATTATTTTGTATTTATCAACATCCACAGTTCCCGGTGCTGCAGAAGACACACTCCCCAACCTCCCAGGCGACTTCGTGGACGAAGCACTCTCATCTTCGTCTATCTTCCGGATCGCGTTCAATAATGACACGCAGCGTGGCGCGACACCCATTGAGGTGATACGGACGCCTGTGGGAAACGCGGAGGAGGTTGCGCGCGTGGAGCTCGGAACGGCGGTGGTTATCCTCGTGTCGTTCTTCTATCTTGCGCGCGCGATACTGCGAACAGTTCGGCGGATAAGTCACGGTCGAGAAAAATACGATTGATTGGCGTTCGCCGTAGAGAGACATGGGCCCGTGGGTATGTACGCCTGCCCTGTCGATGTTATTTTTGTGGTGCACTCATGCATGGATACTTCAACAGAGCCCGGCTAACTTTAAGTCACTGCATGACATTCTGGATGCCATAGCCTTACTACCGTCCGTGTTTCAGTCCATGGTCGCTTTGGTCGCTTTGCCCCGCTCCCATTCCTAGTCTATCATTGATTGTACCACCGAGCGGTGACTCCGTGAGGCCCGGGCTAAATTGCCAATGACTGAGGTTAGCTGGGCAGTGCCCGATTTGTATTTGTACATGCAGTGTAGCAGTGTCATAATTGTCTTTCACCATAAGCCCAACCTACCGCGACGATACTGATTCCAGGTGAGGCCTGTTCGAATTCTGAAGCTTTCTGGTTCCTGAAGATCGAAAGTCTCACGGCGATCATCCAGCGGATCACTTGCAGTTGCAGTCCCCACTAATTCAATCTACGGCACTACCTCTCATGAAACGCGTCTGGGAAAACACGGACGAAGGATCTTCTAAAAGACACAAGGCCTTGCAGGCCTGTACTTCTTGCAAAAAAAGCAAGACTAGATGCGAACTTCTAGGTCAGTTTTGGCTGGAAGGACTGAGGAAGCCACTGACCTTGACCGCGACTGCAGACTCTGCTCGAAGGCCTGTGCGCTGTCATCGTTGCCAGGTCCTTTCAATACAATGTTCTTATGAGGAAACTGTGCTGCCGGCGCCTTCTCCGCACCCTGCAACCCCTCCGCCAGAGGGCTTTGGCTCCCGCTCGATGTCAAATGGGCCCCGGTCGAATGCCGGTCCCTCGACCACGGTCGCCCCAATACCTATGCCTCCGACCGACCGCATTTGGTCATTCGTTAACGAAGAGGGATTTGACTGGTCTGCTCCGATGCTCGCAATTCAACAACTTATTAAAGTTCCCTTTACTCCTCTACACGCACCCGCTCCAGTGTTCGCAGGCGGCGAACTTACCCTCCCAAGAATACTGACAGAAGATCGTATCCAACATCTCCTTCGCCTGTAAGCTGGGTTCTCCTTTACGCTCATTGCTGCATGTAATGTTTTATTTTTTCAAGATTCGACGAGCAATACACACCTTGGCTAAATTTTAAGCCGATACGCGATAATAGCCCCGTCCTCGACGTTGTGTGCTGCGCCGTAGCATCCCGCCATCTCCGAGATGCCAGCATTGTGCAGATGCAGCTGCAGAAGTTGGCGGATGATTCAATTTCGAAGCTCATCTTGAATCCCCGGCCGTCCGAGTCTATCGAGGCGATCCAAGCGCTGCTCATTCTTTCACTATGGGCACCCTTGGGTGGCCCCCCGGAGAGCGAGGTGCGCGATGGACGGCTGCTCATCGCATCCGCAGTCAGCATGGCCATGAACATCCGCCTCAACCTGGCCTCTCTCAAAGCGGAGCAACTCCGGAGGCAGTGTGAAGGCCAGCTATCCCCTCAGGACGCCGATAAACTGGAAGAATTGCTGGAGAACGCCCGGCTAGTATGCACACTTTTTTCTTCATCGACTTCCTCTGACATTGTGCAGTGGATCGCGCTCACCAATACAGAGTCCATGTCGGTGTTTTCAAGGCATTTGATGTATTGTGACCTGATGTGCTTTCCCCAGGCTATGCGTTGGAACAGGCCGTGTCCCGCTATCGCGTCGCTCCGATGAAGACCGCCGACTGATCAAGTACCCTGAGTCCTTTGAGGATCTGTACGACTATCGTGATATGCGGCTCGGCCTGGTCGCAACTGCCTTCGCTCTTCTTGAGGAGGGCATTAACAGTCGATTGCAGCGTGGTATGGACAAGGACATTTGGTATGACGGAATCGTCAAGTCAGTTCATTTATCCTAAAACCGAGTTCGACTGCACTTCATACTTATACGCGGTCACTCTAGTATCACGGAGAATATGAGGCGTGGTACACGGATTTTGGCGCCTCTCGCTCGTGGGTAAGCTCACTGCATTCCGCTACCGTATGCTCAATGCCCTCGATTCTTGTCAGTGATCCTGCATCACGAGCAGTTCTATGCGCATATCCTCACGGTCTACGACCGGATAGCCCACCTGCTTCTCGTGTATCACGCCATGTGCGAAGCGCGCGTCTTCGTCGGGAAGATAACTCTCGCGCCAGGCGAGATCTGGCACGCCCGCTTCCGCCCGCACGGCATGGACGTGGTGGGCCCGTGGGGCCGCGACCTGCTTCAGGCCGCCGAGGCCGTCCTCGTTGCCGTCCTCGCTGCGGACACCGCCCTTCTCTCCACAGCCCCTGACAACCTTTTCACCATGGTCGCGCTTGCGGCAGGCTACGTCGTCGCGATCAAGTTTCTCATGCTGCACATCGGCGTCAACCTCGTCGGTCCGAGCGACCCCTTACTCGCCAAGACCATCGCGCATTTGAGCCGCGTGGTATGTGTGCCAGGGCACGCAGCGCAGCGCGCGGCGTTCATCGTCCAAGGCATGGTTGCCCGCTGGGAGAACCGCGGGAATAAACAACCCCCGGCTGCGGCGGCGCACGCGTACCCTACGCCCACCGCAAGCAGCACCACGCCCAATTCGGAGGTGATTGAACTCCCGAACTATGTGCCGGGTGTGGATGCCGCCGCCGTGTCTTCCGAGATGGAATTCAGCACGTTTTTGGACTCGTTAATTTCCTTTGATGCGGGGTTTTGGAATAACCTTGCCCAGACCCAGATGTTAGGGGGGTACCAATGATGTTGTCTCACTGATAGGTGCTGGGATACGAAGTTCTACGAGCACGGTATAGTGCGCATCCTCTGCAGATATCCGCGGTATACACTGACTAGCACATCCATAGATCACTTTTGGCTGTGTCTATGACTGGGACGGCTCACAAATGAAGACGCGCCGCTATACCTGGAGCCTCCGCAAACGCTAGTATCATGTGGTGCTTTCCTCGAGGGATCGATCATCCTCGCACCACAATATATATCCCACGGGAGCGTTCACGGTGCACCTGGACAAAGCGACTTATTTATGGTCCTCGACCTTCTTTCCCCGCATCTCGTCTTCTACAAGCATACGAGTCTGCATGGGTGCCCTGATTCTCAATGTGGGAGTTTTGTATGCCGGCTACATTCGGTGCCAAGCTGGTCTAATCTGAGTTGACATTCGCCGTATTTTATCATCGCCACTATAATCAATTTGATCAATTTATACAGCCCTTCCGACCAGAGGGGGGAAATTGGGATTCGATTTTTTCAGACCTCGGGGATGGTCTCGGCCAACAGAACCCGCTGGATGTGTAGGATTGTTCAAGTTGAAGTTCCCAGGCACCCAGTGCGATCTTTGGTAACTCTACTCCAAGTCCTACTTAGAAACGCCCGTAGAGAGTTGCTATGAATGGGAAAAATCGTTTACGTGCAAAAATGCCGCGCCAGCCAAGAAATTTCAGCCAGTCCTCACACGGCGCCGCCTCCAAAGTGCGTAACTTGTGAAGCTGGCGGACTCCGCCTCCCCGTCCGCTCGAACGACATCATTAGTCAACATTAGTAGCGCGGGAATTATCGCCGGCAGTCTTACGTTTCCTCATCAAGCTTCCGAAACCGGAAGGAAAGGGGACCAGGATATCCCACCAATATTTAATATTCCGCCGTAGTACTCTCATGAAGCGCGCCCGGGAAAACAAGGACGAAGGATCTAATTCTCGCACGCGGCCTAAAAAACACAAGGCATTGAAGGCCTGTACCTCTTGCAAAAAAAGCAAGACCAGGTGCGAACTTCTAGGTGCGTTATTTGGATGGAAACAGTCGGGGAGCCGCTCTGACCGCGACTACGGTACCGTACAGACTCTGCACGAAGTCCTGTCCGCTGCCACCGTTGCCAGGTCCTTTCAATACAATGTTCTTATGAAGGAACTGTGCTGCCGGTGGCCCCCGAGTCTCTGCGTCCTGTAAGCCCTCCCCCAGAGAGCTTTGCTTCGCACTCTGTGTCGAATGGGCGGTCGAATGCTGGTCCCTCAACCACTGTCGACCCAATACCTATGCCTCCAGCCGACCGCATCTGGTCATTTGTTGCCGAAGAGGGATATGACTGGTCCGCCCCGATGCTTGCAATTCAGCAACTTGGCAAAGTTCCCTTTTATTGTCTAAAGACGCACGCTCCGTCGGTATTTGCAGGCAGCGAGCTCAGCCTCCCAATAATACTGGCGGAAGATCGTATTCAACATCTCCTTCACCTGTAAGCTGGATTCTGCTTTACGCTCATTGTTGCATGTAATGTTTTATCTTTTCAAGATTCGACGAGCAATACACACCTTGGCTAAATTTTAAGCCGATACGAGATAATAGCCCCGTCCTCAATATTGTGTGCTGCGCCATAGCGTCGCGCCATCTCCAAGATGCGAACACTGTGCAGATGCAGCTGCAGAAGCTAGCGGATGATTCAATTTCGAAGCTCATCTTGAATCCCCGGCCGTCCGAGTCTATCGAGACGATCCAAGCGTTACTCATCCTTTCACTATGGGCGCCCTTGGGTGGGACCCCAGAGGGCGAGGTGCGCGACGGACGGCTGCTCATCGCATCTGCAGTCGGCATGGCCATGAACATCCGCCTCAACCTGGCCTCTCTCAAAGCGGAGCAACTCCGGAAACAGTGTGAAGGCCAGCTATCCCCTCAGGACGCCGATAAACTGGAAGAATTGCTGGAGAACGCCCGGCTGGTATGCACATATTTTCTTCATCGACTTACTCTGACATTGTGCAGTGGATCGCGCTCACCAATACAGAGTCCATGTTGGTCGTTTCAAGGCATTCAATGTACTGTGGCCTAATGTGCTTTTCCCAGGTTGTGCGTCGGAACAGGTCGTGTCCCGCTGTCGCGTCGCTCCGATGAAGATCGCCGACTGATCAAGTACCCTGAGTCCTTTGAGGGTCTGTACGACTATCGTGATATACGGCTCGGACTGGCCGCATCTGCATTCACCTCTCTTGAGATGGCCACTAACAGTCAGCTGCAGCCTGGTATGGACAAGGATAGTTGGTACGACGGAATCACAAAGTGTGTTTCATTTATCCTACAACCGAGTTCGATTGCACTTCATATTTATACGCCGTCACTCTAGTATCCAGGAGAATATGAGGGGTGGTACGCGGCTCTTGACGCCCCTTGCGTGTGAGAATCTCAGTGCATTTCCCTACCGTACGCTGACGGCTCTCGACTCTTTTCAGTGCTTCTGGACCACGAGCAGTTCTATGCGCACATCTTACGCGTCTACGATCGGATGACCCACATACTCCTACTGGACCACGCCATGCGTGAAGCGCGCGTCTTTGTCGGGAAGGTGTCCCTCGCGCCGGGCGAAGTCTGGCACGCTCACTTCTGTCCGCACGGTGTGGAAGTCGTGGGCCAGTGGGGCCGTGACCTGCTGCGGCTCGCCGAGAACCTTCTCGTGGACGTCCTCACTGCCGACGTTGCCCTTCTCTCCACAGCCCCCGACAATCTCTTCACCATGGTTGCGCTTGCCGCAAGCTACGTCATCGCAGCCAAGTTTCTCATGCTGCACATCGGCGTTAACCTCGTCGGTCCGAGTGAACCCCTGCTTGCCAAGACTATCGCGCATTTGTTTCGCGCGGCATGCGTGCCCTGGCACCCCGCGCAGCGCGCGGCGTTCATCGTCCGATGTATGGTTGCCCGCTGGGAGAACCGCAGCAAGAAGCAACCTCCAACGGCGGAAGTGCAGTCGTACCCCACGCCCACCACGAGCGGCACCACGCCCAATTCGGACGCGACTGACTCTGCATTTGGTGTGGATGCCGCCGCTGTCGCCTTAGGCCCGCCTTCCGAGATGGACTTCACCACGTTTTTGGACTCGATAATTTCGTTTGACGAGGGGTTTTGGAATAACCTTGCGCAGACCCAGATGCTAGGGGAATACCAATGATGCAACCGGGGTTGTCTCAGTGAATGGTGAGGGGATATGAAGTCATACTAGCACGACTCGCAGATGGGGACGCCCCGCGATACCTGGAGTCCCCCGCAGACGCCAGTATCTTTCCTCGCTGTGGTCGTCCCCTACAACACAACGGCATAGCTCCCAGCCGAGTGTTCTGCGGCGCGTACTTGGACACAGAGTCTTCCTTAGAGTCCTCAACCTCTTCTTCACCGCCTCTCGTCTTCCACGAGCCGTAGGCGATTTCTATGGGGTCTGGATGGTTAAAGCTCCGGATATGTCGACAGACGGCAATCATTCGCGCTCTCCCGGATCCTTAACCAGTACCTAATAGTAATAATACTGTTTAAGACTGTAAGTAGGTGATCTGCGGTGAACGCTCGATTTCCCGAAAGCATGTATTGGAAATTGTGATAACGCGGTGCAGCAACATTGTAGCAAGTAACCATATCTAGATAGCCGGACTGCGTAGATAATAACGGGTTTTTAGCCTTGTCGTATTAATATCTGAACATACTCAGCTTCGCCTAACGTCGTCGCAGATTCCTTGAGAGCAGATTGCCTGCCATCTCCGCCGTGTCCCACCACCCCGTGTTTAACAGTATGATATTATGCAATAACGAAACAAAAATTAAAGTCGCCGTTTTCTCCCAGGACCAGACTTGCTCTTCGTAGGAGCCTTTTCTTTCTCGGTTCTGCTCTCGATATCACTCGAAGAGCTCAACCGTGAGGATCTCCTCCGGGGTGGCGCGGCCTCACCGGCTGTGGCTTGCCGAGGAGGAAGTGGTGCAAGCTCGTCTTCTCCCTCATCAGCGGATCCATCCTCCGAATCCATGAGGGAGCCAGGGAGACTGCGCCCAAGATCTTGCTTATTCGCGCGCGTCCTGCGGGTGTTCGGCACCTTTGTCTGTTTCGGAGCGGCGCTCTTCGTCGCGGTTGAGCGCCGAGTTTGCCTCGGCGGGGCAGGAGGAGGTGGAGCTACCTCAGGCTCGTCATCATTCTCGAACGCCCCAGGAGGCACTTGTTTAGTTTCCACTAGCGGTCGCGTTCGCTTTCCTGCCCGCGGCGCAGTGCGAATGGGTTTGCCCCCGAACACAGAATAAGCGAGACCGTCGTGGTCCTGATCGCCATCTGGTTGGTCCTGATCCTCGCTCATCTCGAGATCCACATCCTGATCCATCTCGACGTCTGCGTCTTCCTCCTGGCGCCCTCTCTTGCTCCTCCCACCTTCGTCTCCCTGGCGCTCCTCGAACATTGACACGGGTTCAGGGGCGGCAGGAGGCTGATAAAATGCATTCTGCTTCCTTGCGGCGGATTCAAAAAGGGATTTAGTGCTGTTGGCTGCGGGCGTAGACGAGGCAGCCAAGCGACTGGTAGACTGAGAAAGCGGAGCAAACGCGGAAGTCGATGAACCCAATGATTGACGGGCAGAAGGTACAAACGGCTGGGTGGCAAGGCTGCCTTTCGCTACACCTGATACAGGGATAACGGGGACGACATGGCGTGGGGAGGAGGACGAAGATGCATTGAGGGGCGGGAACGCACTGACGGATTGCGTGAATCCGCCAAATTTTGAACGGAAGGTCTCTTGAGATCTGCCGCTGGCGTTCAGTACCGGTGGTGCCTGGCCTAATAATGGAATATGCACTCCGGGAAGGGGAGGGATGGGTGCAGGAGGTGCGGAAGGTGCCGGCGCTCGTATGTCTTCCCACGACATGTTTATATCCCACTCCCGGCTGCCACTTCCAGACATTGAAGATGCGCCGCTCGTAGAAGGGGGAATGCCTTGGTTCTCTAGCTCTGCATCTAGAACAGCTCTCTCCACAAGTGGCAGCGCGGCATATAATTCTTGTACCATCTTGGTTCGTTCTGTTTGTGGAACCAGCTTCGCCTGAGACGCAGAGGAGAATTGTCGATCCAATTTGATAGCGTCCGCGTATCTACCGGTTTGGATCAGACGGACGATTATGAGATCTTGCAACGTCGCAATGGCCGATGGCGGCAAATCCGATGGCGGGGTAGCGTAAGACTGGATCAAAGACTGCTCGTACGGCGTCAGGGCGAGACTGAGCAGCTGAACGAGGGCATCGTGGCGTGGAGTAGCTGTGTGGCCAGAAATTTGAAAAGGTGTGAGAACTGAGGGGTTGAAGTACACGTACGAGTAAAACACCAGTCCAAGATTTTTCTGAGTAAACGGGGGCGTGTTTCTTTTGATTTTTCACTGAAGGTTCTCTGGAACTGCCATGCTTCAAAGAGACTCGAGTGGGCGAGCGCAATGGTGTACATGTCAATGTCATCCGGTTCCGTCAGAAGAGGTTTCGCTGTGCGAACGTATTTGAGGATAAGGGGCATGGGTATGGGCGCCAGAGAGATGGCCTGTAGGATTTTGGACGCGTAGTCTCGGTTGAGGCGAGCATCGGAGAGAATAGAAACGGCACGCTATTACGCACGCAGCTGGTCAGTTTTTACGCGAAAAGCGCGTTCAGAAACGTACCGGGATATTTGTTCCCGCGTCCAGATAAAAATATGCATCTGAAAGGGTAGCGAATTGAGGCGGAATGCCTCTCTCCAGCCTGAACTTGTCTTCCCGACCATCGTGATACCATTTAAGCAGGAAATATACGAGACAATCTCGTTTCAACGCGTCATACTGAGATGTTTGTATAGCTTCGAGTAAACGGTGAAACGATTCGACGTCCACAGGAGGATACAGAGTGTCTGGTTGACGAATGCCGCCGGACGTTAACAGAATGTCGAAAAGGAGTAGATCCCCTAGAGCAGCCCGGCGCCGCTCAATCTGCTGTGGTCGTGGGTCTTTCCATGGGAAGCCACCAGGGGACAGATCGAAGTACGACAGAACCGCAACTGGCAAATTTCGCGCCGAGCTCTGAGGTTCAAGATCCTGAAATACGCGTCAGAAAAGTAAGTGGAAGAGTTCAGTGGTTTTATCACTTGCGTTTGAGCTCGTGTCCATGCTAGCCAAAGGCTCGAGGCCAACGGTGTGGTCGAGCTTGGCTGGAGGGCGACAAGAAAACAAGCCACCACTGATCTAATCATTTGTTCGGAAATTTCCGACTATGTGGTTCAAAATGTGGTTCAAATAATAGTTGGGAGATCTTCCTTCAGCAGTGGAACGAGAAATTTCAAATTATTTCAGTGACACAGAAAATTCCGAAGAAACGAGACAGGATTACTCGAATTACTAGTAGGCTAACTAGTGTAAACCGCTGCCCGTAGCGTACATACATTTGATACGATGTATGTACTACGGACACGGTTAGCGGACCGCGTTGGAGTATACCCACCTAAATGCCAATCGGTTAATCCTTCCGTCGCGGCGACCCAGGCACGATGGCCCAAAGAACGAGCATGAGACCCATCATGGCTATCAACCTTGGTACACAATGTAAATATCAGGCGGGCGGAATATACGAAACCACGCACAACGGCTGTAATGATTTTATCCCTGACCGAGACGCGAGGGCACCAGTCATGAACGGGAACAGAGCACTTCCTGCTTGGCCAAAGCCAGCGATCCAGCCGATAGAACCGGTGAGCAACCACCGCGGGAGGACGCGTCCGGCATGATTCATGGTGATAGGGTATATTGGGCCGAGCAGGACGCCAACGAGCGACACAGCGACGGCTCCCCCGATAAGAGAGGGCACGAGCCATACGATCAGTTCAAGCCTATGGTCTGATCAGCGGATGTGAAAATTACACGAATTTCTCACCCAATGGCTAATACGGAGTAGAGATAAAGCACACGGCGCTCTCCAATCTAGGCAAGCAATTAGTTTTTCTGTGGGGAAAACGTGAGTGGCATACATGCTTTCTGATTTAACCACAACAGTGCGACGCGACCGGTCATCAAACCTGTGATTGAATGTCATAAATGCAGTACAGGTCTTTCCAGACAGATGAGAATACCGCCGAAGAAGCCAGCTGAGACGTATCCAGATGAGGGGCCGCCTCCGCGCTCCTCGATTATAAATGTCACAATCCAACCTGGATATTCCGGTCAGTGATTTACGCGAGAAATGCACGCTAGAATTTGCCTCCAATCGTGACTTCAACACCGACGTAGACCAGGATGAAGAAGGCAAGTAAATGGACTGTCTTGTGGCTGAGGATCTGGCGGAATTTGCTGTGCTCGCTGGTCCCCTTTTCGCCCGCTGCGACACCAGCCAACGCCAGGCATTCTGTCGATTCTCAGTTGTAATACAATATGATGTGTGCAAATTTCATCTTACCATCCTGCGTCTTCATTCTAAATACGAGCGTTAAAATCACGGTGTTGGAAATGGCGAGGCCGAGCGAGACAAGGTAGTGGAACGACCAGTGCCGGAGCTGGGAAAATTGGGTTGCTACAAGAGGGGCCGCTAGAGCTCCAGCACCTGCGCTAGTTGAGCAGGCAGGCAGGACATAGATATTTACCATTCTCACCATAGGCTCCATGCAATAGTCCCATTTTTGTTTCCGAATTACTCGCAAGACTGGCAACGTAGCCATTGGCCTGGGCATCCTTGAAAAAAACGTGAGCAATAGATACAGCAATACAAGATTAGTGATTATACCTGGATGGCTACTCCTACTCCGTTGATAGTGAAAGCCAATACGAACACCGGGAAGGGAGGGGCAGCTGCCTGAATACTGAAGGCAACTATCTGCAAAACGGATCCTAAATATTTCCATGAATAAACTTAGGGCATAATAAAGCTAGAGAAGACTACCTAGCACCATCGACTTTCCGAGAAATTTGATGAGAGCTCCCAATAATTGTGGAACAGTATTCATACCTTGCCGAAACCTAGTTTATCGTTAAATGGAACATTCAAGATTGCTCCTCCGATAAATCCCTGGGCAAGTTTGTACAGAGTCAATGATTGGCAAAAGGGTTCCTTACCACACACGCCAAGACGAATATCAGAGACACTAGGGCAAACCCAACCTATGCGATGCCTCAGTCAGAGGAGGAACAACAAAAGAGCGGACGCATGTACATGGTATACGCTCTGAATCCTGGGGAGGAGCGGTCCAAGGGTACCATCGTTCCAACCGATGATAAATAATCTGTCCAGAGTGCTGAGTTTTAGATTGAACACATGCTGGCTTAATACGTACGACCAGTAGAGAGCCAAAAGCTGAATTCGTTCCCTGAACACCTGCTGCTTTGAAGTCGGGTTCGATATAGCCGCCTCAACGGGAGAGGGAGACAACGGCGGGATATCATTCGCATTGAACGCGCCGTCCGAGTCATTAATGCTGGGTTTTACAGATGACTGGGGCAAAGTCTGTAGCTCGATTGCAGACGACATGGGCGGAAAAGAGAAGAGGCTCTGAAGATCAACTGGAGGTTTCTTGGCACCTTATATATTAACATCCGGCTATAGTACACCGGGGCCAATTTATTTGCCGTTGGTGTACACGTTGGTGCTTAGTGGTCGAATAATGAGCGGGAAAACCTCGGGGGATCGCTTCGGCTCCGACTCGGATTCCGGATGTCGTGGCCCCTATTACTCAACGTTTCCTCAACGTGTTCAAGGAAAAACCTGGGCCTCTTTCGTCCTGTGGAAACAGCTACATTGGAATGTCTAAACCTCTTGAGCCACCTCTCCGGTCTTTCAACGACCAGCACTTCGTCTTAAACCCGCCCGCAGCGTCGCATACCATCTCGCCTGATGGAAATAAAATCACGATCAGGGCGCTTCCAAAAACCGATTGGTGGAGCGCTCCACCTCCCAAGGCAATCGAGAGCCGTACAGGGGCTCTATTCGCGCTCCCAATCGACGCGACCCGCGACTTTTCCGCCAGCGTCTGGATCAGGGGAGAGTTGAACTCGCAGTTTGACCAAGGATGCTTGATGCTCCTCGCTGAGGACAGCAACGATGTGAAGGGCGATTGGCTCAAGGCTGGGGTCGAACTTGAATCTGAACAAGAATGGATTGGGTAACTGACCCACACATTGCGCGACGCATCTACCTAACACGATCTGCAGAGCAGTCTTGACGTCCCCGTGGTCTGACTGGGCCATCTCTCCGGCTGCACACCCAACTTCGACTCTCGGACAGTCTCCCCACGCGCTATTCATGAGGTTTGTCCGTGAGGGTCCTACACTCATCGTCACTCAACACCTCGCGCCCCACATTACCGCAAGCCCGCCCGCAGAGACAGATCTAGTTAAACTCAGGAAATTCCGTGGCTTCAATGTGGACGTGGAAGGAAATCCAAGGGCGAACGTTGGAGACAAGTGGCGCATCGGCGTCATGGTGTGTGGACCGAAAAATCCTGACGGAGCAGTCGCAGAGTTTGAGAAATTTTCCTTCGAATATCTGTAGCAGCTGGAAGGAGGAGAATAGCAACAGGCTTGGAGGTTATTTAGGAGACAGGGGATGAATTCAATACTGTTTAACTGCAGAACAAAACGGGTTGCCAATCCCGTCGCGGAAAGGCTCATCAACGCCATTAGGGGAGCTCAAATTAGAAACGCCGGACGCTGAAACGCTGAACGCTGCTCTCGGCGTGGGTTCCGAGATCACTCACGTCAGAAGTGTCAGATGGTATCCATGATGGTTGTTGTCTTCTTTCGCTTGTTCCGTGTCCTCCTCGTTGTCTGCCGTCGTTTCACAACACCCAAAAGCCGCCCGCCCACTGGCCGAATCCCGCCCCTCACTCCCGCCGCTGCCCGCCGCAAGCAAATTTCATTGATGGCACTGATAATCACATACTCAAGCAAGGGTTTCTGGGTCTATCATGCATTTAGCTTGAAATTTCGTACAACCTCATTCTTCTCCACACTGTGGAACGGGCTCAAGACCTGCTCGACGTTGTCTGCAGTGTTCACGAGGCGCCAGGCGCAGGTTCCACTGTTGAGGTTTTGATCATCTTGATCATCTTTGGATGATGAACTGATGTTATTGATCTCCGTGATCACGCCGAGAGCAGCGTTCAGCGTCTCGGCGTCCGGCGTTTCTAATTTGAGCTCCCCTATTATTGATCAAGGGGCCGTCGGAATTCGAAGTTTGGATATAATGTTCGGCTTTGACGTGAATTTTGATGCTGAATCCGAAAATACACTCACCTAAGCTCTAGGATGAGTATTCACGGCACTAGAACACAATACTTTATTACCCGATTGAGTGAAATGATGGGCATTTGACGTGTACAGCCCCTCCGAAGACGGTAATTTATCACGTGAGTGATTCTCGGACCTAGCCGCCGAGTTTTCAACAACGTCGAGAACAGCCCGGAAAATTTGGAGATGCTGTAGGAAGGAGTGGGCACATAGGTAGAGGTGCCCTGTAAAAAAACTTTGGGATTTGGGTCATTTTTGAAGGTGTGGGAGGCATTTTGATGGGGGTATGGGGGGGGGGGGGGGGGGGGGGGGGGTCTCCGAAGTCGACCTTAAAAAACTTTTCAACCCTAGTTCCATTTTTCGAAAGCCGACGGCCCCTTGTTATTGATGTTCCCGCGTCACATAATCACGTGGCCGCGCCCTCCCTCCTGCCACCGTTTCGTGCCGTCTAGAAATGGCGCCAATAACGCGATCACTTGCAGCGCTCGAACCCGAGACCAGTGAGGTGAGTGATAGGGTCCGCTGGTGGCGCGATTGACATGGGCATCGACAAGTTCACGAGAGCCCACGTCGAAATACATCTTGTCGAAGAACTCCATTCTCGCCGGTTCAAAAGCTCCGATCTTATAGAGTGCCTCTTCGGCTCACTTATCGATATTACCACCTCCGCCGAGATTCTTGGCGAGTTCTTGAAGATGTCGGTATTGACTGTCAAGAAAGAAGTCGACGGGGTGTTGCGGGACATTCCAAAGAAGGAGTTCAAGGCCGCCTGCAAGGACGCCGCTATTCACGCCAACGAGGCGATCACGCCCTCCCAAGTTTCACCACCGAACTCGTACAGGTGGACGTGGGGTCTCCCGACCGATGCGTCTGAGGCGGCGGTGGCCTTGTTCCTCAATGTTGTCGCAATCGCCGCCCACGCAGCGTCCATTCGCATACCAACCGCCCGGCCCCCTCCCTTACCTCGTTTGCGGTTAATTACGCTGCCGAACCCTCAGCGGGCGGTTCCCCTTTTCAACGACTCCGCCACGCAGGATTGTCGGCCAGACGTCGTAGCTTTTGATCTCGCCGCCTTCTGTCAAGCGCCAAAGATCCCTTCTCCCCTCCAGTTTCCTCTACTCGACGACTCACCATTCACCTTCATTCGCACTCGCTTCCCGAAGATTCTGAAATTCTCAACAGAAGAATTATCCGCCAACGGACTCGCAATACGCCAGTTTGAGCAGTGGTTCGATGAGCAAGCTAGGAGAACACATTTAGATATGACGAAGTTCTGCTGGCCCGAGGTCGAGTTAACCGCAGAGGCAAAATTCTCGGATCTTGGCCACTCTCTTGTCCAAGAACTCGTGTACATGCGACAACAAAGACGTACCCAACCGTGGATGAGGTCGATCCTGGGCCTCGTCGTCACTGCCAAGGTCGTCGGCGTACTCCGAGCTGATACCCTTGGAGTTGAGCAGTGTGTTTTCGACCGGGCCTGCAGTCGCGGCGTCCTCGACACCGTTCGCATTTGTCTCGGTCTTGTCTGGTCAGACGCTTTCCAGCGTGGACAACACCCGGCCTTTCAGCTCTTTCCTACCAGGACCCTCGGCCCTCCCCACCTCAAGCCCAACCTGTCGGACGTTTTTTCGACGAATGATCCGATGGTGAAGTACCGGCACCGCACTGTCCGGTTTATCACGTTGCGCGGGGACCGCGTATACTACCCCCGCGATTCCACCACACCTGAGACCCGGTTCTACGTCCACCATCTTGTTCAGGACATGGGATCGCTGGTCGGACGTTGTGGGAGGATATTCTGTGTGTCGCGGGAGTCGGAAAGTGAAAGTGGCGTCCGCACCTTCGTAGGGCCTTACGCCCTCAAGTTCTATAATGCAGAATGCGGGAGCGACTGCTTCAAATACGACTTGATCCAGGTCGCGCGTGATGCACAGGCCAGGAACGTGCTTCTCCCCACCTGGTCAGTCCCATATATCTTGCTTACGTTCGTTCAAAGCGATTCTAATCGACAACGCTATTCGTATTCGCAGTGAATGGTATTACGGCGACGCGCTCTCGGCACGCGGCTTTCCCCCTGAGGTCGTCAAGACTGATGCTCGGGTCGCCCAGATTACCAATCGGCATGAGGTGTTCGCTCAATCTGACTTCAAACGCCTCTTGGTGCAATCAGTTTCTTACGAGGAGTTTGCAAAAGCGTTCATCGACTTTGTCGACGGTGCGTGTTAGTTTACCTGTCCACCTATTAATTAATTAACTCTGTGCATAGCCATTGAATCGCTCGCTGAGAACGATCTGGTCCACAGAGATTTCAGTATCGGAAATGTCCTGTTAAGCAAGGACATTCCCTGTTCTCCCTCCTTCCTCTCCGAGGCTGCCACTTCTGCCCAGGCCATTCTCAACACCCCTGTCGCTTTCAAGCAGCGGACCCTGGAGGGGCGAGTCGGTGGGCTCGTCCATGACTTTGATATGGCTGGTCGTGTGCATCCTCTGCCTGAGGTGGCCAGCGGCGACGCTGACGAAGCTGACCCACTTATGGCTGCTCTAGCACGACAACAAGCTGAGCGTCCAGCACCACCAGCGCAGCTCGAAGGACCTCCGAAAGGCTTTAGAACCGTATACACTTCCCCCCTCAGTGGTCGCGCTTCACGCTAATGAGGTTGACTCAGGGAACACCGCCATTTATGGCAATCCGACTTCTCAGGGATGGTCCCCCCCATCGCGTTTCCGATGACGTGAGTTGCTCGTACAGACTCTTCTGCAAATATAGCTCACCTTGCCGCCAGTTGCATTCTCTGCTATTCGTCCTCGCTCTCTTTTTCTGGAGCTACCCCAAGTTCCTTACCGACACTCCCTTTCCCAGCCCGGTAGCCACCCAAGGTCGCAAGTGGCCCCCGGAGGTGTTGCAGTGGGCGAACCGCCCGGTCGCATCATCCCTCAGTCAGCTCGGAGACCACAAGGCCGCGTTCTTCCGAAATCCAGACGACTTAATGAAGACTGTTAAGAGGACCCTCGACGGCGATCTGTGGACTGAGGAGCCCCGCGTCCTTCGATTCTTTTCTAAGCTATATGGTGCTCTCTGGAAGAAGTCCACTGAAGGACCATATTACATTGACCGGCTGCGTCCGATGGACCTTGAGTTGGTGCTTACCAAAGAGATGAGAAGGCCATGAAGAAAATCAACGGAGTGGAAAAATAATCGATTATGTTTCATGTAATAATTTTGACGCTCAGATTCACATGGCGACCCATTCAGAGGGATACTCAGGATAATTTAGGGTTATTCCGGGGAATCGAATCCCAAATCCAACAAAGCTGTAAGATATTCATTTAACGGCGCTTCCAAAAACCGATTGGTGGAGCGCTCTGCCTCCCAAGGCAATCGAGAGTCGTACAGGGGCTCTATTCGCGTTCCCAATCGACGCGACCCGCGACTTTTCCGCCAGCGTCTGGATCAGGGGAGAGTTGAGCTCGCAGTTTGACCAGGGATGCTTAATGCTCCTCGCTGGGGACAACAATTGCTGTGAAGGGCGATTAGCTCAAGGCTGGGGTCGAACTTGAATCTGAACGAGAATGGATTGGGTAACTGACCCACACATTGGGCGACGTATCTACCTAACATCGGATCCGCAGAGCAGTCTTGACGTCCCCGTGGTCTGACTGGGCCATCTCTCCGGCTGCACACCCAACTTCGACTCTCGGACAGTCTCCCCACGCGCTATTCATGAGGTTTGTCCGTGAGGGTCCTACACTCAACACCTCGCGCCCCACATTACCGCAAACCCGCCCGCAGAGACCGATTTAGTTAAACTCAGGAAATTCCGCGGCTTCCATGTGGACGTGGAAGGAAATCCAACTTGAAGGGCGAAAGTTGGAGACAAGTGGCGCGTCGGCGTCATGGTGTGCGGACCGAAGAATCCTGACGGAGCAGTCGCAGAGTTTGAGAAATTTTCCTTCGAATATCTGTAGCAGCTGGAAGGAGGAGAATAACAACAGGCTTGGAGGTTAGTTAGGAGATGGCGAAAAATTCAGTACTGTTACAGTATAAGTGTAGAAGAACACGAGTCATATACTGGCGCCATGCGCAATAAATAATGGGTTACAAATTGACCACACATTATTTTGTGTGCCGAAGCCAACATCGCAAAATATGTATTCTGGTTTAGGTTGCGCACACTGACTACGCTGCAGTTGGTGACTGAAAAAGAAATATTTGGTGAATTTGGGTGACTATCAGACGGACGTGGAAAATGTAAGTTGTGAGTTTTGATGAGACTCAGTGCCTTCAGAAGGCGAATAGAATCCGGATGGCTGAACATATTGCAGTGACACCTCAAGGCCCGCCGCCAAAAGATGTCGAAGAGGGGGGATGATATCGACCGTCATCTCCTGGCTGAATTCGACTCGAACACTGCTCAGATGCGCAACATGGCGGAGATCGGAACCAGTCCTTACTTGGATAAATTCCAGGAGCGCGGTTTCGGGCATTCTCGACACATTCTGCATCTGTATGCGCCGGAGTCGAGGGCATAGGATAGCCTGAGGGTCAATGTCCTTCCCGGGAGTGAGCAGGGCGACGATCTGGCCCTCAGGGATCCAGATGTCCTCTGGGATTAGCTCGAACGGTTCGTACCCAAGGCGCAGTTCCTGAAACATCGGCAGCTGACGGAGGGCTTCAACCAGCCAGATGATCGGATGCGGTTCGTGTAGAGTGAGCGACTCGATAACGAAAGCGGAAGAAAATAGAGGCAGCACAGCGAATTGATCACAGTAGTGTTGATACTCCAAGCAGTGCAAGTTCGGAACAACCAATTTTTCGAAAAAACTAGACAAGGAGTTTCCTCCACAAGTCACGCGTAGTTCCTGCATATACTCCATGTGACATAGAGGTTCAGGGAGGTCTTCCCCAGCTCTTCCGTAAACCGAAAGAGCACAAATTTCAAGCAGAGGACACTGCCGCAAAATTTCAAGCGCGCACGGGGCTGAAATGGGTGCTGCGAGAGAGAAGCCCAGGCGGCGGAGGAGTCCCCAACTGAACGACGTGCCAGGATATGGGATATGCAGACTTCGAAGAGCTACAGTCTCTAGGAACGCGAACAGCGAGCGCAAGCCTATGCCATCTTGGTCATGGATGTATTCAAAGCCCTGCATAGACACACGTTCCAGCAGGGGAATATCAGCCGAGGACAGCTTGCGGAAGGGTTCGAAGTATTCAAGGTACGGAAGCGTGATTCGAACGTCTTTCCAGCGGGTAGCATAGCGGATGAATGCCTCAATCAGCACGGAGATATCGATATCGAGCTCTGCTGTGCGAGATCGGACTAGGGAGAGTGATAAAGGAAGTACACCCGATCGAGAGAGCCAGGTATTGACCACGTAGGACATTTCCACCAATTTGGATTGGGAAGGAGCAACGACGTGGAGAGATGCCCACAGCTGTGGTGTGAAAGTGCCAGAGCTCTCCATTCCCGACATATTCGGCACAGAGAAAGGGAGGCTCGTCGCCACTGATGACACAGTTCCTATCTGACGGCAGCGCTGCGACGAATATTTCGCGAGGCACGTCGTGAGGTAGTCGACGAACTGCAGACACCAAGGCCAGATGCGCATCGATGAAGCCCAGTATTTCATCTCGTTTACGAATGAGAGCGGCAAGAGACTGCTGCATGCGAGCGATTTGTTCAGTGAGGTCCACGGATTGCTTGCGGGAACCTGCAAGGAGCTCGTGGATGGTCTGACACTCCTCGTCAGAAGGGACGGCGTTGGTGTTAAGGATATCTTGGAAGGGAGAGTCCATGATGCTTCAAGTGATCGGATAAGTACTTTAACGGGCGCCTGGGAATGAGACCGATGCCGGCAGACATCAACCTCCCTTTATAAGTAGAAATTGCTCGTTTCTATTAAGCTCGAGGACCGGAAGAGGAGAAAGCGGGTTAAAATTTGGGCACGTTTTGCTTCACGAAGCGTCCCGCCGGCTATATTTGTTCACATTTTATATTGTGCCAGGCATAAATGTGGGCATAATCAAAGTCTTCAACCGTGGGTCAGATTTTCAAAAGTACGTAGTCCACACTACTGTTCAGCAGACGGAGTGTCTGCAAAAGGATAATCTGTGTATCCAGTCGGAGTATCTTGGCCTGGCAGATAAAACGTGGAGCGGTTGTATGGATTCAAAGATATGTTTTTCTCCAGACGCATGGGAAGATCGGGCTGTAAGGGCCACGGTTCGTGAATCAACGGCCAATTGTGAGGAGTGGAAGGGGCAACTTACGTTCGCGATAAAATGCCTCCCAAACGCAACCAGTGCGTTTGTACGCTCACCCCGCTTAATCGCCGTATCCCGAGAGTAACCCCCGGTGCTGATGAGCGGGCGGTCACCCCAAACTTCTCTGATAAAGTCGTTCGACTGGGCTGCGTTCTCGGCTGAGGTTTCTAGGGCAGAGTCTGCGCTGATCCTTGGCTCAATGACATGGAGGTAGGCGAAGTTAGGGTAAAGGCGTTTGATCTCGGAGACGACGTGAGTGAAGGTGGGCACCGGATCTAACATACCCATCCCTACCAAAGAATTTGTTCAACAACCTGTTGTAAATAATTGCGAAGAAGCACACCTGCATAGGGACTCCAGGGGCTGAAGCGGATGCCTGTTCTGTTCTCACCGACGACTTCCGTTACAGCCTTGATAACTTGCAACGAGAAGCGTGCGCGGTTCTCTATGCTGCCGCCATACGCGTCAGTTCGATCATTCGAGACATCTTGCAGGAACTGATCCAATATGCATCCATTCGCATCTGCAGATTTTTTTTATAAAAAAGGACAGTCTTCCACATTCCAACGTACTGTGAATCTCCACGCCGTCGAAACCAGCTTGCAGGGCATTTTTGGCGGCCTGGGCATACAGTCCGATGTATTCATCAATTTCCGTGGTCGTCAATGGTCGCGGCTTTTCCTCCGAGCCGTCGACTATCGAGATGTTCGAGGCCGATACGAAGGAGGACGCAAGATCTTGCGCGCGAAGCACCGCAGGAATCGCGCTGCGTCCGAGAGCAACAAGTTGAAGGTATATATACGATCCCTTGGAATGCACAGATTCAACTACCTAAATAAATATGAAGTTAACGGTGCTGCGAAGTGAGATAGTTCCGGAAATGCGCACCTCCTTCCAAGCCTTGATTTGCTCCGGACTCCAAATACCCGGCATGTTTGGGAAACCGCCTGTCTTGGCGGCAATGATAGTGGACTCTGTTATGAGGAGGGTGCCAGGGACACTCCCGCGCTGAGTGTAATAGTCCTTCACCAAAGGCAGGAATGGCACAAGTTTCGAGTCGGTTCTCAATCGCGTCAACGGAGAGAGCACAACTCGATGTTTCAGAGAAAGAGGACCGATGGCAATGGGCTGAAAGAGCTGAGGCGACATGGTAACTTGAGACTTGAGTTGGAGAATCTCCAGACCTTCGCCAGCTTTTATACTGATTCCTCTTTGACTCCTCCGCCAATGTTTGAATCAGCAACTCCCATTTCTGTCGGACGTCCACCATAGTAACTTAGGCGCAGTCTGATTCAGCCGTTGGATTCGGCGCCAGAGTCGGGAAATGTTAATCGGGAAATGTTAAAGCATTACTCATCCAGACCGGTGATTGCCGAACTCCAGCTCTTCAAATCATACGAAAAATTCACGAACTCTTCATGGTGAGGAGAAAGACGTTAGCACCAAAGAAACATAAACACCTGGTTCTATTCCCGCTATCTTTAGTAGTGGGTTTATATGGTGTGATCGAGCATTTTTTGTTATCTTTCATCAAACAGTGATTGGCGTGTTTTATCTTATCTTCGGGATTCTCCATTTACCAAACGGCAATTTCCGGCTCAGGGAATATCTCAGTCGGGGGCTCGTGTCTTCTACCTCGGCGTTTTTCGGAGAGAATCCATCTCTGTCTCGTGAGTAGTAGCTAGCCCGACACTCCCTTCAAGTCAAGAGGCTGTCACCGGCGTTCTCGGCCAAATCCACTCCTCCCTTGGCCTCGTGGGAAGTAGACTCGTAACCAGTCTGTATACAATGGCCGAAAAAATGTGGCAAGCACTTCGGTGTGTAGCCACCGAAGTGCTCGCCACATATTTTCGGTATCTGGTTACAGACTGGTAACGAGTCTACGTGGGAAGGTGGCGGTGCAAGACCGGCCAAAATCCCGAAATAGTACAGTAGAAGTTGCTCATTTCTAAATAGTAAAGGCTCGAGGACCCGGAAGAGGAGAAAGCTGGAAATGCAGCGATATAAGCCTCTGCTGTATGTAGTTGTAGCTATCGGGGTGACGCGGGGGTGCTATGTCAGCTATAGGCAAAAATATTGTCGCCCTGCGATTCGATTGGCTCAGCGCTAAGCGCTCAGCTTTGATTCCATATAACATCACTGTCAACTTGAAGCCCGTCTTTCTCACAGCAGAATGTCTATCGAGCTGGGGGTTATCCAGGTAGTTCTGGATTTCAACCCTGCCCAATTCAACCCTACTATTCAAGCCGCTTCTCATATTCCACTCGGTGTCGCTGCTTCTTCCGCGTTGATTCTGCTTGTTCACCTCATACTCTCCTTGACATGGATTAAGAGTGCCCTCCGACACATAGGCATTGGTAGAGCAGGAGCACCCCACAAGGTTCCCACTCCGGGTATCGGCCACAGCGCCATCTTCGTTTACAGAGTAGCCAGACTGATGGGATGTGTTGGCCTCTTTGCCCTTTCCGTTACATCTATTGCCCTTGCCGGTGAGCAGCATGCTCTCATAAAATGGCGACAGAACGAAGCGGCTATGTCCCTAACATATGTAGGTATTCGAATTTGCAGCAAGCAAGCTGACAGACGCGACCATATCAGCTGTACGCATCGCTTTTGGCCTTGCTCTCAACCAATACCACGCGCACACGGCAGCAATTAATTCGGCACGCCAATACTGTGCTGTTCGTCGCGTTCGCTGTCTATGTATATCGCGATGTGTTTCCTCTTGCCACATTTACTCGGGTGCCGGAAGATCTGCGGGAAGGGCCCATCCTTTGGGCTAAAATATCTCTCCTATTTGCGACCGCCGTCATTGTGCCTCTCTTCACACCCCGCCAATATATACCGGTTGATCCGTTGGTGCGCCATTATTTTGGCGCAGGAAAAAGACTAATCGACCACATAGCATCCCATGAAAACGCCCAATCCTGAGCAGACAGCGTCCATAATAACGTTCGCGTTCTATTTTTTCTTGGATCACATCGTCTTCTTGGGGTATCGCAATTCTGAGCTAAAAGAAGAGGAGCTTTATCCACTCTGCGATACTGATGCATCAAGACATCTCAGGGCAAGAAGCTTCCCGGTTGGCCACCAATAATCCGAATTACGCAGCTCTGATTATCGTTCCCGACAGCACTTGGATACGTTTTCTGGAAGCAAGAAACGTCACGTATTTTTCGGACTCATGCGCATCTTCCGAGTTGAAGTCAGCTTGATGGCCTTGCTTCAGGTTTTCCAAGTGTTGTCAAATTTTTCACGGTACGTAGCTTGTGCAGTAGCAACATCGGTGCCAGCTAATTAGTCCACAGCCCAGTTGCAATGCAGCAACTGCTCAGGTACCCCTGGAGTGCTTTGGACCGAAGATAATACTAATTATCAACGTGATAGCTACTTGGAAACTCATGATGAAAATACTGTGGTTCGCCCTTGGGTGTGGATATTAATTCTCTTTTCTGGTCCAACGTTTGGTTAGGAATTCGTCAACTGATCGTTCAGCAAAATTAACCACCCTTCTAGATTCACTTGCATATCAGTTCTACGTTTTCATTACTGTGCGTATATAATTATTTATGATGAGTACCGTACCGCTGATACCTGCTGCAAGACCCGTACCGTCGTGCGAACTGAGGCCATCATAACCCAACTGGTTTTCGCACACAGGTAAAGCGCCTACTTCAGCGCTCTCGTTGGGGCTAATGCTGGTCAGTTTACGGATCCGTATGAAAGCAGAAACCACTGCAGAAAAAGAGGGTGATAGCCCTGCTGTCGAGAACTCCGAGTCTCCTTCTCGCACTGAGTCTGATGCTGAGACCCTTGGCAAAACACGGTCTACAGCTACAGAAGAAAACGGAGAATCAAGCTCTGGCACCGATACTGTAACTCTACAGGCAAGCTCTTCGAGCAGCAAATCGGCAGCTAGCAAGGATTCCAAGCAACCAAGCAAGCCCGCCAAAAAGGACGTCTCGAAGGCACAAAGCAGCCTGATCGGTAAAATAAATAATCTTGTGACGACCGATCTTGGTTCGTTGGTATGGCCTGCTTATTTGCCCCAACTGACTTCTGCTAGGCAATATTGTGGATAGCAGAGAAGTGCTGAACCTTGTTGTTGCTATTCCTCTGCAGATAGCGATTTGCGTCTGGTTCCTGCACTCACTTTTGGGATGGGCTGCTTGGGTCGGCCTGGGTTCTATTCTTGTGCTCGCTCCGGTGCCAGGCTATAGTCAGTGGCCCGTTTTCTTCGTTGCCCATCGATCACTCATTTTCATTCTAGTGGCAAAACTCGTCCAATCTGTACAGAGAGAGCGCCTCAAGCGAACGGATGCAAGAATCCAAAGCGTCAGCGAAGGTCTGCGACTTGTCAGGTGAGGCTATTATCCGCTGAACTACATTCTCTAGCCGTAAATGTGCTCCGAATGGTCGGTAACGGTTGGCGTTCAGTAATGATCTGCTAAATGCATGTCAAGGTGAAATTATTCGGCTGGGAGACGAAGATGAGGGACAGAATTGCTAGCAAGGCAGTACATGTCGTACAATGCTTGCCTTGAAACGCTGATATTTTTACATAGAGAGACGACGAGCTCATCTGGACACGGAAGCGTCGACTTCTCGATTTTGCGAGCGGTCTAGCCAAGTACGTGCAGTCATCTTCATTATTCCTTCAAGCTGACAATCGCTGAATAGCTTCGTCATCCCTGTTGTCACTATGGTCGTCACGTTCGGAATATAGTGAGGGTCTTCATTGTATCCTGATTTTGTCAAGACTGAAATGAGGTCTAGTGTTAGTATCTTTCAATATACCACGTACAATGACTGATCCGGAGGAAAGACCATTGTTATGGGACAGCCACTCAATGCCTCCAAAGTGTTTTCGAGCATTACGGTTTTCGATTTGTTGAGAGACAATATCGCACAGGTATTTTGGTGTACTCCGCTACAACGAGTGGCCTGCTGACATTTACAGGTCACTTGGTGGCTTAATAGGGCAGTCACTGGAAAAGTATCTCTGGACCGAGTGAACGACTTCCTGTGCAATGCAAGTAATGGCCGGTCGTGATGTTATTATATCTGATCTATTCATACCTCCTGCACAGTCTGAGCTCTTGGATTCGTTTAACGAAACGACTGCCCCCATCCTCTTTCCTGTGGAACCAACGGTGGTGGACGAACGAATCGGGTTCCGTAACGCGACTTTTGCTTGGTCAAAAGATACAGATGGTGCTTTGACGCCGTCGCGGCGAAATTTCTTGCTGAGGATCGAGGAAGAATTATTCTTTGAGCGCGGCCGTATCAATCTCGTGGTTGGGCCCACTGGATCAGGTACCATTCCTTTTGGTGTCCCAGTTAGCGGCTTCATTCGTTGACAGGGAAAACATCGTTACTCCATGCGTTGCTGGGCGAGATGCACTGGATTCCGTCTTCGCCAGATTCCTGGTACAATCTTCCCCGTGGGGCAGGCGTCGCTTACGCAGCGCAAGAGTCCTGGGTCCTGAACGAGACCATCAAGGTACTGTTATTCGTGCACCTGTTGTCCAAGATACTGAGATGATGCCAGGACAATATCATCTTCGATACCCCGTTTGACGAAGAGCGCTACAAGAAGGTTATTTACCAGTGTGCTTTGGAGCAGGACCTCGACCTATTCCAGGCTGGGGATCAAACGGAGGTTGGCGAGAAGGGTGCGTATCTCCTTTCTCATGATGCATTTCTGATCGTATAGTTCAGGTTTAACCCTCTCCGGAGGACAGAAAGCACGACTTACGCTTGCTCGAGCTGTGGTAAGACGGTCTTATGTGTACACACGTTTCGACCCTGATGGTGCAAGCAGTACTCGGCGGCCAGCATCCTATTGTTAGACGATGTTTTGGCAGCGCTGGAGTGAGATGCTCTCCCCAGTTTTCTTCGTCCGACTCACAGCCCTGTCTTTCAGTGTCCACACGGCGCACTGGATAGTCGAAAAGTGCTTTGGCGGCGATTTGCTGAAGGGCAGAACAGTCATCCTTGTCGTGAGTGACGGTGCTTCTACGTAAGCAAGAATTGTGTGATCATCCTTGCAGACGCACAACATTGCATTAGGTATAATCTGGTTGCTTTGGGTTGGTACGTTACTGACGCGTCCTCCCAGCTGGACCAATCGCTCACTTCGTTGTAACCTTCGGTGCTGATGGGACGGTGAAGAGTCAAGGATCCGTTGCGGAACTCGCAAAACCGTGGGGCCCCCTAGCAGCACAGATCCGTGAGGACCAGAAGGCGCTTGACAAGATCGAACAAGAAGTCGACGCACCAACTACACAAGAGGTTGCGACTCCGAAAGCGGATGGAAAGCTCATTGTCACAGAGGAAGTTCACGAAGGACATGTTAGCCGCGCAGCGGGTTTGTTTTGCTTTCTACATTTTGAAATTCAATATTAATACCTTGAATGCTCAGTTAAGATGTACCTGCTTGCAATGGCCGGCAAGTATCAGGCCCTATTTTTTAGCTTTTGGGCTTTCGTCCTCTTCTTCCAACACGTTCTCGGGGTAGCGAGAACATGGGTACTTGGGTACTGGGCCCGGCAATACGATTTTTATCCTTCTTCGGACGTGCCCGTCATATTGTAGGTCCAAGTCATGAAGCCAACCGTCAAACTTCCTGCTGACGATCACTAGCTACATGACCCTCTTTATTGGAATTATATTTGTGGCCGTCCTCTCCCTCAGCTCGGTATTTATTATGATCGTGTTTGGGCAGCTCAGAGCATCGAAGACAATTCACAAACGACTCATTGAATCGATTCTCAGCGCCCCTTTGAGGTGATTTGTCTCTTACCTTCTACTTGCCTGTGAAACCTCATGACGGACAGGTGGCTCGATATAACACCAACATCGCGCATCATCGCCCGCGTCACGAACGACATCAGGGCGGTTGACGATTCACTCGCCAACCAGTTATACGCCATTTCAAGTACTGCTCTTCCTCACTTCCTCCATTCTCGCACTCACTTTTTCTTAAAAATAAGCCATGGTTACTGGTATGGTCGTAAGTTGCCTTCTTTCTTCATCGCGTACGCTTACCGACCCAATTCAAGGTGAGATTCATTGCAGTTATAATATACACGCCCGTCTTCTTTGTCCCTGGGCTTCTCATCGGAGTGTTGGGTGGGTGGGTGGGACAGATTTACATCGCTGCTCAACTGCCGGCGAAGCGTCTGATGTCGAACACGCGCGCTCCGGTTCTTGCTCAGTACGTTTTCAGCCGATTTGCATCCGTTGCTCACGACTGGGCGTTCTTCTAGCTTCGGGGCAGCGATAGCAGGCTTGGGTATGTCATATACATGTATCATCTGCCTCCACTAACATACCCCACCTTACAAGTCTCTGTTCGGGCCTATGGAGCTCAGGACAAATTCAGCATCGAATCATTGTCTCGGATCGATCGCTACTCGCGAACTGCCCGCAGCTTCTATAATATGAACAGGTGCGGCTGTGTTCTTTTATTTTCTCCTCCTTTTTTCTTTTCTTTCTGGAACTGCTGTCTCAGTTCCCGAGTGTTTTAGGTGGGTATCGACCAGAATCGATATTCTTGGGAACATTTTCAGCGCAGCGCTTGCGACATACTTGGTCTACGTCGCGCATACCTCCGCTGCGGAGACTGGATTCGTCATCACGATGTCTGTTGCCTTTACCTCTATGCAACTGTGGGTTGTTAGTATTAGATCTTGAGCTGCAGTAGATTGTCACTCACGTGCTCGCAGGTTCGGTCCCTCAACGAGTTCGAAGTGCAAGGTACGCATCCCGCCATACACTGAATAGAATCGATCATTGAGTCGCCTGGCATATAGGCAATAGGTACTAAAGCGCGGCTTGACATCGAACGGCACTCATGTTCCATCTATTAGTCTGGAGCGGATCCAGAGCTACGTCAACATCGAACATGAAAAACCCGTCACCGAAGCTGGAATGCCCCCGGCGTACTGGCCCGCGAGCGGCGACCTGAGGGTAGAGAACCTTTCGGCCAAATATTCAGACGATGGCCCCAGTGTGTTGCACGGGGTCTCGTTCCATGTCAAGTCTGGAGAACGTGTTGGAATTGGTACCAAGTCGCTCTGCAAGCCTGCTGCTTGGACGATGGCTGATTTCATTTTTTTTTGCAGTCGGTCGTACCGGATCTGGGAAGGTATTTCGTCGTCTTTTGGCCCCCTTCAGTAGTGCTTCATTGTTTTCGCAGAGCTCATTAACGCTCTCGCTATTGAGATGCATCCCCACCGAAGGCTCTGTTATCTATGATGGCATAGAGACATCGGAATTGAATCTGGATGCCCTGCGCTCTAGCATCACTATCATCCCACAAGTCGTCAGTCATCGCAGTGTTTTTTTCTCTATTGGACTATCATATCTAAGCCTTCCTCCAGCCCGAACTCCTCAGTGGATCCCTACGCGCCAACCTGGATCCGTTTGGGCAATACGACGACGCTGAGCTCAACTCCGCTCTGCGGGCCGCTGGTCTTTTTGCTCTTCAGAGTGAAATGGACGAGGGGCGGATAACTCTGGACAGCGCCATTTCGGCTGGTGGGAGTAACCTCTCCGTAGGACAGAGACAGATTTTTGCGCTTGCACGGTAAGATTTTTTCCTTCCGACCTTCTGAGCTAGTATTTAACACCTCCGGTCAGGGCAATCGTGCGGAAGAGCAAGATCTTGATTCTGGACGAAGGTGCCTTTCTCATCCCTGCTCATCAAATTGTGTTCGCTCACTCGATTAATCATGACAGCTACTTCCGCCATCGGTACCATGGTCCTATATTCGTGTTCTGCGTGTTTACGATTGAGCAGATTACAAAACCGACGCCATCATCCAGACGTCTCTGCGCGAAGAGCTGCCGAGCGACGTCTCGCTCATCACCGTGGCGCATCGTCTACAGACGATCATGGATGCGGACAAAATTGTAAGCTTACGCGTTGTATGCGATTCACCTCTCGTACTGATCTCAATATTCAGATGGTGTTGGATGCCGGCCGCCTCGTGAGCCGTTTGCGCTGATTCCCTTACACACGTATGCGTCTAATCATTCATCCCAAGGTCGAATTCGACACTCCGAAGGCGCTTTTGAAGATCAAGGACGGGAAGTTGCGCGCTTTGGTCGAGGAATCGAACGACCGCGACGTGCTGTACGCTATGGCGGAGAAGGCGGCAAAATAATTTATAGTGGCCGCCGCCCTTGTACATCTTGTCCCTTGAGCTATAAGTAGTTTGCAATTGTATGGCGGCGCACTCAACGCGCACCCTGGATTGTCCAGCTCGTGCTGGACTTGTTCAACGGCGCCCTCCGTAGACTTTAAGCGTCTTGAGTGGGGCCAGCCAAGAAAATATCGGTGTGGGGGATCCAAGGCACATCTGGGATGTTCCGTGTACTAAACGCTTGCATTCCTGTCCGGAGCCAACGAAGATTGAACGGAGACCTGGAAAAGCGATGTTGCCACTTGTTAGCTCGGGGCGGTGTATGTGTATGTTGGCCAACAGCCTTCCGCTCTCCTTTGTGTCTGACTTTTCAAAATGCAAGCGCAATATAAGCCCCAGCCGTATGCTCGTCTGAATAATTTCCATGGGCCTAAACGGCAATTGCTCGGAAACCACGCTGGACACGCGCCGCCCGCGTGGAGGTCGACAGTCGCGGGCCCCTCGACCGGCGCGTATTCTGCAGGCCTCAAAGGAAAACAGGTAGACCAGGGAAGCAAAATCTTTCTGAGCCGGCTACCTATGGACGTTGGGGAGACAGAGGTCGAGGTATGGGTGGTAGTGGGCAGTGTAACTGCCAGTTTGAACTAACATACGCGTCCACTAGGAACTGTTCAAGAAAACTGTCGGACCGCTGAAGGTACTAACAGGCAATATCGGTCTAAATTCGATCTCACGCGTACCGCTACTGTAGGAATCATTCTTGATTTACAACTCTCAGGGCAACTCGAAGGGCATGGCAGTGGTCGCTTTCCAGCGCTCGGGAGACGCCGAGATTGCTCGCTCAAAATATGACGGAAAGATCGTTGACGGCCGTAAGCTCAAAACCTGAATCTAGTTTACTCAACGACGCTAAATGTCCCGGCAGGACGACCGATTAAAATTGAGGTCATCGTAGAATCCTCCGGCTCTTCTGTTCCATCCAGACCTCCTGGGCCCCCTTCTCTCTTCGACCGACTGCAAGGCGTGGCATCCGTTGCAGCGCCTGCCCATGTAGCACAACCACGTATCGCTGGCGGCGCCGGTCCGATGTCTCTGCGTTTCGCTATCCCAACGTAGGTCCTAAATGAATAGCTCTCCAACTCGTCAGATGCATAATATTTGTGGCATCAGACAACCCCGGCGGCATCAAGTTAGCCAACCGCAAACCCAACCCCCACGGCCTGCTACCCCATACAATGCGACCTTTCCTGCGCCTGTCCCACCACGGAGGATTCGCAACAAGAAAGGACCGAAGCGGCTCAAGAAATTTTTCGAAGCCAAATCAAGGGAGCAGCTGGACAGGGATATGGAGGATTATAGGGCGCAGTCGGCTCTAGAAGGATGACCCTGGTATTTTCGAGCCAGGACCGTTTCTTATGCTTGTATTAATGAGATTACTGTTTGGAACACGAATAATGTGCAGCCTGTTTCGGCTGTAACTTCAAGAATGTATGCACAGAGGCTGATAATGGTACACTATATACGAGCAGTCACTCTGAATTTTGAGCGAGAATTCGGACTGAACTCGGCACATGGAGCAACAATAATCTATTTACGGCTTAGCTTGAACGATCACATTCCTCAAGCCTGCGACTTCGCCATGGTCGCTCCATTGTACACCACGGATTCTGGTCTACTATTCCATGCTGGTAAAATCCTCATCGTGACGGTTGGACTCCCCGCCCGAGGCAAGACCCACATATCGCGTGCACTGGAACGATATCTCCGATGGATGGGTGTGAAGACACAGGTGGTTTCACTGGGAGACTATCGCCGGAAGACCTTGGGTGGCGCACAGAAGCTCCCGTCAGATTACTTCACTCTGGGTGCGTATCATGGACTAACGGGTCTGTCGGATGGTGGCCTGACGGCGGTACGATCCGATAGGGGAGAAAACACCGGAGACCAACGCGCTTCGGACAAAGGTCTCCAATGGCTGCGAGAAGACCATTTGGGATTACTTTGAGGGTGGCGGTCAGGTCGTGATATACGACGCCAATAACGGCACGCGCGCTGCACGGCAAGCTCTGGCAGATAAATTCGACAAAGCTGGTATCCATGTCATAATTTTAGGTTTGCTCTTTCACCGTCTCAAGATCCGTTTCTTGTCTGATCTTGTGCATAGAATCTCTCTGCGATAATCAAGAGATAATTGAGAGGAACATTAGAAGCGTCAAGATATCCTCCCCGGATGTGAGTAATCTCCCCAGCTAAATGCCAACTCGATCTTCATTGTTACTGCCACAGTATCGTGGCTGGGACCCAGACAAGGCAGTAGAAGACTATTACGTTCGGATACGCGATCACGAAAAATACTACGAGCCTGTGGAAGAGACGACTTGGCCGTTCATCCGCATAATCAATGTGCATTCCAACTTTTTCCAAAGTATACGGATTGCTAAAGTTGAGTTTAGGTTGGGGAAAAGATAATGGTTAATGTGAGTTCGAGCGTCTTTCAAAATTCTTCATATTGACCTAGCTGGTTTTTGCAGAATATCCAAGGCTACCTCCAAGTGATTTTTTTAACGGTAATCCGGATCCAGCCTTACTGATGATTTCTACCAGTCACGAATCGTGTTCTTCCTCATGAACATACACAACAGGTACCGGACAATCTACTTTGCACGAGTGCGTGTCTTCACCAACGATACTCCTAATTTTGGCCTCACATGTGCCTAGTCCGGCCAATCCCTCATCGAACATTCATACAAAGCCGATTCTGATCTTTCCCCCGCCGGCTGGGAGTACGCCGAGCGCCTCAAGGAATTTGTCCTCGAGCGTCGCGCAAAGGAAGGCACGAATGAACGGAGACTCGTGGTAAATACACCCTCACCTTATTGCTGTCCTCCTCTCACAGCTGCGTAGATCTGGACCTCCACGCGCCGGAGAGCCCACCACACCGCCTGGCCATTCCTCGCCACAGCCCAAGCTTCCGCCAACCAGGCGCTGGAATCGTCGGGCGTCGCCCCCTTTCCAGAACCAACTTCCCCAGACGGCATGACGACAGCTACTCGTGTCTCCAGCCCCGTGCTGAACGTGAAAGTGGTGGAGAAGCCGCAGATGTCCGAGATCAACCCCGGCATCTGGGACGGCCTGTCGCCCGACCAGGCCAGAAAGTACTATCCTGCAGACTGGGAGCGTTTCGCCAAGGATCCGTACGCATTCCGAGCACCTCGTGCGGAGAGCTACCACGACCTCAGCGGTATGCCGTCAATAATGGTCCCAGCTCGAAAAAATGTCTAATATTCAGCATCCAGTGCGCCTGGAGCCCGTCCTGATCGAATTGGAGCGGGAGCGGGAAGACCTCCTCATCATCGGACATGCGTCCGTTATTCGCTGTCTCCTTGCGTATCTGATCGGCCTGCCCGCATCGGAGATTCCCGCCATCGAAATTGCGCGGGGAGACCTTCTCGAGGTCGTGCCAGCGTCCTACGGCGTGCACAGTCATGCGTTCCACTTCTGGGACGGGCCGGGCAGACGCGGAGATGGCCCCTCGGACGGGAGTGGAAAGGACGAGAACAACTTTTACGAGAACTATGCTGAGGATACGAAGGGGAAGCGAAAGGTGATCACAATCGAGTCGACGGAAGGAGAAATAGTAGTACAACCTAGTGAACCTGGTGAAGCATGAAAGTGGATATATGAGAAATGTATTATATAATCACGGGCAACCTTTCTGCTTCCGGAAAGCCAAAATTACAATGGCATCCCATGTTCCACATTATTAAACAAAATTATACCACTCAGCGGCCACTGGCCATCAAGATATTTATTTATTTATCGTATTTACAGAACTTGAAGCACGAATCAGAAGTAAAGTTCAATTTTTTATATTTCGTTCATACCGGCCACTCAGATTGTCACAGTTTAGCTTCAACAAATTAAAAATCACTTACTATGTATCTGAATGATGTCTCTAAGAAGTCTGTTAATAATGTTATCCTCACATCTGAATATTATCTCGAGCGGGCCTAGTGCTTTTTAACAGTGTTGTGAACAGGCATCAGCGAGGCGGATTTTATCGGTGTTGAACTGGGATACAAATACAGCCTCGACAGAGATCTTTTGAAATACATGTAGATGCGTCATTCACGTCTCTTTTTATTTTTATAGTCAGAAATCAATTGGGTACAGTACACGCTGTACAGTATTTCAAGTTCTTGTCACCATAGACTCGGACCGAGAATGGAGTTGAAATCTTGGCAGATGCCGTGAATGGCGGGGTCGGGATAATGGACAGATACGATAGCGTTTTTGAGATTCGGTCCGGAATTCCGAAACCCAGAACTTCAAGGGACTGAGCGAATCCATTTACAAATTTCTTTTTTAGGCTTTCTCAGTGGTTCATCCAGAAAAAGGTGGATAGTGGTGTGTATATTTATATGCGTATGGATGTAACTGTGGATTAAATACATGACATGCAACTCTATAGGGGCATAATAGTTTAAGTATCTACAACCTCAAATCCATCGGGACAGCGAGAGAGGACGGCGGTAGAAACAGCGTTTAGCGCGTCTCGGTTGCTTTTCCATGATAACCGGAGTGCCCTGAACCCGTTCCTTGACCACAAAAGTACCCAATCGACGATAAGGTATACTATCGAGGAAAACCCAAGTTGTGAACGAGTACTTGAGCGCGATCTTTCGAAGTGCCGGATTCGTCGTCGCGAGCCGCGTGGCGATCTGGAGCAGGTTAGGCTCGCTCTCTGCCTTCTCCACACGTGTGAAGTTGAGGGTCGTCAGCCGAACGCGCGAGCCACGAAGTGCGGAGATAAACTCTGTCTGGAAAGGTGGAGGTTAGTCGGAGGAGCATGAGCCACTATATGTTGATGACTTACGATATCCCAAGGCGACTCGGAACAAGAGAGGTCAAGGTGGGTTAGACCGCGACACGAGTCTAGCAGGTTACGAAACACAGCGTAGTGATCGCTCTGCGAATCGAGATGCAACCATATAGACAAGGATGTCAGGGACTTCATATGTCTCAGAGTCCCGCACACGAGAGAAACCATCTTCTCCGACAGCGGTTGGTGGACCAGAGAGATACTCGTAATTCGAGCAAGATTTGGGAGACCCTTGATGTGCGATACGTTTCCCGAGAATTCGCGAAGTTTCGGAAGGGAGGAGGGCGGGAGGTTTATTGCCTTGGGAAAAGACGACAGCGAGGGTAACCGGAGTCGCTCAAGCTCCGGGTGGGCGGCCAGGAACCGCATAAAGGGAGTCTCCATGTACATACGCGGAGACCCCGTGCCATTGCCGGCCATAGAGCAGTCGCCGAGCTCCAGGTCTCGCAGTCGTGGCCACTTTCCCTCAACTACGCGCCTCGTATCCCATACACGCCTGGAGCGCTGGGACACATCTATTCTGAGCTGCTCGAGTCTTGGACTGCGTTCTATCAACATATCCCACAACTGATCGGGCAGCTCCGGTTCCGGAGGTAAGAACGTGTCTGCAGCAATATCATCAGAGTCGGGTACCAGGATAGGTGTACACGCATGGCACTAACCCCACTCGTCCGGTAATGTCTTCGCTGTCAAAGTGAAGCCCACTAGGTCATTGAATTGGAACAACTGGCGAGCCCGTGAGTGCCTGGATTAAAATACAATACCAATAAACGTACCTCGCTCTTGGGGTTGATTGGTTTGGGTCCAACGTTACTGCCAACACTGCGCAGCTGGGGGCAGCTATTCATGTGCTGGTTAGCAGCCTGTGTAGCGAAATGAAGTGGTTCATTACCATTTACGTAGTGTGGACCACAGTGCGTCGTCCTGTGGCATCTCAGAGCCATCCCATAAAAATGTGGTCAGACGCGGCAGGCGTCCGGATGTCGCCAGCTGGATGATAGACTGTACAACCCACGCTTCATCGATGGGCTTTACAGGCTCCGACCGCCGTTCGACGTGGTTCGGGCGCACGACAAGACGTCGAATATGGCGGGTTACATCCGATCGGCCACTCAGAAACATTTCCAGGGTTGCGCGACACATTCTGCTTGAGCGCAAATCCACCGATGAATAGAGGACGGGCAGCAGCGTGGCATAAATGCGCGTGGACTGTCCCAAAAAAAGAATTAGGATGCGGGTCAGACTAAATTTTTGTAGTCCACTAACAGTGATGCTGAGAGAAAGTAAATCATCCAGGCTATTGAGCCTCTCCGCGATTTCAATGATAATATCGAGCGGAACGCGAGAGACCCAATTTTGATTGACCGCAGGGGAACCGGAGGCTTTGGAGTCGCCGAGGTGGTTCCGGAGGAAGGACGCGAGAAGGGACATCGGGAGAGGGGGCTGCCAGTGCTTAGAGGACACCATGGAGGCTTAGAGTTATAGGATAGAAAGGGCGGGTCACCGCGCCCATATATATGAGCTTTGCGGCAAGATCGGCGGTGTATCAGAAAGCAGTTACACGCATGATACCACACCCCATACAAACACTGCCGACATACAACTATGGCAGAACATGGCTAGAGCGGCGTGCCGTACCTGTCGGGGAGGGCGGTGAGACGATCAATAGAACAATCCAACCTACCATATTGGGACGATATTTGGATTTGTCAGCGTCGCTTGTCGCTGTTAACTGTTTCGTTGTCATGTGTGCCAACCGGCCTCTGGCACTGAGTCGATTCCGCGGATGGAGATCGCCAAGGAACTCGGGGAGTTTTTAATAATGAATATAAATACAACATAGTATGGCCAACACACAAGGTTGATAGGTTGATGGTACACCCGGTACTAATACATAGAACCTCAACAAGTCGGACTCTCCGGAACGGTAACCAAAAGAAAATATCTGCTACAACCACAGGGATCCTAGCCCGTCGCAGGTCACCTGGTCATGCCAACCGACCTGAGTCCCCCGCTGAACCAAATAGCTTGTGACGGAACCAAGGGCGGATTGCCCGAAGCGGGGCGCCCGCCGGCCATTTTTGGTAATTGCCGTGCGGCGGCGTAGGCGGCGACGCCACCCCAAGCGGCGGAAACGCAGTCCAATTCTCGAGAGACGGAGAAGAAGGCGTCTGATGGAATATGAACGACTGAAACGGCTCAGCCGCGTGCCTTTCCTGTGTCGGCGGAGGGCCGGACGCGGCCGAGGCGCGAGGAAAGAGCTGCAGCGAGTGGAGGACGGGCACTCGGACAGCATCGCCGGTAGAGGGCTTTTTGGGGGGTGCGGCCCTTTGAGGGTACGCGTCGGTAACAAAACCGAGGATGGACGGTGAATACTGACATTGATCATGCCATCTGCTGGATTCGGTCGGCGATGGCGGCGTGGCAGACTTGTCATACTGTTTCGGGCATATGAGGATTGAGCTTCGCGTCGAAGAATATCGAGATATGTCTTGCGCGGAGTATCCCCACGGCGAGGGTGATCCCATCGCTTTGTCTTCCGATTCTTCCCCCAGATCTACTGAATCTGGCATCGTAATTGAAGCTTTGGAGCTAGCGAGAAAAAAGGAAGATGCGTAGGGATCGTCAACTGCTGTCTGCATGGCAGATGACCCGGTAGAGGCAGAATCTGGACTGCTATCATTGGCGTAATACTTGGGCCCAGCGCAATTAGTATCGATGGTTAACGGCTTCCGAGCATTGTTGGGTCGCCGCCTCGGTGGTAAATCGATGATACTAGGGGTCACAAAGAACGACGCCTCGTGCGACTCGCAAGAGACGCTGAGATCAGTGGAAGGCGGCGTCCGGGGTCGTTCGAAGATCAATTGATTCTGCATGATAATTCCCGAATCGGACGACGTGGGCGAGTCGAACGCCCACGTCGCGCCGCACGAGGAGTATGTGCTGGAAGAGGAATTGCTGGACGTCGTGTCGGGGCGTTGAAACCTGAGACTGGACTCGTTGCTCCACTCTGGCTTCCGGTTGCGCGGCGCTGGGCGAGGAGAGGAGGTGCTTTTGGCGGAGTTTTGCGCCTCGAGGTCGACCCCGACCTCCCATGGACACCGCGCCATGCTCCCCTCGAATGCGGCGCCGTCGGAGTAGAAGTGTTTAACACCCGCGAGAGCAATGCGCAGCTCTGGGATGGTCATGCGGTCGCGCCAATCGATCTCAAGCATCCGGGCGACGACGGCGTTGAGCTCTGCCGAGATGGGGAGAACAGTGGTAAGGAACTCGGACGGATCGCGCAGGTATGCCCGGAATGTCGAGTCGGACAGCGTCGCCGCCTTCCACGGGTTGCGTCCAGTGGTCAGGTTGAGGAGGACGATTCCAAGAGACCATATGTCGTTGAACATGGGGGAATACGACCCATTGGGCGCGAACTCTCCTCCTTGACATTCTAGCCGAGGGTTAGAACGCGGTGCCTATGGTGTGCAGAACGGCATACCAGGACTCATGTGGTAAACGCTCCCTGTGCGGAACTCCTCGCTGAGCTTTTCTGTAGTCGCAAGACCAAAGTCTGTGACCGACACCTTGTATCCGCCTGAACCAAATGAATGAGCGGGCGAATGAATGAAAGATGAGGTCGTGAGACATACTGTCAAAGCATAGAATATTTTCTGGTTTCAAGTCGCGGTGGTAAATACCCAAAGAATGGCAATAATCGACGGCATCGACGATTTGCATGAATACGTGCTTAATGAGTTGGTCGTTGCCGAGGTAGCGACCACCATATAGAATCTGCGAGAATAAATCACCGTCTGGGGCGTAGTCCATAATGATAAATGTGCATCTGTTCTCCTCTATGACGCGGTGGAGGGTCACAACGTTTGGATGGGCGCTGGCGAGTTGATGCAGAGCGATTTCACGTATGTGCAGTTGGCGTTGGCGGGGCGTTACGGAGGCGTGAGAGTGAAGGAGGCACTTCACGGCGTAATGACTGGGCGTGGGCGACCGGGTTTCCACTGCGCGATAGACAACGCCATAACCGCCAACGCCGAGGACCTCGACGAGCTCGAGGGCGCCATTGTCGATGCGGGTGCCGGGGGCGGGGTGCGTGGGCTCGGTGGACGGGCAGCGATCGTTAGCGTACATGGCGGACGGCTGAGAATAATCCCTGGGTAAAGGTACCGGCGGTGGCAAAGAAGAACTTCGGCAAATGAGGGCCTCGGGTTGGGCGTGCAAGATCAAACAACAAGCAATTTGTATTCGTGGTCCTACCTGTGCGTGCAAAACATGAGGTCGTGAAACAAACCACGTCAGGCTCCGATGGGTTGGCGAATCGTGGTGGAGGGATGTACCACTTTTCGATCGAGCTGTCCAGGCTTTATGGAGAACCCAGGGAAGGGGGGAGGAATGAGCAAGCCTCAACAAGCTCCTAGCAAGCACAGACGCTGTTTAATACCGCTTGGAGCGAGACACGGGGCAATACAGTTCTACCGAATATTCCGTAGCCGATGGCCGGGCGGGGGGCTGGATCTCACTGCGCCAGGCCGAGCGGAAGAAGAAGTTAGATCGGTGCAGAGATGTGTGAAACATCCCCTAAGCATGAGATTGCATTGTGAAAAGTGAGCTTTCCGCGGAAGTGGATGAAGCGTTTGAATTGCTCCATATTTTCGCAAGCAGTAAGCAGTGTTGAACTTGACGTTGAGGGGGAGGCTCTTTTTGGAGATGGAAGCAATGCTGCCCAATCAAAGCGTAGTACACCAGTAGTACACGACTAGAAAGTATGTTGCAAAGACAGCCGAGAAGATGGAGTGCATTTGCAGTGCGCTTTGAAAGATGTAAAGTCGCTACTAGCCAATGGCCTGATGAGAGGGTCCTGGAGGGACATCGCAATGCTGCGGCCACAGCCCGAGGCCGAAGGCTAATTGAAAGTCCGAAAATGGAGAGCCACACACCCCTGCTGTCTTGGCCAAAAGTGAGACATTGTCTGGCTTTTCTGACTTGCACAATGAAGTTGAGGGTCGTGGTCGTGGCCAGAATGGCAATGCATGTCACGTTGATGGACGCGCCGGATTGAGTTGCAAATGTTTGGTCAGGTATATATACGAGGCTGTTGAACAAGTTTGTTTGCCCTCTCTCTCCTTCCGCGCGATCCATTTCGTTTGCGCCGCCCTAAAATAATCCGAGGCGCCTCCTACATCCCTCTTCATCTTCCTCTCATCACCATGGCTCTCCGTCCTTTTACCGTCTACTGCGACTCTCCCGACATCGACGTCAAGGTCACCATCGTCCCCAAACCCGCCGTTCTCGCGTCTACTTCTCCAAACATCACCGTCCCGCCCACCACCCTCACGTCCACAGCAGAGAAGGAGAATCTGCACCCTGTCACCGGCGAGCGTTGCGCGTCAGTGGGCGACACCACCACCACCACCAAGAAGCGCAAGACGAATGTGCTTGCCACCAAGAATATCGTAGCGAAGAAGCAGAAGGAGTCCAAGGAGGACAGGCCCGAGGGGAAGAAGGCAAAGTCTGCGTCCTCGTCGGCGCTCAAGGGAAGGAAGGATGGCAAGGCGAGGAAGACGCAGAAAAAGCCTTCGCGTCGTGTTTCGCCTCTTCCCCGGGTAGAGGAGGAGGACGCTGCGGTCAAGGAACGCGAGCGCATTCTGCAGGCGGAGATCGACTCTCGGTGCTACGAGTTGACCGTCTCGCCTCTGGCAGATGTCACCCAGGCGTACGATGCGACGTCGTTTCTGTCATCGTACTCATCCGAGGAGAGCGCAAAGTTTCGCAAGGTTCGTTCCGTTGCCCCGCGTCCATGCCACCCACTCACATTACTCTTGCTCTCCAGGCAACCTCTGCTGAGCCAGAGATCCGCGACTACTTTTCGCCGGCGCCCACTCACTCGGCGCGCGTCACCCCGCCTACCAGCGACGTCCAGGAGACCCGCGTCTTCACCACCCCCGAGCGTCGGCACATCTACTCGGCGTTCACCTTCACCACGCCATCGCCCTCCAGCGAGCGCTTCAGAAAAGCCAGCCGCTCCCCCATCATCCCCCGCCTCGACCTCTCTCCGTCCGCATAACTTGTCGAGCCCTCATCGCTCCTCGTGTATTTGGCATGACGGGTCGAGCTCTGCTCCTCGTCTCCATTGTAAGGACACAACACGCTATCCTCCAACCAATGTATTACACACATCGCACATGCTATCCTGTCTCATCATTTATTTCCATCTCTTATTTCCATCTTTTTGCATTTACTCCTGTAGATCACATCGATCCATCAGCATCCATTGGCATTACCTTCCGCGGACGCTTTTCATATATTTATGCTATTCATTTTCAAAAACTACCACATAGGCTCTTATGCATTAACAAGTTTAATCCACATCCACCCGAGTTTCGTTCCAGCAAGCTTCTGTCCTCCGTCATCTTCGAGTGTGACACTCCACTCGCCTAGCGTGACTCAACGCGTTTCACTCGAACACGTGATCCCGACGCGTCAATTGAAGTTTCATGGGAAATGCCGGCATGTTTGAACTCTCCTCTTATCTCTTTGGCTTTTTCTAGTTGTGCTTCTTCACCACTTTAGCGATGATAAGAACTGCTGCCGTGAGAGCTCGAGCTTTTAAACGGGCGCGCTGGCGGATTCTCAAGCCGGTGGAGATTGTTCACTGGGCTCCTCATGGGTATTCTTGAACGCCTTGAAGTGGCACACCAGCCCGGTCTGACCTACTCGGAGCTCTTCTTGTCTGTTCGTTGGACCTCTTGCTTGCGGCTTGCCACTCAATTTCTTGTAGAATGAAGACTTGTTGCCCGTGGAGAAGGAAAGAAGAACCTGGGGAGGTTACAACTTCTTCGCATTGTATGCATTTGTTGCTACCGCTGCTTAGTTTCGGAAGGGCCAGTTTCTGACACCATCCCCAGCTGGGTCGCAGACAGTTTCAACGTCAATACGTTCGTTTATTGTCCTCAAATTGATTTTACTTGGAATTTTAACCGGCGCGTACTTGCAACGCAGATGGATGATCGTAAGCTCAATGGTGCAGCTCGGCCTCTCGTGGTGGCAGGCGTGGATCTGCGTCTGGATCGGATATTCCTTCGTCTCGCCGTTCATCGTCATGAATGCGCGCCCTGGCGCGATATTCCACGTCACTTTCCCCGTCGTCGCGCGCACGAGCTTCGGACTGTACGGGAGCTTGTGGTGCACCTTCAACCGGGGTGTCATGGCCTGGTGTGTTCCGTTGTGCGCCAACAGCACAGGTACTGACTTGTATTATTTAAAATAGCATCTGGTATGGAGTACAAGCCAGCATAGGAGGAAGCTGCGTGCTGGTAATGCTGCGCGCGATGTGGCCTAGTGTTAATTCAATCCGTGAGTGTAGACTGTACAGTCCCTGCGAAACTGCTAAACGCTGACTGCCGTCACGCTAGCAAACCACCTCCCCGCGTCGTCGGGGACAACCACCAAGGACTTCATGTGCTTTTTCTTGTTCTGGCTGATATCACTTCCCGCAATATGGTTCCCAATCCATCAAATGTCAGTCGCTTGAGTCGCGGTTCAGTGCGCTCATACTCACATGCACTACTTAGTCGGCACCTCTTCACGGTTAAATCCATTGTTGCCCCGACCGCTGGGATCACCTTTTTCATCTGGTGCATCGTGAAAGCGAAGGGCGTAGGCCCCATCATCCGACAGCCGTCCACGGTCCATGGGAGCGAGCTCGGGTGGGCCATGGTCTCCAGCCTCATGTCGTGCATCAGCAACATGGCTACGCTGATTACGAACGCGCCGGATTTTGCGTCGCGCGCCAAAACGCCTGCTGCCGCGGGGTTGCCGCAGCTCATCTCGGTGCCTCTGACGTTTTCGTTGGTCTCCTTTATCGGGATCATTGTCAGTTCATCGTCGGTAACCATATACGGGGAGGCGGTGTGGTCGCCGATAGACCTCTTGGGCCGGTTCCTCGACGACTCTCCGTCCAGTGCGACCAGATTTGGTGTGAGTTTCGACAGCTGCTGATTTCGAACTGCATTCCTGATATTGGCGTGTAGGTATGGTTCATCTCTGCCTCGTTCATCATCGCTCAGGTGGGCCACTTCCTACCCCTGCTTTGGATTATACTGATTTATCTCCTAGCTTGGGTAAATATTTACGTCTAGCACATCCTCCCGCAGAGCTAAACATTATGGGCACCAGGACGAACATCTCTGCCAACTCCGTTAGCGCAGGCTGCGATCTCACCGCCCTCTTCCCCCGGTTCATCGTCAGTTCTATAACTTGCCACCTTACCCGATGCTGACGACACAACCAGAATATTCGCCGTGGTGGTTACATTGCGGCCATCGTCGGGCTCTGCATGCTTCCTTGGAAGTTGCTCGAAAGCAGCAACAGCTTCACGTCGTACCTCTCCGCGTACTCTGTGTTCCTTAGCTCTATCGCCGGCGTCATGGTTCGTACCCGCATTCTTGAGCCTTAGCATGCGTCCAGCTGACTTGCCGGAAAATTTAGATCACCGAATACTACATCATCCGCAAAGGACACTATCGCGTGGAAGACCTCTACCACACTCGGAGGGACGGTTGGTACTGGTATACCTATGGTATAAATTTCCGGTACGTGCCCCTAACAAAGATTTCCCGCCGAAGATACTTACGCAGCTCTCAGTGCCTATGCTGCGTATATCGCAGGCATCCTCATCAATGTCGTTGGGTTCGCGGGAGCGAGTACGTGTTACCTATTGGTCTTCTCGATCTCTCCCCCTCATCCGATCCCTTTAGCTGGACGCATTGTGCCCGCGGCCGCCACGCACATCTACGAGATGTCGTTCTTCACGGGCTTCGGTGTCTCCTCCCTGACATACTGGCTGCTGAACCTCGCCTTCCCCGTCGTAGGGAAGGCGTCCGTCTTCGAGGAGATTGATGTGTCGCAAAGAAGTGTCGGCGCCCAGGACTCAGAGTCCTGGAACGAGGCGAACGAAAGTGACGAGAAAAATGAGAAAGTTGGGGGAGAGGTATATCACCGGACGGCTAACTCCCCTTGATCTTCAATATACGATTTGAGACGAAATTTAATGTATAACGATTTGTTTTCTATGTGTATTTGCAGGTGTTTTCATCCGGGGTCATCGCCCTGGGCGCGTTCCCAAAATTTGTCCCAATTGATGTTTCCATGAAGAGACTTGCGCGGCTTGCTGCACGACCCACCGTCTTCGCGCCGCGGCGAATAGCACTCGCGCGCCCAGGTCACCGATGCTATACTATTCCCTCCGCGCCCCACCCCCGAGTCCCTGTACGCGGAGTACCTGAAGGACCTGAAAAGCCTGGAACACAAGGTTGAAGCGCTTGCTCCGCCGCCGCCCATGTCCTTCGAGGAGTTTACACAGAAGCTGGACCACTCGACCCCTTGGCTGCTAAAACCGGAAAGCCGATCGACGCTGCTCCTCGACAAATACGGCGATATTCTGTCGGCCATCGACGAGGTGGACGCGGAAAACACGCGAAATGCAGCAGCGGGGTTCGGCAAAGTCAGGGACCTCATCAAGGAGAGCCTCAGCGTCAATGACTCGGGGAACCCTCTCTTCGACCGGACGCTGGAGGCTCTTGACGTGGAGAGTGGGCATGTAGATCTCGTGGCCAGGACGGTTGCGAAGCTGGTGCTGTCGACGACGGATAAATGGGACCTCGAGCGGATAGAGAACAAGCTGGCCACGTACAACGGCCCTCTCTCCGTGCTCAACGCTCATCTCAATCATTATTTGGAAAACCCAGCCTTGCTCGAAGCAAACACTGCTGGTGCGTTCCACTATCCCATGTCTTCGTTTGTGATGTAACCGTCTCCCTCAGAGTTCGATGACGACGAATCGCCGGATATCATCGAGAAGGAGGCTGAAGTGGGATACAATGGTACGTGCCCACGTTTGTTGCTGCGCACGCCTGTAATATATATTTCAGATAACAACGACTACTACTCCCAAATAACTCCTGTGGATGAGCTGGTGGACCATCTGAATAATCCCGACGTTCAGTTTGCCATAAACCAGCTCATGAGCCGGGAAGACGAGAAGGAGCTGTTCGATCTCTTGGACAGCATTGTAACCCCGGTTTTCAAGGAGGACATGAACACCCTCAACAAGATCGCTGCTATTTTTGCCAAATATGACGAAGACGTGCACCTCGAGTTCAGGTCGCGTCCTCGGTTACCGCGGATACGAAGGCTAGATATCTTCAAGCAGCTCCTCCCAGAGCCAGAAGATCATGAAGGCCAAACGGAGGAAGAGACTGCGGCCGAGATTGGTGCGCTCCATTATATCTCACTGCCCGTATTCTGACCCCCCTTCTAGCAACGCAGGTGGAAAAAATCAAGGAAGAACGCGAAATTAGTAAGCAGCAAGCCTCTGCTCACTCCGATAGTTGCTCATACATACTCCCTTAGTTCGGGCGGAGAAAGAAGCACGCCGTGAAAAATGGCCAAACCTGATGACGCGAGATCCTCTTTTGGACTCGCGGGAGGTCCTAGAGCTCCCGCCCTCCGAAGAAAGCCCCTTCCACAACAGAGTCGTTATCCGAAACCACCATTCTATTTTCACCGAGGCCTTGGAAGCCGATGGCTTCGACTTTGACGACCCAGACTACCAACCCACTCGGACGGAGGATATCGAGGAGATAACCGATACGTCCCTGAACATCCCCATCTCTCAGGATCAAGTCCAGAAACTCCTCAGGATCCCTGTGATGATCCGTTGGGCGACGAAGCAGACAGGCAAGGGCAAGATAAAGCGCATAACCAAGGTCACGATCCTAGGGAATCGCAATGGCATGGTCGGCATTGGAATTGGGAAACACGCCGAGAGTGATAAAGCCGATGCTAAGTCGATATCTGATGCCGTTCGGAACATGGACTGGGTGGAGCGCTTCGAGAAGCGCACCATATGGACTGAGGTGCGAACCAAGTTTGGTGCGACGGTGCTCATCTTGCGGCCGCGCCCAGTGGGGTTCGGACTGCGCTGCAATCCCATTCTGCACCCACTGCTCAAGGCGGCAGGGATCAAGGATATCAGTGCCAAAGTTTGGGGCAGCCGCAATCCATTGCAGGTGCTCAAGGCGGCGCTGCGTTTGCTGCATGCCGGGAATGCTCCACTAGGGATGGGCGACGGTTTGGGAGGTCCAGGGCGGAAGATGCATAAAGGTGTCGGGCTACGGAACAAGAGCCAGATCGAGCGCGAGCGAGGGAGGAGATTAATAGACCTGAAGGTGTAGCCGCTTCCTCCAAAAATAACATATTCTACAACTTCCAACATGCTCGATTCCCTCTCTCTATGTTAAATATTCCCTAAGTATTTCTGCGACCGGCGTGCCTGGACCCACGTGGATCCATGCTTGTTCAATGGCCATCAGTGGCTGTGTCACGTCATCCCCCCGTTGCCGTTGGTTCAACTGACACCACAACTCTAGTCCGAGTTGAACAGCTGGGGCCTCTTTCTCCAGTGCTCCGGATCGGTTGTAGCACATTCTCTGGCTTAGCGCAGAATCATCTGCTCTATCTCACTTCTCGGGGTGTAATGGAGGTGACTGGCCCAAACTATTGGCTACTCAAAGCCGAGCCCGAGCCCCGTATCGTCAAGGGCAAGGACGTCAAGGTATGCATTTCATTTTAATACTCGACCAGTCTAATATTAGCAACAGTTCAGCGTGGACGACTTTGAGCAGGTCAAGACCTCTCCGTGGGAAGGCGTCCGAAACTACGAGGCACGCAACCTCATGAAGCAAATGAAAGTTGGAGAAAAGGTAAGCATGTCTCTCTCAAAAGCGGTAAAATCTCGGTCCAAGCAATTGCCAGGCTCTGTTTTATCATTCCAACTGCAAGATTCCAGGTTAGTATTACAAGTAGACGAGCAGCTGTGTTCACACTGTCTTGCCAGGAATTGCGGCATTTGCAGAGGTATTCGGCAATTGAAAAGTCACTCGTGAATTGTGTCACTAAAATCGATTCCCGTAGGTCTCGAAAGAGGCATATCCAGACCGTCAGTTCGCTATTTTACTTCCTAAGCAAAACTGACGTCTCGCCAGACACCGCATGGGACTCGTATGCATTTATATTCCTCCTGCGAATATTAACCTAGACCTGCGCAGATCCCACCCTTATTACGATGCAGTACGCACATCCTTCCTTTCTCTCAGTGTATTTATTGACCTTCTACACAGAAAACCAAACAAGAAGATCCCAAGTGGTACATGGTCGACCTGACCTTCCAGTCTCGCGCGGCCCACTTTGTTCCTTTGGCGCTCCTGCGCTTCATCGCCGACTCCCCAGCGACGTCCCCACCAGCCGGACTCGAATACTTGGAAGACAGTGGCATTGCCGCCATAAAAGGAATGCCCGTCTCTCTCGTCCTTATATTTGCTCTTACCGTGATGCAGGAATGGATCTCGTCACCCGTGGCCGTCTCAGCGTTCAGCGCGTCTCTGAGGCTGCATGGAATGCCGTGCAGCTGCTAGCCGCAACCGGCGGATGGGATTCTCTTGACCTGAATCCCAAGAAAAAGGCTCCTGTTAAGAAGTCGGCAGAGAACGCGGTGGCACCGCGCCCGCGCGCCGCCAAGGCCAAGGCCCAAGCCAAGAAGAGAAAGACCAAAGGGAGCGACAGCGATGATGACGAGGACGACGACTATGAAGAGGATGAGGATGAGGAAGTTATATCGAAAACGACGAGCTTGCGACGGAAGCGCAAGGCGGAGGATTACGAAGAGCTGCCCCCGGCCAGACGTGCTAGTCGGGGCGGCGCAAAGTCGTAGGCCCTGCTCCTACAAATGTATTCGGATTGTGTGCCAGTCAGTATGTTCCCGCCTATTTCCATGTATGTACCAACTGTTGTTATCTCTGCTACTGTTTTCGAAAAAATCAATCATCTGTGCGATAAAGTTCTGTGCATAAGAAGCACACCAAGTCTCAACGGTTTCTCTGGTAAATACAGGATTCAATCTACATATACCGCACCATAACAGGAGCAATCCCTATTTCATGATTCATCTACTTGTCTTTGTTTGGCGACTTGCAGAACGACGCGCCTGTCACGTGTCTCACCCACCTTCTTGACGCGTTCATACTAAGCATGGACAATTCAGAGTCCACCAATTCTTTGGCCTCCAACCTAATTGGCACAGGTTCGAATAAGCACCGGCTCTCTCTTTACGCGCTGACTCGTCCAGAAAGACATTGCTAATCTGTTCGGCTTCGTTGATAAAGACAAGTGAGCTCAGCGATTCGTGGATCTGTAGCAGTGGTCACATATCGAGCACAGCGTACATGGGCTGAATTTAGCAGTTCCAGAAGACGCGAAAGAAATCATAAAGCCCTGGGATGAACGGGACTCCACGCTGAAATACGTCGACTCTGGAGTAGATGATCAGGTAGGGGCGTTCGCATATCCGGACCATCTAAAATGGACTGAGCTATCTTAGATTATTTTGCATATACCATTCACGCAAAATGTCCGGTTAAAATCTATTCTACTCAAGCTTGGTGAGCCTCGTACTCTCATTAATAATTTTGGCCTGTGTAAACCACAATTTGCAGGACGCGGCGAAGTAACCCCTCGACATCTTCGTGTATTCGCCAACCATCCAACCATTGTCGACTTTGCTGACGCGGAAACCACTACACCCCAACTAAATATCAGTCTTCTGGAAGGGGAGACGGGTGTTATAGAGTATCCACTGCGTGTGGCGGCCTTTACGAGCATTACCTCGCTTTCACTATTCTTCGTGAGTGCTGTCCTTCTGGCTCCATGCAGCTAACCCAAGAGGGTCTAAAGAGTGACTCCGTGGGCGGTGACGTGTCGAGGATCTACTATGTCGGTTTTAAAGGAGATGCGAAGTCCGCCCAAAGAGAGGTGTCCTCGAAATTGGAAGTTCCGGCAGCGAATGCCGCCGATGCCCCGCTTGTCGATAGAGTGTCCGAGAGAACCGGGGGTCAACAGACAACCGCTCGGTAGAATAAAGGCTTTCCCAGTTACGACACGTAAGAAATTAAGTCTGCAAGAACAACATGAGGCTATATCGCAAACAGTAAGATATTTGAGACGCAGCGCACCATCTCCGGGTCCAGTGCATCTTCCGCCGCGCGCAGATTCTTTAATGTAATGTCCATCCTGAAATTAACACCCGGGACATATTGGCACGTTTTCTTCATGCGTAGTTCCAGCTCCGATGCCTCATCGATTAACCCAGCTTGAAGATATGCATCCATCATCACCCCATACGTCGCTAGCCTCGGCCCAGCAACACCCTTTTCCAACGACCTAAGTAGCCGCGATGCAGCACGGACATCACCAGAACGGGCGTACACCGCCGCAAGCTCATCGAGATGACCGACATTGATGTCGTTCGCCTTCCCAATGAGGGATATATCTCCTGCAGCAGCCTTAGCCTTGTCAACTGCATGGCACTCGCCATACGCCCAAATGATACTGCGAAAGACGGCCGTGTATGATGTGGGGAACGCGCGGAACTGACGATCCGTGAGCTTCGAGGAATAATGCAGCACCGATAGGTGCAGAGCTTCGAGCACAGGGATGGGATCGGGTAGATACACCGAGAGGCGTACTAGCGCATTCCAGATGATCCACGCGTCAGCGGGAGAGATCTGGAGTTTGTCGGGGACAGTGATCTCTATCAGCAAAGGGTCGGTCGGGGCTAGTATTTTTTGTACAGCGTCCCACGCCGTGTGAGGGAGGAAATCTATGTCGAAGTTCGCGCCAAAGAGTGTTACGATTTCGCCGAACTTGCGCGATTCACGTAGGTAAAACATCTCTTTACAGAGCCACGTGTAGCTGCAGAGGTCAGAGACTGAGAGAGCCCTTTTCCGGAGAATGAGTAGACCGCGAGGACGACCGTTACACGCCTCGTAGTGGCCCATAACCGAGTGAAGGTGGTCCCCCGGCGGCCGATAGTACACCAGAGAGCGGTCGGAAATGGTCTTTTTGACGTGCCGAAGTTGGAAAGCTATCCAAGGTCTAGGCCGCTGAGTGCGCGGGTCATGGATTGCGAGGCGAGTGGAATAAACGTGGGTGCGTGGGCGAAGGGAAGTTTCTGAGCTGTTCCGTCCTGTGAGCAGTTGCGCGATACGCCGCATGGACGATACTTCCTGGGGCGGATCCGGTATCGAAGTCTGGGAAGGGAACGCGTCCCTGCTACGACGTTTCCACGGATGCTGCTTGAGAAGTGCAAGTCTCGCAAAATCATTGCGCTCGCCCAGGAGAACAACAAGGCGATCATAAGCTCGGTTGATACGATACTCGTTGCTATCCCGCACGAGTTGTACAGCTGTATCGAACCACTCTGCATCGCAGCACAACATGATCAATAAGGAGCGTTGGCGGCTGGCGGTCTCCTGTAGGAGGCTGGGATGGTACTTTGAATAGTACTGTAGGAGAGCCGTTTCGAAGGATAGGAAAAATGTGACTGCCTTGTCCGCTGTCTGAAAGCCGACCATAAGACGCACAAGATCGTCCCAAACGAGTTGGCCATATCCCTTGGCAGCGCAAACGAGGGAGAACTCGGAGATCAATCGCAAGTTTCTTGCTGGGGTCCCGGTATGAAACAAGATGTTTCGCGTCTTGGTCATTGGCCCATTTTGGACCCGCGACGGCGCTTTATTGTCCGGGACAAGATCAAGCCATGTTAAAAAGGCGGGAAGATCTTGCTTCCCATGTCGGCGTATCTGCGCCAAGGCAGCCCACTCGTACACAGGGTTCGGTTCAATTGGGGCGCATTCTGACACGAGATGAAGTCGTATGCGCTCGGCGGCGGCATAGTGTTCTTTTTGCACTGACGCGACGAGGGATTGGTTTCGCGCATGTGAGTCCGAAGAGTCAGGAATCACGTCGGTCGGTGCGTAATCGCTGTGAAAGCGGGAACCTGAAAGTGAAGCGCGCGAGAGTCCTGTCGAGAGTTTGCTACGGAAGATATGAGAGCAATTCAAGCACTTATGATCCAGGCAAACCTCAGGAGTAACTTTGTGGTCCGTGGGGTGGGGTCGAAATTATAGATTCTTGAGGATGCAGTAGTGAAGAGTCGAGAACCATGAGATCGCAGCACAAAGTTCATAAACGAAGCATAGCCTGGCCACCGTGGTGAGTAGCTTCATCTGCGAAGAAGGAAGCAGCGTACTCGGCGCCCCAGATACCAACAAGCTGGGCAGTCGTGGTGACCAACTAGTGGTCAAAAGCCAGGATAGTATGGTTCGGATGAACACGACACGTTCAGGTCCTTCTCTCGCTGAAGCCCGCAGTGTATCAGCCAGCCGTCGGTTGTGGAGGAGGTAATACGGGATGGGAACAGAGAACGCGACCACGTGCGACCAAAAAAAAACACGTCGCCTTTCCAAAATTCCAGGACTCAAAGAAATAAATTAGGCAAAGTAATACGAAGGGAAATTTGTCAGATAAACTGCAGCTTCAGCGAACGACGAAAGGCCTAGGTCATATATAATAAGACGGCAGGGCGGCGGTGATACTACACGGGACTTTCAATCTTGGCTACCACCACAAATCCATCAACAACAACCGTCACTCCTGATTCCACGAAGGATCGACCAGGTACAGAAAAGTGATCATATGAGCTGACAGTACGGGCAAGGGAGTTGGAGGAGTTGCGTGGAGTCCGATAAAGGTGGATATATTATGGTCAGGAGTCGCTCGCGGTCCTATCGATCCTGCTGGTGTCCTGAATGTCCCGAATATCCGCTACTGTAACTTGGTCATGTTGTTGTAGTGATGTTACTGCCGATTTGGTTCGCTGAGAATGTTGTTAATGTGCGAAAGCATAAGAGCGCAGAGCAAACATCGTCAGGGTGGGATAAGGAACGCAAGAGACGACAGATGGGGCCAGAATATCTCCATGGCAAGGCCCAGAACAACTTGAAGACCAGCCAAGAGGACATTGATAGCGACGGCAGAAGGGGACCAAGCGGCTAACTGGTGTGTCCGATACTAACAATGTTTCTTAAGCGTTGGCCCCACATTTACGGAGGCGAGGAAATTCAGGTATAGGCCAGGCACAAGAGAGAATACAATATCCAGCCTGAGCCGCTACGCGTTTCAATCTTAAGGCGCCTAGGACCCTCTATTTATGGAATTTGAGAAAAATCGCGGTGGGAATAGACCCAAGTAGAAGCTTGGCTTTCGCGGATGACGGGCCAGAGCTGAGAGGACTGAGGGCGGACTCTTTGCGAAAATGGAATGTGGTGGAATGAAAGCAAAGGGTCGTGGTCACATACGCGTCAGTCACGTATCCGTCACGCTCTCTCTTTCTTACTCACCTCCATCCTCAGAGTTATGTCGACCTCTGATGCTATAGATGTATCCGCGGCGGAGTATGTTCTGTCCCATAAATTTTATTTCTCTCACCAATTTTTTTGCAGAGCCCAGCCAGACAACAAAACTCGCCGGTACGATCGTCAATTGAGGTGAGCACAGTTTGTTTGCATTTTCTTCCATTTTCTGACTACCCTTTAGATTGTGGGCTGCTTCTGGGCAAAGCGCCCTTGAAAATGCGCGCTTGCTGGTCATCTCTGCCTCCGCGACGTCAACTTCCGTGCTGAAGAATCTTGTTCTCCCTGGTGTTGGCCACTTCACTATTCTGGATCCTGCCACAGTTTCGCCTAGAGACGCTGGCAACAACTTCTTTTTAGAGGGAGACTCCAGCATCGGAAAATCTCGAGCGCAAGAAGCTGTGCGGCTTCTTGCCGAGCTCAACGATGGCGTCGAGGGCAAAGCAGACACGTCTAATCTGCAGCACATTCTGGACACAGACCCAGGATATCTTGCGTCCTACACCGTTGTTATTGCGCACAATTTGGAGCCGAAGCTGCTTGAGAGACTCTCCACGCTTTTGTGGGCAGACGACACATTACCGACGCTCGTGGTAGTCAACTCTGCTGGATTTTTGGGCGAATTCTTCATCCAATTCCACGAACACACGAGTAAGTAGGCTGCTATCCACATTGTCCATCGGTCTGATTCGTTTCAGTCATCGAGAGCCACTCGGAAACAGCCCCATCTCTTCGCATCGACAAGGCGTTCCCGGCCCTCTACGATTACGCCACCTCCCTCGACTTTACTAGTATGGATCCTACAGATCACACTCACGTTCCGTACGTCATCATTCTCGTCCGCGCCCTCGCCGACTGGAAAGCCGCTCATGATGGCAAACCACCACAAACCACCGCCGAGAAGAAACTTTTCAAGGAGGGTGTGCAGGCGATGAAAATCAAATTTGATGAAGAGAACTTTGACGAGGCGGAGGCTCAAGCTTACCGTTGCTGGACGGAAACACGGGTACCTGGCGACATCGCCGCGCTCTTCCAGGACCCAGAGCTGAGCAGGCTCAGCCCCACTTCGCCGCCATTCTTCCACCTACTCCACGCTCTGCGCCAGTTCACGCTAGAACCTCCGCACACGCTGCCGCTCAGCAGCACACTTCCCGACATGAAAGCAAACACGACCAGCTACATCCACCTCCAAAAGCTATACAAGGCCCGCGCAGAGGAAGAGAAGGCCACATTCAAGGCCTTCCTCACCGTACCCATTGAAGACTCCCTGATTGACTCCTTTGTGAAGAATGCGCATGGCCTGAAGGTTCTCCGCGGAAAGAAGTGGGGCGCCCTCGACGCTGATCCCGCCGCATTAGGTGAGGTATCTTCCTGGCATGCACACCACATTTCTGATCGACGCATCGTCTAGCATCCGCCGTTGCTTCTTCGTCGAAAGCCGTGGCCACGCACCTCGCCCTCTCCGCCCTTACCTTAGTCGGTTCTGCCCAGCCTTCCATTGAGGCACTCACAGCTGCCGCCCAGGCACTCCTTCCCGCAGGCGTCGAGCTGCCCGAAGAGTTCTCCGACGCTGTAGGCGAGATGTATGTTCTTGTCTTCTGTCTGTATCCTGTGCTGATTTACTTTTTCCATTCACAGTGCGCGCGCACCTACTGCTGATCTCCCTAACACGGCCGCATTCCTTGGGGGATTGGTCGCGCAGGAGGTGATTAAGATAATCACGAAACAGTATGTGCCGATCGACGGCTATTGCGTTGTGGATCTGGTAGAGACTTGGACTGGGATCGTCTAATTAGATAAAATAAAGAAACTGTACCATTTGAGCTAGATCTGAATTGCTTTCGTGCTTTGCCCCGTCAAAAGTGTGTATGATCGCCGCTTGGGTTGTTGGTTTTAATTAGGAATTTGGTTTGCGCGTCTCCGACCAAGAACTCCTGCGCGGAATGTGAGACAGTGGCGAGAGCCCAAAAATGTGCAGAGACATGTCGTTTGCAGAGACAGGCCTGCACAAAAAATCGATGAAGTTAACTTCAACTTTTTCGTCCAAGATAAATCATTACTGATCGGCCTGGATCGGATTCATAAGTTTACGGACCCTCTCGCCGACCCTCGGAACGCAGTGTATCACGGGAGAACCTCTCCGCGTATATTTAGGAGCTGAGACATTAAATAAAGGTTCTGCTTCGGCTCGTAGATAAAGTACTTGACTACATTTTCTTTGGAGTCGTCGACACAGTAAGTAAATGGATGAAAGACTCAATGAGGCCAATTCGGGCGCATTCAACAGGAGATTCACCTAAAGATCCTTTAACATCGCCTCCCAGTGGCTCTTCGTCAACGCCTTGAAAGCTAGAAAGCGTCGGAGTGCTAGTTTCCGGTACTGAGTGTCCTCCATCCCCTCGCTTGCCCAATCGGCACGTGTCACAGTGATGCACTTCGAAACCAGGCTGAGGGTCTCGAAGAAGGATATTGGGCGAGCGTCACGGGAACTAGATAAAAGGTCGGCCGTGTACCGGACATGGTGACACAGGGAATCGTCATGGATGGTAGAGCCTTGCAGCCCAAGCTTTCGCGTTTGCGATTGTTAAATTGAAACGCGGATATGGCTCCTGCAATGATCTGTGACTGTGCGTCCGTGGGGTTCTGATCCTTAACCAAGACGATGAGGACAAGAGTTGGACGATGCAGAAGGCATACGCCCGCCTGGGCCGTTCTTTGGGTCTCGCCGCAGATGGTGAGGGGGATGGTGTACCCAGTAGAAAGTATGAGATTACGCTCCGAAAAACCGAGGAGATGAAGGGTTTCTCTGGCGAAGTCGTCGATGACGATGAGACTTTCCTGCGTGACTTTGGCTGCGAGATCAAGGTAGCCAAGGTATCGGGCGGTAGAATCAGATAAGGAGCAGCGAGAATCTTTGGATCCAACTGTCATTCAGCGACGGATTTGCCCCGGAGCGAAAGAACGCTTCTGGCTGAATCGCTTCAACCCTGATGTGGTACGCAAGTAGCTCGTTAACGGACCAATCTCCCTCAGACTTGGGAGATCGAACGAGGTTGGCATGTCTGGGCTATGGTTGGGTTTCCGGAGGAACTCCGAATCGGGTCTCCATCACTGATGCCGGAACCCTTCCGCAAAACCCTATGTTTCGATCCTTGTAATGCAGGAGTGCAAATGCTCTGGATGGTGTGTAATATAGTCTTTGGCCATATGAAGGCTTTTGAGATTTTCTTGGACAGCAAAAACCAGAATTTGAATATTAATTAGAGAACTGAAAAGTGGAATATGAGACAAATATTAGTACGAATATACCTGCCTACCCACCTACCTATGAAAATATCAGGCAACACTCCTTAGACTTTCAGATATCTAGGTCTCAGAGCCTTCCAACACACTGGATGAGTGCAGTGAACTTGCCGACGTATGTTGAACTTTCTTTGATTCCATCAAGATTCCACCAACAAAATGGTCGTATTTTCGCGCGAGAACTGGCATTCAGAGTTGATTCAGAGGCAAGCCAAACAGTGAAAGTGAAGTTCTACTACATATGCATATAGACATTGTAAGTTTTTCAGCCCGAAGGATAGATCATACAAGATGCAGCAGCATTGAGCAGCATCACCGGGACGTCCGGCGGCGATATTAGGTTTCCCGGAAAATGATTTGCGATCAGCCCTCCGAGGGGAGTCAGCGGCGCCGACGTGGTTTATTGCATGTCCTCTGCAATCGAACTCCAGGCTTTGCCTCAATCTGTGGAGCACAGCACTGCTGCCTCCAACCATGACCCGGTCGTGCCGCCGCCGCCGCCGCCGCCTCCTGAGTCTGAGTCACATCTGACCATTCAACGCACACCGAAACAGCACATATTACGGGAACGGCTTCAACTTTTGGCGCTTTACTGGTGGTAAGTATGTGGAAATAAATCCTAGACTGCATTTGTCATTGCCCCTGAGCAGCATGTTCCTTGCTGGTTGGAACGATGGCACGGCCGGACCGCTTATTCCTAGAATTCAGAATGTGTACCATGTGCGTCCTCCCACCAATTTACCTATTACTTCATGTAGTTGTCTTCACTTAGGTCGGGTTTGCCATAGTGTCCTTAACATTCGTTTTCGCCTGTGTGGTAAGTCGAAACCTCTTTCTGTCTACTCCACTGAACAGACCTACGGTAGGGATTCATCGGCGGGGCAATAATAAATGTTCCCTTGACCGACAAACTAGGTTTTGGAAAGGTATTCTCGATCCTTACTAGCTTACACCACAATCTCAACTATATAGATGATAGCGCTAGGTGAGTACCTGTCTTTGAGGTATACTTTGTTGTTCATCCCTGTTAGGATCTGTTTTTCAGATGGTCGCCTACGCGATCCAAGCAATAGCACCTCCATTCCCTGCGTTTGTATTAGCGTTCACTATTAATGGAATCGGGATGGCTATCCAGGTATAAATACCGTGCTTCCAATTCTGTGCCTAACTTGTTCAAGGATGCTCAATCCAGTGGTTACGTCGCGAGCCTTGCGAACTCCGAAACAAAAATGGGATTATTACATGGAGCGTATGGTGAGAATGGCGAGCATATATGTTCCCTTGTCTAATTCCCGCAGGTGCTGGGGCTCTAGCGTCCCCTCTTGTTGCTACCCAGTTCTCACAGCTTCCCCATTGGTCGTTCCACTATCTTGCCTCGCTTGGCGTTGCCATAACAAATACCGTTTTGTTAGTCGTTATATTTCGATTCAAAAAGCAGGACGGTAAGATTTATTAGACTTACGGGCTATAATTGCATTCAGCTTATTACGGGCAGATTGCCTGGCGTCGATTGGTGTAGCGGCAGGCGAAACGGGAACGAGCGAACACAGCAAGTTCCGCCAGATCCTCAGCCACAAGACAGTTCATTTACTCGCCTTCTTCATCCTGGTCTACGTCGGTGTTGAAGTCACAATTGGAGGAAATTTTTTGGTGTAAATATTCTTTTTGGCGTAAATTATTGACCAAGGTTTTAGGCTGGATTGTGACATTTATAATCGAGGAGCGCGGAGGCGGCCCCTCATCTGGATACGTCTCAGCTGGTTTCTTCGGAGGTATCCCCATCCGCTCGAAAAGCCCGCGCTCCATTTCTGACATTCAACCACAGGTTTGATGACCGGTCGCGTCGCACTGTTGTGGTTAAATCAGAAAGCATGTATGCCACTCACGTTTTTCCCACAGAAAAACTAATTACTTGCCTAGATTGGAGAGCGCCGTGTGCTCTATATCTACTCCATCTTAGCCATTGGGTGAGAAATTCGAGTAATTTTCACATCTGCTGATCAGTCCATAGGCTTGAACTGGTCGTCTGGCTCGTGCCCTCTCTTATTGGGGACGCTGTTGCCGTGTCGCTCGTAGGTGTCCTCCTCGGTCCAATATACCCTATCACCATGAACCACGCGGGACGCGTCCTCCCACGGTGGTTGCTGACCGGTTCCATCGGCTGGATCGCCGGGTTTGGGCAAGCAGGGAGTGCTCTGTTCCCATTCATGACTGGTGCAATCGCATCTCGCACGGGAATAAAATCATTACAGCCGTTGTGCGTGGTTCAGTACCTTTTGCCCTCCTGATATTTATATAGCGTACCAAGGTTAATAGCTATGATGGGTTTCATGCTTATTCTTTGGGCTATCGTGCCTGGATCATCGCCGCGGCGCAAAGATTAATTGGCAGTGGTTTCATGAATACCATGGATTTGGGATTATCTCATTCAAGAAGAGCCGATTTCCGGGAAACCCCTCCGAATGGGTATCGCGGTGAACAACCATGCCGCCATGTGAATCCGAGGGTCAAAAGCTCTACACACGGTCCTTTGCAGTATCAGCTTCAAGGCATTTTTGGCAGGGAATGAACTGACCAACATTGGGATACCAAGTTCATTTCTATAGCAAGCAAGTACGCACAACTTTCTGGAACACAGGAACGTTCTCATTCTTACAGCTGTTTCCGAAAACCTTGAGACTGATTATTATTATTTTTCTTGCACGGAACTTGATCCAGTGCTAAAGATTTCCTCTTTGGGCTCGGTTCAACCGCCATTTTCGGATATGGCTTTCCTTCAATAATTTTCGTTACGCCAAATAGAGCAGCTCACAGGCGTGAAAGTCACAGGGCCTGTCTGAGTCTGCCAGCTTCAAGTCTCCCAATTCAGAACTATGATATGGTGCCTGTATGAATTTCTTTTCAAAAACTTGAGTGCGCGCACCTCGGTTTGGCGAGTCCAAAAACGGTAATCCTTAGCATTGTTTTAAATTTGACGTGGGCAAAAATTCAAGATTTTCGGAAACAGCTGTAAAATTCGAGAGATGTCTCAGTCAGGGTTGAGGCCTTGAAAGCTCCAAGGACCATCGCTTCCAATCGTGGTGGATATGCATGACTAACACCTTCTCAACTTGGGCCGATCTCCGTTCTCCGTCGGAAGGCTGGGATTTCTTTGACCCCATTGGCCTATATATCCGTACCCTAAAACTAAGTCTATATGAAGATCTCTCACATCTCTCTCCAGCATGGAGCTTCAGACACTACCTCATGCTACTGGCGCTGTACTAGACACGCCTAGCCTCGAGTCCGGAAAAAATTCCGAAGTGACCTTAGTATCGAACGACGAGCACGATATCGATCCAATCTTTTCTGGCCCTCATGTTATCCGGGCTCGCATACAACTTTTTGCCGTCTATTTGTGCGTTTTGCGTCTTCCAGCTCATTTTAAAATTCGCCACATTGATAACTAATTACATTCTCCAAGTTCGATGTTCATGGCAGGATGGAATGATGGCACATCTGGGCCACTAATTCCTAGAATCCAGAAAGTATACAATGTACGAATTTCCTTCTTCCAGGGAAACCTTATGAAACTCAAGTGATGGTTTTAGGTTGATTTCATATTAGTATCCTTGACATTCGTGCTTGCTTGTGTCGTTAGTAGTCCTTCTGTCTTCTCAGCGGGTTTAACCACTCATTACTCCAGGGATTTCTTACGGGCGCCATGCTTAATATGCATTTGGCGGACAGACTGGGTTTTGGCAGAGTATGTTTTTTTCTTGTTCGCCATATCTTTTATTCACATAGCCGTGCCAAGATAATAGTCATAGGCACGTCATTACTTCATTATAAACCTGTTGAATGATCACAATTATTGTATTAGGTTCCATTTGTGCGGTTGTTGCATTCAGCATCCAGGTACCTGCTCAGCCTCTCTGGACAGACGCTTCAGTAATCCTAACTCATACCGTTTAGGCACCTGCACCTCCCTTTCCGTTGTTCGTCATATCCTTTGCTATCAATGGGTGTGGAATCGCCATCCAAGTACGTCGGCGTTATTTCTCGTACACAACATTATATCTGGCGCTCAGAATTCTCAAACCAATGCATATGTGGCTAGCCTCAGAAAAAATTCGGAGATATATATGGGTGGACTACATGCTTTTTATGGTGAATATTTCTCTTCCCCCATTCCAAGAAGTGTATTCAACTCAGCGCAGGTGCTGGAGCGTTCTCATCGCCGCTTGTCGCCACCCAGTTTGCTCAAATGCAACACTGGTCCTTCCACTACCTTGTGTCTCTCGGCCTCGCAGTTTTGAATACTTTGACGCTCACCTTTGTTTTTCGATTCAAGAATCAAGATGGTCAGTGACCCATCTCTTATCCTTGGTATACTCACATGGTGCAGACTGCCTCGCGCTTATCGGCCAAGCTGCGGGCGAAACGGAAACAAGCGATCATAGCAAATTTCGCCAGATTGTTTCACTCAAAACCGTCCATCTCCTCGCATTCTTCGCTTTGGTGTATACCGGTGTCGAAGTCACAATTGGAGGCAAATTCTGAGCTGTCGTATATCCGTGCGTTAACGATTAATCACAGGCTGGATCACCACCTATATTATTGACGTTCGCGGGGGCGGGTCGTCCTCCGGTTACATTTCGGCTGGATTCTTTGGTGGTAAATATGTTGCCGGCATTTGATATGTTCAACCTACTCAGAACTGGCACAGGCCTCATGATTGGGCGCGTCGCGCTACTCTGGGTAAATCAGAAGGTATATAGTATTATTCCAAATGTCACCAGAGAGCTTTGTTGAATTTTTGCATTCCTTCAGATTGGTGAACACCGTGTTTTGTACCTTTACGCATTCCTCGCAATTGGGTAAGCCATTTTCGTCATTGAAATTGGTTAGTAATATCCTGGCAGATTGGAGCTAATAGTGTGGCTCGTACCTTCCCTCATTGGCGGAGCTGTCGCTGTCGCTCTTGTTGGCGTATTCCTCGGCCCGATGTACCCCATCCTCATGAACCGCGCTGGCCGAGCCTTACCTCGATGGCTGCTTTCTGGTTCTATTGGATGGATCGGTGGATTTGGCCAGGCGGGAAGCGCTTTCTTTCCCTTTGTGACGGGCGCCATTGCTTCAAAGACTGGGATCCGATCTGTGCAGCCCTTGTACGTTATTTATCTCATTCTATTTTGCCTCTGAAATTTGCTGCAGACTCATCTCCTTGATGGCTATGTTTCCTGTTATCTGGGCACTTGTACCTATTTCTCTCCCTCGGATGGACTAAAGCCAGCTCTTTTCGTCCTTCTTCCCGTTCCGATATAATATTCTACACTAGACAAAAGATAATGCCCCCGTGCTAGGAACACTCCTTATTTTGTGTGCTCTTTGATGCAGGAGTCTCCTCTACTGTAATTTTTCTCTCAAAGTAATTTAAATAATATTAAATCCATCGAACAAACGCTGTGAAGGGAAACTGATGCCATCATCCCAATAGGGAAGTTATGCGAGAAGTCGCTTTGACCTCTCCACGTGATTCACATTCACCTCAGGTTTGAGAGAATAAATTTTTGTGGAACTTGGAAGTGGCCCACAAATTTTTTTCTAGAAATTTTAAAGCTGAATGCCTCTGGTACAGACTGCGTTTCATTGGTACAATTTGCTTACACACAAAAAAAAAAAAAGAAATACAAGATGATAATTGGACAGGAGTCTACTTACGACGTACTTACCCATCTATTACAGATTATTCGCTGTATTAAAAGTACGAGGATATGGAGATGGAGGGAGAAATGAGCATATCAAGCTGTAGGTGATGAGCTGAAAGGAGAGTGGACCCTAGTCAGACAACATGTCTGTATTGATCAAAGCCTCGAACATCTCGTCGACAGCTTCGCGCATCTCGTGCGAGTCCTCAGCCTCGGTGGCTTGGGGTTGGATGGGGGGAAACTGCGAATCGATAACTCGCTCAAGCCTCGCATACTGCTTCGGGTGCCATCGAATGTCCCTTACGCGGGCTGTTGCATGGTCGTGAGCGGCAACGAGCGCCGTCGCCGCCGCAGTCTCGGCCGCGATGGCGGCCGCACGCGTGGAGGGCGAGTAGTTCTCTTTATCAATGTAGTGGGTGGAATACTCCACGAGAGCCGCAATGATGGCGTCGTTGTTGGATTTCTGGGGGACGGGCACCTGGTCGGGGTGCGCCATTCGGTGGTGCATGCGGTTGAGAGTACTCTCGGTGCATGCAACTCGTGCGTCGGCAGACTCGACGTCGGAGGGTATGTTGAGGGAGTGGTTCACCAGCTCCATGAGACCGTGGGTATTGGTGGGGCGTACAGTAGTAAAGTCTGTGTTTGGCATTGCCGATACTAGAGGCTCGATATGCGGCTGGTGCGGGGAGGAGGATCGAGTGGATTGAGGTCGAGATAAGCACCTCTTATAATAGTCGCGGTGACCCGCCGGCACAGTGTTGGAGTAGGTGGTTCGCACAGCAAGCATTAGAGGCACGATATGCTGGTGTTCAGTGAGGAGGATTGAGTGGATTGACGTCGAGATACACGGTCTCTTATATAGTGTCGCGAACAATTGCCCCCTATAGCCCGCCGACTCAGAAGACATCAGCCAGTTTCCTTTGGGGCCAGAAACAAAGACCCTGCGGCACCGGACGCTTTAATGGCATTAGGGGAGCGGCCACCGCATCAGCCTCGTGGTAGAGGCATTTGGCGAACCCCGGCCAAAAACCCAAATGCGTAAAGGTTCTGGAGTGATTGGCGAACAGAGAGTCGGCGGCTTTCTTGAAAGGGATTTGCCGTCAGCAGAAGCTGTGCGCCAGCATTTCTGGCATTGTCTGCATTGTCTGTACCAAAGCGCAAGTTAATTTTACATTTCAAGGAGTCGTTCTATGGGCCTCTATGGGGATAGCCGTCTGCTGCCGTACGCGTATGAATAGGATACTTCTTTCCGAGCCATGAGCGGAAACTTGAATACCAGTCGATTGCGACCCGCGACTAGGAGGAGCACTGAGGAGCAAACTTTGAGTCGGCTCGGGGCATCAGGCTTGCGATTAAATACGAAGCAGATGCGCTGATTCAAAGCGATTAGGCTTGACTCAGAACGGAAGGCGTGGCGCTTTGATAGTCGGGCCAAGGGCGGGCAGAAGTTCATTGAGTCGGCCAAGGGTGCCAATTGGTCATAATGTAGTCCCGCAGACATGGAGAACACACAGGTAAGAACGAACGCGGATATTCGAATTTCGTCTTATTTGTCAATGATTTGCTGCAGCTCCAACCAGTCTACTGCTTTACGATTTGCCGTCCGTTTCCATCTGCCGCCATGGACAGTCAGCAGGCGCAGGACCAGCAGACGAAGGACTTCATCTCCTCTTTCTTTCCTCAAGATCTCTCAATGGAGAACCCTAATTTCCAGTTTCACGAAAACTCGGCCCCCCAGAACTTGAATGGCAACCTGGAACTCATAGGCACTCTCGGGAACCTCATATCTGACCAGGCCCCTTCTTATAACCCGGGCTTGTTGCTTGAGCAGCAGTACAAGCTCACTCAGCTGCAGCAGCTGCAGCAGCTGCAGAACCAGATCTTCCAGCAGCAGGCAGGCCTTGTCTTGTTGCCGCACGCTCTATCTAACTTGCGGCACGCAGATTGCTCTCATCTCTGGTGCCCAACCGTCTCCTATTGAGCAAGAATCTCGCGAGCCAAGGGCTGCACCGTTCCACAACCTCCCGACACCAGGTGTGTTTTGCGTCATCCCAAGAATAACCACGCCTTAACGTAACCAGGTCCTTCGACGGAGCTGCGTGCTCAGCCTTCCAATGCCATGGAATATGTGTCGCCCATGATTCTCAACTATAACGATACGTACAACCAGCCGCACTATGCACCCCGCGGCTCCACCTCTGCTCCCGCCCACATCGCTTTCCGCACGACGCAGCCCGACCTCGATTTTGACATATCTCCGCTCACTAGCCCGTGGCTCGGCGCTCATCAGCAGCCCGTGCGCCAGCAGCAGCCGCCTCCTCCGAAGAACAAGCGCGGGGCGTCCTCCAGCGAAGAGGAGACGGCCGACCACCCCTCGCGCAAGAAGCAATCACCAGCGATCCGCGCGACCGTCCCCATTCCGAAGAAAAGTAACCGCTCCAAGTCCGCTAATTCGACCCCGCTGCTGCGCTCGACACGGACGCGCAAGGGAAGCATCTGTGCGCCGGGTGACACGCCATCCCCTGTTGATCTCTCCATGCCCCCGCCCGCACCCCCTCCCGACAACTCCTTTGCGCAAGCGTCATCGGCGCTCGAACCCCCGCTGACGCCTGTCACGCCCGCGAGCATTATGAACCTCGGTCGTCTAGGTATCACGAGCGGGACGAAGCCCCCGAAGAAGTCTTCCGCGTCCCCAAGCCTGAAAGCGATCCTCCCCGGTGCCTCAGCACCGGCGCGGCAATCAAATCCGCCCGTACAAGTGCGGAAGACATCGCACAAGGCCGCGGAGCAGAAGCGGCGCGACTCGCTCAAGACCACCTTTGACGATTTGCGTGGGCTATTGCCGCCGATTCCGCTGCCGTCCGACGTAAACGACGAGCCGGTGCTTCCGGGAGCGCTACCCCCACGCGGCCCCCCCAAAGCGGGTGGGGAGGGCCCGAACAAGGGCGTAAGCAAGCTGCAGTTATTAATGTGTGGGAATGATTATATTCGGACGCCTGAACGGGCGTATCGAGCGGCGGGACGACGAGATTATACGGTTGAGGCGGGAGGTTGCGCATCTTCGGGGAGTCGTACGGGGAGAGCACGCTCTGGGGCAGGGGTTGGAGGAGGAGGTCGACCTCGAACGAGATTTGGACGCTGTCGAGGCGTATGCGGCTGCTCTTGGGCGCGGCGGGACAATTGTCGACGATGATGGAGACGAGGAGGGCGATGGCGACTGATACCTATGAACTAGTAATTGTAATGTAATTTTTTTTTGGTTGTAATAGAGGTCGCGTTCGGTGCCCAACAATAATACCAGGCACCAACGGCGGCACAGCCCGATAAGGCACATGCATGTACATATCACGTTTCGTTATCTTTTTCGAATTCTAGCCGACTCCTCCGTCCTTGTTCACCATGTCTGCAGCAGCCCGTAGCCCTCTGTGAGTGCTATCGACGTGTAATGTCTGCCTATAGGTGTTCATCAAATCTTCGCCAGGTCCATTGTCTTTCTCCTGCACATTGCGCTCGAAATTCCGCTCGCAATCCAGGGCGTCTGGTCACCAACGAGTCTGCCATTCGTGCAGATGAACAACACCACGCTGGTTATTGTAAAAGTCTGTGGCAATGCTCCCATTGGCGGCGGTAGTTTGCTGACTTGTGTTTCAGTTGTATTCTGCCCTCGTCTTCGCAATCTGCGGTGTCTCACTACTCTGCTTCTCGCTCCCTGGTGCGTAGACACGTATTCTTTAGTCTCTCAGGGCAGGAACAGATGCGGCTCGACTTCACGTCCTCTCTGCCTCGGGAGCCTATCGTTCTTACGCCAGTATACTCACAATTGTGTGCTTGAATCCAGAATTCTTGCCGGGGAAGCGTGCGCTGGCCATCGGACTCTGTATCTACCATTCCATCTGCTCTACCATCCTCTACGGAGCTCCGCGGTTCATCCCCTTGAGCCTAGGCCCTATGGCTGAGCAGTACGTATTTCTCCGCTGCCTTATTGTCTGCTGCATTGATGACAACTTTTTTTGCGCAGCTGGAAGATCACCCCCGAGGGCATTTGGGGGACCTTGCACGGAATCGTCGGGCTGAGCATGGTCGTATGGTGGCAGGGCACTGTACACTACGCCCAGCTCGTGCGTGGTGCGCAGGCGCGGTAAGCACCCATAATACGGAGGTAATACCTGCTACCCGAAAGTGGAAGACGGACGGAAGGCGGAGCTGTAAAAGTACGGTCGCGGGCCATATATAATTATGCGGTATTTGCTGCTTTTGCTCTGTACCTGACAATTGGATACCTCGTCTTCTTTCTCTTTCTTAGTGCGCGAAAATGCGGCGTCTAGTTCATCGAAGACAACAGTCAACTATTTTTCTAGAGTTTTAGGGAACAACACCGAGTCGGATCGCAGAATCTGTGTTCTTGTCCTCCACCTTGTTCAAGCAGCGAGAAGCGTCGGTTCGCCTGTTTTTTTGTTTACCGCTGCCGTCGCAATTGTACCTTTGCCTTTTTGGGTTCACAATTGTTCGCGGCTCCGGCCTATATAAAAAGGACTGCGTCGGGTCGTCTCATACAAACCTCCCTCGACGGGCAGCGTACGATTCCTCCTCCCACTATTCTTGTTTTTTTTTGTACACCATTTCCGGACCTCTTCCGCGTCCATCACATTCCTCCCGCGTCTTCACAGCATCATGCCCCGATACACCGATTCCTCCTGCGCCAACAGATACCACGGCCACATGCAGAGTCTTACCAACACGCCACGGGACGCATTCCGCACTGCACCCTCGAGGGCGCACCCCCAAAGATCGCCGCTGGCGCGCCACCTTACCGCCATCTCCCCCAGGGCGGCGCGCCGCCGGAAAACCAAGTGCGCGCGCAGCAGGCATCCCGGCGCGCCGCTCCTGCTCGTCGGCACCCCGGAGAGCGACGCGGGGGTGACTAATTTTGAGAAGTACAAGTGGGCCACGTTTACTGCGAATAAACCAGGCCTGATGGTAGCTGCGTACGCGGCGGAGCGCGCGCAGGAAGCGCTGTGGGAGGATGTATTGGAGGTTTTAGGCGCTGCCTCACGCGAGTACCATTCCTGCTATGCCGCGGTCGCCGTCCCGGAGGTCCATGAGTCGTCGATGTCGCTCGTCGAGTGCGAGGCGGTGGCGGAGGAGATGTGGGCGACGTGTTTTGACCACAGCGCCATGAGTTAAATAGTCTTCGGGGGATATTTGCCTCTTGCGCCTCTTTCTTGCTATTACAATATTAATGTCACTTACTCCACCTTTGCATACTTATTAAATTTTAAATACCTTGTAAACCTGCTGCGAGAAATTATCGAGACCGTTTGTGTGACATTCAGTGACAACCTTTTGAAACGAACCTTCGCGTCGACACCTCATGAACGCGTTAAGCCACGCCGCAAACGCGCCGACAAACGCGACGCAGGCCAAGGATAGGCTGTACGCGCAGCTCGCGGGCTCTCTGAGCAGAATGTCGCGCGCCATTAGCCAGACCGCTGATCTCTGCGACCAGCTTAGCACAGATCTACAAGCGATGCGAACGTTTGCTGGGTTGGATGCAGCCAAGTAAGATAAGTTCCCTCTCAAATAGTGGATATGATCGCTGACGAGTGGGTCCAGACTCATGACGGTAGCCGCGAAACTCAATCCTGAGGACGAGTCCGCACCAGACATCTCGAAGTAATCGAATTACTCGGGAAACTTTGACTTAATGCATCCAATCCCCTCACTCCTCCGATGTTCGTCCTTGTGCATTTCACGTCGTCGCCTCCAATTCCGGCATTACCAAGAGCACGGCCCGAAGAGCGGCCCGGTGTCCAATTTGCATCCAATGCTCAGACTTCAAGCAACGGAGGAGGAGGAGGAGGAGGATGTATTACTGCAGGGACGCCTGCGCGATTGAATGGGCAAGCATTTTGGCCAGAACGTCAAAAAATGGAATACCTGCTGCGGCTGTGCACACATCGTTCGAACCAACTCTTGCCAGCCACGCTTCAAAACTGTTTAGCCTGTAGTCTGCGTGTTCCTTGAAATTCTCAGACAGGCAGGCTGGGAAGCACGGCCAAAGTTCGGCACTGCGGCAGAAGTTGCTGATCCCTGTCAGGTCAGCCACCGTATGGCTGCTGAGCTACAGACTGCTTAAGCTTGGGAATCCTTCTCACTGGCGGTCTCTTTAGCTTCCAACTTTAAGCATTGCATTTACCGGATCCGCTCGTGCAAAGCCTCCAATTTTATCTGCTGGGAAGTGGCTATTAATACGCCGACGACTTTTTGTTCTTTGCCGACTTTCCCGGTTCTGAAGATGGCTTCTTGCTCTTCTCTTGGTTGGAATGCCGTGGAATGCATCCTATTGACCGTGCAGCTGACTCGCGGTGTGACCGGATGGCTGGGACTTTCTTCGCTGTCTTTTGGCTACCGGCTGGAATGGATCCACTGCAGGACTGGCGTCTCCCCCCAAATATCGGCAGACCTGACTTTCTATAAGTTTATAGCATGTTTCTCAGTAACGGCGCAGAGCGGCCCCGAAGTTGCCATACTTTTTAACTGGTTCCATATATTGCCGGGACGCCGACGTTCATCTAAATCTCACGTTCGGAGTTGCAGCTCTATTGTCGCTGCGCCCATTGGCGAAATGCTGAATGCAATTTGACACGGTCCTATGTGCATCCCCGCCACAATCAGCCTCTCAAAGCGTACCCGGCGAGAAAAAGAAAACCGGACATCGACTCATCCGGTCCGCGAGAGTCATTTCCGCTTGCCTCCTCCCCGGATGGATGTGGAACTCGACGCGTTTATCGCGAACTTCTGCGCTCTGCAACACAGATAAGGCCATGCAATCTATGAAGCTGGACCTCTACGGTGTTCAGGCGACTCTGTAGGTCCACTTTTTGTGTCCGCAAGGAAAATGACAAGAAAATCAGACATGTGCTATTCTTTTCATCTCCGTGGAATTTTTGTGTTTCTAATCCTGCCTCATGCCTCCTATTTTTCCCACTTGAACACTTCTTAAGCCTCGCCGTTATTCGTGTTCTGCACCCCTTCAATGATGAAGAGCCTAGCTTCCCTCCTATCGCTCTTGTCCTTGCTTCTTCCCGGCGTTTCGGCCGCTGGATGGGAGTTCGTCGAAGTGGGCAACTCCGGCGTCATAGGACTGGAATCCATAGTTATCTCGCCGACTCACGCAATATTCTTCGACAAGGCAACCAACGATCCTCTCAAGACACCCGATGGAAAAACTGCCTGGGCATCTTTATGGAATTTGGAGACGAATAAGGCTACCCCCTTGAAGCTCACGTCCGACAACTTCTGCGCATCTGGTGCCATGTTGAGCAACGGTTCGATGGTAAATCGAGGTTGATTTACTCGCATTCTTGTTGATGAATTGTATGTTAGGTCAATGTAGGAGGAAACATTCCTGCAGACGCAGTGAGTTCTCTCATTCATCATTTGTGCCAGTGTTTGAGATAATAACAGGATCTCCCTTATACGAACGCTACCGATGGACGGCAGGGGATCCGGATTACTGGTCCCTGTACCGAGGCCAGTTGTACTATATTTGACGACCCAAAAAGCCTGCATTTAGCTGAGACCCGCTGGTAATTTCTTCATTCCCATATTACAATCACTGTTTATTAAATCTTAAATAACAGGTACTCATCGGCAATCAGGATATTCGATGGCTCCATAGTAAGATCTCCCTATTTCTTGATTGTTGTGGCTCACCCATCGCAGATCATTGTTGGAGGAATCCATGAAGGAACGCCATTTTACAATAACGATTCAGTAAGCAACTTCGAATTCTTCCCCAAGAAGGATGGCGGTGTTCCCCGACCCTCTGCATTCCTCGAACGCAGTTTGCCAGTCAATCTGTTCCCTCGGTAGGTGATTTTAGGAGTTGCATTTCTCTGAAACTGATTTCATTTCTTGCAGCATCTTCGCTCTGCCTGATGGCAAGATTTTTATGGTTGCCAACAACCAGTCTATCATCTACGATATCGAGGCCAAAACTGAGACGATACTTCCGGATGTACCGAACGGTCAGAGGGTTACAAACCCCTTCGATGGTTCTGCTATTCTGCTTCCCCTTTCCCCTCCGAACTACGTCCCCGAGGTCTTAGTGTGCGGAGGTTCTATGAAGAGCGACACCACTCCGGAAGCGGAACTCAGCGCGCAAGATCCTGCTACCGACCAATGTGCCCGCATCATGCTGACTCCAGCAGGAATTAAGAGGGGGTGGCAAGTGGAGCACATGCTGGAGGGACGCATGATGCCAGAGCTCATCCTGCTTCCCAACGGAGAAGTTCTCATCACTAACGGTGGATCTACTGGATACGCCGCTGTAGCCTCTATTGGAACCACATTTGGACCTTCCAATGCTGCGAACCCAGTGTACGCCATCTCTTTCTCTATTAAACTATATTCTCATCGCTCGTAGATTCACACCATCCATCTATACGCCAACAGCGCCTCTGGGTCGCCGTATCAGCAACAGAGGGATGCCGAAATCGAAAATTCCACGAATGTACCATTCTACTGTGACTTTAACGCCTGCAGGGTAAGTCGAAGTGTAGCTTTTGTCTTCTCTACTTCACGTTCATCTCCTTTAGGAACATCTTATATGCTGGAAACAACCCGAACGGTAATTTCACGACGTTCGCCCCAGGCGAGCCAGGATTTTCTTCGTAAGCATCTCTTCCTGCTGTTTTTCAGCATTATTTTCAACTTTATTGTCCAGCGAATTGCGTGTGGAGCACCTAAACCCACCATTCATGTCCTTGCCCCGGCCGACGCTGCACAATGTTCCCTCCAAGGTTGGCTTCAACCAGAAGTTCACTGTGGGAGTCAACATTCCTCTCCTCACACCGCTATCCCCGGTCAAAGGTAATACAATTTTTACGTCGTTTCGCTCGTTACTTATATATACCGCGTGACAAGTTGCACTGATGGACTTGGGATTCTCTACTCATGCGTTCCACCCTGGTGCCCGCTTGGTCTTCCTGGACGCTACCCTCTCTAGGGACAGACGTTCGCTCACGATTACCAGTCCCCCGAACAACCGAGTGTACCCCCCTGGCCCAGGTACGCGGTATTACGGGTCTTTACTGCAGTGACTGATGGGAGAGCCTAGGATATATTTATTTGACTGTAGGCGACACCACCAGCGTCGGAGCACATGTCATGATTGGTTCGGGAGCCTCCCCTCCCGTTCCTGATCAGGGCATAAGGCTGTAGTTTTTTTTGGATATCTTGTTGTATTTTGTACGTGGTATTATTATCGATGACTCGTAGGCGTAAAACTTCTCGCAATTATTCAAACAGTTAAATGAAGCGAAGCAGGTGAGCTTTGTCTCGGGGAACGGAATAAATCTGTGCAATTAAATTGGCTGGAGCCTGCCAACAACGATATTGATGTTACTCTCTTGGTTGTGTTCGAAGTACGAAGGTGCCCGGTTTCCAAGAATAAAATAACTCGTTTAACGACTTCTCTATCTTAGAAGGGAACAACCCAGTCAAGCGAGGTAATGAATGCTGATACATAGCTGTCTTAACCAGAACTTCAAGTTCCGGACGCTCACGGCAACTTTCTGCGGTCAAGTTAACGTTGTCATGGTTTGATTGCGCAAGGGGTACCAAGGGTAAATAGTGGAGCTCTTCTTAGCACCACTAATAGGGAAGCGCAGAACGAGTTGAACTTGAACAACACAGCCACAGCCGTTTGACAGCCGTCCGGCGGATCCCCGATGATCCTGGTATATTCTCACGATGCCACTTGGAACCTGCTTTTATCACTGCGCCCATTGGCGGCGCTGACACCGTGGTGAGCATGATCCCTGTCGTCAAGCAGTCTCGGAATTATACGCGAGATACGAGGAGATACGCTTTAACTGGCATAGATCACTTTGACTCCTCAAACCCATCTGACAGTCAAACTCAGTCACTCAGAGAGGGGCCAGGGCTCCAAGTCGAAGTTGCTTGATAACCGTATGTTCCTCAATGGGACCACCGCGGTAATATATTCTCCTCCTCCTCCTCCTCCTTGACCACCTTCTGGCACTGGTAAACAAAAGCGCTGTTCCTAGGGCCTTCGCTGAAGTATGGACTGGCTATCGCGGAGTGCAACATTCTACGAAGCTGTTACTAGTTCGAACCTCAATCATGCGCCCGGGTGGAGCTCCTCCTCCGTGTGATGTCAGGACAATCTGTCCCGCGATACTACGTATCTCGATGCGCAATTTTTCCCACTTGGAGTCAATTTCCTCTTAATAAGCCTCGCGATTCTTCACGTTGTGTTGTCCGTGCCCCAATGAAAACCTTAGGTCCCTTCCTGCCGCTGTTATCCCTCCTGTTTCCCGGCGTCTCTGCCGTTGGATGGGAGTTTGTTGAAGCCGGACACTCCGGAGTCGTAGCGCTGGAGGCGATAGTAGTTTCCCCGACTCTAGCAATATTCTTTGACAGGGCTACAAACGACCCTCTCACAACGCCGGATGGGAAAACTGCATGGGGCGCTTTATGGAACATGGAGACGAACACGGCTACCGCGTTGAAGGTTGTTTCCGATTCCTTCTGCGCATCTGGCGCTATGCTGAGCAACGGATCAATGGTGAGATGATATGTATATATTCGAGCCTTTAGTTTGAAACGGATGGTCTAGGTCAGTGTAGGAGGAAACGATCCTTCCGTCAGGGTAAACCATCAGTTTTATTACTGTTCCATACGTTCTTTTCTAACTTGACGTGGAACAGAATCTCCCCTCCACAAATGCCACCGACGGACGCCAGGGAATTCGCATTTTTGAACCGTGTGCTGATCCGAATGGGGTCGGGTGTACGCTCTTTGATGATCCCACGACTTTACGCTTGGCTGAGACGCGCTGGTAATCCTTCCATCTCGTATGATAATTCTTCATTAAAGCATGAGTAACAGGTACACAACAGCGATCAGGATATTCGACGGCTCTATGGTTAGATCTAACAGCTCTCTGAAATTTCTTCGCGACTCATCCATCACAGATAGTTGTCGGCGGAACCCATCTTTCATCTCCATTTTACAACGACGATCCAGTAAATAGTTTCGAATTCTTCCCCAAGAAAGATGGCGGCATTCCCCGACCCTCTGCTTTCCTTGAACGCAGTTTGAAGGTCAATCTTTTCCCTCGGTAGGTGCTTTTGTTACCGGTGGTTCAGATATTGATTTTTTTTTGGCAGCGTATTCGCTCTGCCCGATGGCAAGCTTTTCATGGTCGCCAACAACCAATCCATCATCTACGATGTTGAGACCAACACCGAGACGATACTTCCTGACGTGCCAAACGGTCAAAGAGTTACCAACCCTTTTGATGGTTCCGCAATCCTGCTTCCCCTTTCTCCTCCAGACTATGTCCCCGAGGTCCTTGTGTGTGGAGGCTCCCAAAAGGACGATGCTACCCCGATAACGGAACTGACTGCGCAAGATCTAGCTACTGATCAATGTGCCCGCATTATGCTGACTCCAGAAGGTATCGAACGTGGGTGGCAGGTCGAGCATATGCTTGAGGGGCGCATCATGCCCGAACTCATCTTGATGCCTAACGGCGAAGTCATTATCATAAGCGGTGGACTCACCGGATACGCCGCCATCCGATCTTTCCCTGACACCTTTGGACCGTCGAATGCTGCGAACCCACTGTACATTAGTTTTGTGCTTGATCAGCCCTATATTTTCTCACCATTCGCAGGTTCACGCCATCCATTTATACCCCGACAGCGCCTCTTGGTGAGCGCGTCAGCAACCTGGGAATGCCATCAAGCAACATTCCGCGCATGTATCACTCCTCTGTGACCTTGACGCCGGCCGGGTAAGTCAACAAAAATTCGCGCTTTTCCTCACTCAGTGTCTTCAGTAATCTTATGCTGGGCGGTTCTAACCCGAACGGTAATGTTACAGTTATTCCGCCCGGCCAGCCCGGCTTTTCATCGTAAGCCTTGGCTATTTCTCTCCAATGTTACTGTATGCCCTTGAATTTTATATCTGCAGCGAATTTCGCATCGAGTACCTGAATCCACCGTTCATGTCGCTTCCCCGGCCGACACTGCACAACGTGCCTAAGCAAGTTGCCTTCAACCACAAATTCACTGTGGGAGTCCAAATTCCTCACCTCGCACCACTATCTCCGATCAAAGGTAACCCAATTTTTTGTCTCGTCTCACTCATCACTCACGGCGTACCGAGTTGCACTAATGGACTTGGGATTCTCTACTCATGCTTTCCACGCTGGTGCTCGCTTGGTGTTCTTGCACGCTACACTCTCTAATAACAGACGCTCGCTTACGATTACGAGTCCCCCGAATAACCGAGTGTACCCGCCGGGCCCAGGTACGATGTTCCATGCCCCTTTCCCGTAGCTCTACTGATTGGAATTTACAACAGGGTACATTTATGTGACCGTGGGGAATGCAACCAGCGTTGGAGTGCACGTTATGGTCGGATCAGGAGCATCTCCCCCAGTTCCGGACCAGGGCATAAGGCTCTAGTCGCTCACTGCTTATATATATATATTTCTATCGTTTATTATGTATCAAGTCCGGAATTGTTTCATTGATAGCCTCGACTTATAAATGCCAAGAAAGAAGGTCAATTAGTATGGGTTCGTATTAACTCCCCCCCATTGCTTTAAGCAACGGTCACCGCTGGCCACATACTGGCGTATTTATCGGAGTGAAAAGGGTAGTCCGTATAGCCAGAGGGATCGGCTGTGCCATATATGTAGTATTTCGCTCCGTTGCCCTTGATAAGAGGTATCCCCTTAGCGATACGACAGGGAAGGTCGGGCTGTGAACTGATCAGCACAAACGGGACATTGAAAGGCGGGGATTTACATTCGAAATATAGGCGCGGCCATAGGCTATGAGATCTCCCTTTTCTTCGGCCATTTGGGGTCCACGCCCGAGCGTGTCGCTATAGCCACCCGCACTGATTAGCTTCCTGTTACCCCAGATTTCGCGAATGAAGTCATTGGACGGCCGCTCGCCGGCAGTGGTCGCGACGAGCTCGTCGGATGGTTCTATAACGTGGATGTAGCTGAGATCTGGGTGCTTGGCTCGGAGTTGTGAGACGACGTATGCGTAGGTGGGCTTCGGGTCCAGCATCATTTCGTAGCCTGCGGCGAGCTCGTCAGTCTGCGCTATTCAGGATAACAGAGTTCGGGCCCAACTTGGTTTGCTATACCAAGGACTGAGACGAATTGCAGACTTGGTAGGCCCGACGGCATCCACAGTGGCATCGACCATCTCCAAAGCAAAGCGGGCGCGATTCTCGATGCTCCCGCCGTACGCGTCTGTGCGGATATTGCTGCGGTCGTGCAAGAATTGGTCGATGAGGTATCCGTTTGCGGCGTGGATTTCGACACCATCAAAGCCGGCTTTGTGTACAGCGTTCGAGGCAGCAATTCCGAAGAGTGTGCTGTATTCTTTGATCTCATCTATGGTCATCTCGCGGGGTATAGCATCGGACCGCGGGGGCGCGCCGATATGCATTGCATATTCGATCCTCCTAGGAGAAGAGGAAATGTAAGGATCACCGGGAGCCAAGTGTTCGACGTAGGCGCAACCGCCCAAGGCCCCTAGTTGGAGGTAAATATAGGATCCCTTTGCATGAACCGCGTCTGTGACCTATGACCCTCGTAAAGCTTGTCATTCGGCGGTAAATAGACGTTCTCCTACAGTTTTCCAGGCGGCAATTTGCTCTGGGGACCATATTCCAGGCACGTTCCTATATCCACCAGCTTTTTGAGCAATAAATGTAGCCTCAGTGATCAGAAGAGTCCCAGGAACGCAGGCCCGTTGAGCGTAATACTCCGCTGCAATAGGGAGCGGAACATGCGCATCGTCTGCACGGAATCTGGTGGTCGGTGCGTGGACGACGCGGTGCGCAAGTTGGACATCGCCGAGTTGGGTGGGCTGAAAGAGTGCTGGTTTGGAAGACATAACGACCAGTGAAAGCCAGTTGACCACTCTGCATTAATAAGACGCAATAATCTTGGTAATTGGGTCCTGTTTTTAATTCCTAGCCAATTATAAACGGTTTTCAATGTTTCGTTTGTAAACAGGTGTTTATAAACCTGTTTGTAAACAAGTCACCGAAATGGGCCGGACGGCCTTATTTCCGTGATTTTTCGCCCTAGCCCTTCCGCGTACCCGGTTCAAACCCAGTCCCGAGGAAGAAAATAAGAATATTCCAACATTGAAGGACTTGGTGCAATTTCTGATGATCTTTAACCTCATTCTGGCAATTTTCAGCGAGAATAGAGGTCAAAAATTGGAAGAGTTTTTCGTCACCGAAAACAGCAGGCACATTCAGAGACCCAAGGACCATGATTTCCGCCGATTCTTAGTTGTCTTCGGGCTCGCTTCGGCCTGCTTGGGCATTGCCACATTGAATTAAAAACCAAGTGTTAGGGTGAAACATAGAAAACCGGGTTTATAAACATGTTTGCAAACCAGCATTAAAAACAGGACCCTACTTGCTGAGGCAGCATTCGCTGATTAATCCATTGCTGAGCCTAGCCGAGAATCATCCCCGGTCATTGTGGCACTGGTGCTGTTGCAGCTTAGTGACAATCGAGAGCAAATTTGAGGAGTGTGGCTCATGTCGGCGTTCAGATTGAGAGCCGAGACATCCGGCGGACTCCGGCCCGGTTTTCAACAGTCTACTTCGTTTTTGCGAACAACAGCGATGAGCAAAGGCAAAGAACCCCGGCGAGAAACTATCGATGTGGAGGACGACGAAGCGCGTCTTCACAGAATCCGTCAGACTCTGTAAAACCTTGTCTCCTTCTTCCATCTCATGCACCTCCAGAGCGCGCTCTCGAAAAGCTAAACACCACCAATAAACCTGGGGTTAACACAGAAACTCTTCTCAACGCTGCAGGGCCGCAATCGAACTCGGGGAGCCAGCAGTCTCTCAGCGAGCGTAAGTCGAATGGGACTACATTGTGGCAATGCTCAATCGCCAACCGCAGTTCTGGCACGCGTGCAGACATTTCTGCCTCAGCTCGAGGCGGCAAACGCTGAGCTTGATGGCAAGGTCGCAATGGACCCGAGAAGCGTGGACATTGAGAACGTAGAAGGCGATGAGAGGGTCATCGAAATGGTGCGATTTTTTCGTCAATTCTGTCGATATGTACAACTCACGCGACGCACAAGAATTTGGGACTCGGAGTTTTCGAGGACCGCAAGGGGAAGGAAAGATCTGCCTCTGACGAGGAGATCTCTGACGCCGATGCGGAGGGGGAAGACGATGACGAGGAAAGCAGCGACTCGACAAACGCTACCTCTTCGGACGAATCTTCGTCGGCAGACGAGTCTAACGCTGACTCGGATTCGGACTTGGACTCTTTATCTAACGACGCCCCACGACACCCACTGGCACCTCTCCCAAAACGAGCGCTTCTTTCGCGCGAAATCAAGCCGCTCCCTCGGAGGGCGCGACCCGAGATCGTAGTACTGTCTGAAACCGCTACCGAGGGCGGCAGTGGGATTTAATGTGGGCTTTCGTTCATATTCATTCGAACTGCACCAAAACTGCACACGTCTCCGACGCCCAGCCTTGGCCTCGATCTGATTTTTACTCCTTAAAAATAGCTCGCGATGTTCTTTCGCGAGTTCCGCAGCTGCACACCTGATTAATGGGATTGGTGCAGGTGGTCCGACAAGCAAAGTGCGCTGATACTGCATTGACGAGGCGGAGAAGGCGTATCGAGGTCGATGGGGCTGTGCTCGTAATTAAGAATTGTGTCTTGATTGTGTCTTGATTGTGTCTGCCAAAGAAAATTGCATCACTATTCTCGTCATAATCGCCCTTATCGTCTGCTTGAGCTTCTGGCAAACAATCGGCTCAGATGTCAAGGAATCGAATGTTCTATCGCGCTCGTCCTTGTACTCAAAAGCCTCGTTTTTTTTCGGTGATTGATTTCACAAAGAGCTGGCGAATTCTCTTGATGGAAGAAATACAAAGACATCGGTGCGCTTATAAGCGCTAGGACGTACAACCGTATGTATACGAATACTGGCACTCCCTTGACGGGCTTTGGCAGACGATACCCTTCATTTTTTTCACCGCTTTCTATCCCAACACATATCTTTGCGACTTTCACGACAATGCCGGTGTACCCCAGATTTCCTATCGAGTCCGCAGACGCCCGGGCGGCCCTCTTGACGAAGATGATGGCCTCGCGATTGCCATTCTCGATCTTCGCACCTCCACTAGTTCCGCGAACTCCACTCCACAGAACTCCACCGACTACACCGCGCAGTCTTCGTTTGCAGTCGAGCCCACGGCGAGAGGCTACATGCCGCAAGATTCGAAGAACACCGAGCCCGGGGTGGGGTGCGTTTTTGAAAGACGAGACGTTGAGGTGTCCGCCGTGCAAGATCTTGCGGCCGCCGATGGACGAAAGGCCTTGTCTGGCGGCGGCCCTCGGAAAGCAGCCGACACCCTTGTCGTTGGTCAAGGAGGAACCGCGTCAGGGCGATCGCATCCTCGACGGCTACGAGGTGCCATGCCGCAAGGCTCGGGGGTCGTGCGCGGTGGATGAGATGCTGGGAATTTCCGAGGGTGCAGTCCTGCGGGCCCGGGAGGAGCGATGTCCGACCCTCGCTTTGCCCTTGCGGTCATCGAAACAGCAGCGCATGGACGATATCCCCCTGGACTGCGACATGCCATTTTGGCAAGACGCACCCATCGAAGGAGCAGTGCAGCGGGGGTACAGAGGGCTTCGGATGGATGTGGACTCGCTCGGCTTTCCCGTACAATTTGCTGCAATACCGGCGCCCATGGAACAGGAAGATGTGTCTAACTACCGATGTGCTGAGGCGGCCGACGAGATGTTTGCGATGTTCATTGATGAGAACTGTATGGAGTAGCAGCTGGTAGCTTTAGGTCACTCGCAGACGGACCCTCGTATAATTATCTTAGATCCCTGTAATACATTAATATTAGTGCCTTCAAAGCATGGCGTTAATCACCTTACTTGTGAGCATCTTTGAAGACGCCAGTTATTCAGGCGCAAGCGATTTTGAATAAGACTCTTTTGCGCCACCGAGAGCTGTTGAATTGAATCGCTTCAGGAGTTAAGAAACTTTATGGGGACTTGAGCGTCCATTGGAACTTGAAGCTTGAAGCTGAAGCGTTTGGCTGAAGCGCTAAAGAGTCTAAGAGCAGTCTGTTGGAGAGAGAGATCCGGGTGTTGCCGAGTCCCTCTACATCACGAATAAACAAGGAACCATTTATTCAGATAGCCAGACGGAGAATCTTTTAAATCCCTTAATCTTTCTGTGCGTCGTAATATCTCTCTTTCTCATGACCACGATTTTTTTCAGAATTTTTTGGGATCCATGACGGGCACAGTGAGTCACCCACCGGACCTCGTGGGCTGACTAAGGGAATTTTTCACTTGCCACTCTCTTCCACACCTTTCTCCGCCCATTCCGCCAAAAACACTTCAATGGCATTCGTATACAAGCGAGGTCAGTCTATATCACTCTCTTCTCACTTCATAGGATGAGGCCGCTGACGTTGTCGTCTTACAGATGGGTATGTGCTTTTCACGCGTCGACAACGCGTAATTTCGCGACTTGCTCACTCTTTTTTCGCGTCAGACGGAAAGAAAAGGTGTTCTTCGACAAGGCGAGTGGTCACGTCGCGTCGCGTCGTGGTCGTGTGCTCATACCATCCTAGATCACCACCAGGATCGATAAATTGGTCTACGGCCTTGACCAGAACCACGTCATCCCACAAGAGTTCGTTCGTTCTACAACAGCCCACTTGGAATCTTACGCGTTTTTTAGTGTTACGCAAAAGGTCGTCGCTGGTGTATACAACGGTATAACGACGCAAGAACTCGACGTGTGTTGCTCCGTACTTGTTTGTGGACATCACCCCATGGCATTCGTACTTAGAACCTCGCTGCGGAGACCGCCGCCTATCTCACCACGAGACATCCGGACTATGCGATCCTTGCAGCCCGGATCGCCGTCTCCAACCTGCACAAGGAGACGAAAAAGAGCTTTTCGCAGGTCATCTCGGATTTGTACCACTTCGTCAACCCCAAGACCGGCAAAAAGGCGGCTCTCATATCACAAGAAACGTACGACGTTGTATCCAAAAACTCCGCCACTCTTGACGCTGCGATTATCTATAACCGCGACTTCAATTACAATTAGTGCGTCTTCCCATTCAGGTCTATATATTTCTTACGCTTCGTTAGTTTCGGATTCAAAACATTGGAGCGATCCTATCTTCTCCGCATCGACGGGCGTGTGGTTGAGCGGCCTCAGCATCTTATTATGCGAGTGGCCGTCGGTATTCACGGTTCCGATCTCGACCGCGTCATTGAGACGTATAATCTCATGTCTGAGCGCTATTTCACCCATGCTACGCCCACCCTTTTCAACGCTGGAACACCGCGGCCGCAGCTGAGCTCGTGCTTCCTTATCTGCATGAAGGAAGACTCCATTGAGGGCATCTACGATACTCTCAAGGACTGCGCAATGATCAGTAAATCGGCAGGCGGAATTGGTGAGTCATGTTTTGACATTTATAGCTGCTCTACTTACTCCAGCCATATAGGCTTGAGCATCCATAACATCCGTGCCACGGGGTACCTATGTTTCTTTTTCTAAACGAGCTAGTGGTATTTACACCATTTTCAGGTCGTACATTGCCGGCACTAACGGATATTCAAATGGGATCGTCCCCATGCTGCGGGCATTTGACGCTACGGCCCGTTACGTCGACCAAGGTGGAAACAAGAGGCCCGGCGCGTTCGCCATCTACCTCGAGCCCTGGCACGCGGACATCTTCGAGTTTATCGACCTGCGCAAGAATCACGGGAAGGAGCAGATGCGAGCTCGCGACCTGTTCTTGGCGCTCTGGATTCCTGATCTTTTGCAAGTCTTCTGCGAATTTTGACACTTCGTGTAAAATTAATGTCCTCTCCGCAGCATGAAGCGCGTCGAGGCAAATGGCGAATGGTCGCTGTTCTGCCCTAACGAGGCGCCTGGTTTGCACGAGGTCCATAGCGCAGAGTTTGATGCCTTGTACGAAAAATACGAAAAGGAGGGTCGTGCTCGTAAGACCATCCCCGCTCAAAAACTGTGGTACGCCATACTGGAATCACAGATCGAGACGGGAACCCCCTACATGCTCTACAAGGATGCCGCCAACGGTATGTGTTCTCTGCGTCGGGCGCTTCTTTTTGTATTGATCTCCGTCCAGCAAAATCCAATCAGAAAAATCTTGGAACAATCAAGTCGTCCAACCTCTGCACGGAGATTATGGAGTATTCGTCGCCCGATGAAACTGCCGTTTGCAATCTCGCATCCCTTGCGCTCCCTAGCTTCATCTCCAACGGTCAATATGACTTTCAGAAGCTGCACGACACGACGAAGGTCGTCGCATTCAACCTTAACCGCATCATCGACGTCAACTACTACCCGATCGAGTCCGCGCGCCGCTCGAACATGCGTCACCGTCCTATCGGTGTCGGTGTGCAGGGCCTAGCAGACACTTTCCAGTGTCTGCGCATTCCGTTCGAGTCTCCTGCCGCAAAGGAGCTGAACAAGCAGATCTTCGAGACCATTTACCATGGGGCGCTCGAGGCTAGTGCAGAGATGGCTGAGAAGGATGGGCCATATGAGTCGTTTGAAGGGAGTCCCGCGGCGAGTGGCGAGCTTCAGTTTGATATGTGGGGCGTTACACCTAGTACCCTCTGGGACTGGGACAGCCTCAAGGCCAAGATCGCTAAAACTGGGCTGCGGAATTCGCTTCTCACGGCCCCCATGCCCACTGCGTCGACCAGCCAGATCTTGGGCAACAACGAGTGCTTCGAGCCGTATACGAGGTACATTGCATGCTTGTGCATATCGTCCTTTAATTGACGCTCCTCCTGCAGCAACATCTACACTCGTCGCGTCCTTTCTGGAGAATTCCAGGTCGTTTGCCCGTGGCTCCTCCGCGAGCTCGTCGACCTCGGTCTGTGGAACGAAAACATGAAGAACCAAATCATTGCCCATAATGGATCCGTCCAAAACATTCCTTCCATCCCCGACGACGTCAAGGCAATCTACAAGACCGTTTGGGAGATCAGCCAGAAGAAGATCCTCGAGCTTTCCGCCGATCGTGGCGCATTTATTTGCCAGAGCCAGAGTCTCAACGTCCATCTGCCGGCTCCGACGCTCGGCCAACTGACGAGTATGCACTTCTATGGGTGGAAGAGCGGGCTGAAGACGGGCATGTACTATCTCCGCACGAAGCCCGCTGCACAGGCTATCCAATTCACCGTCGACAAGAGCATCCTGGATGACGCGAAGGTCCAAAATGCCAACGCCAAGGCCAGCAAGGCCGCTCTCCAGAAAGTCTCAGGCGCTCCTGCACCCACTACCGCTGTCCCTGGTTTTACTCAGGGCTCGAGTCTGCCGTCATCTCCGTCGCCAGGGGAATCGCCGATACCTAGCAGGGAGCGCGAGGCCACTGCGACCATTATTCCTGTCACACTCAGGTCGATACCACCCGCATCTGCCGCAACTTCAGCGGTGGATGACGAGACAACTGCAATGCTTGCTAAGATGGCATTGGAAGATCCCGAGTTCGCAGCTGCTCTTCAGAAATTGAAGGACCGCGAGCACGAAGAGGCGAAAATGTATTGCGCCCTAGAGAACAAGGATGAATGCCTTATGTGCTCCGGTTGAGCTCCATTATATTTGTATCATATTACCTAATTTCACTATAATTTGAAATTCATAAGGCCCTCCGGGCATCCCCGGGCACCTCTCAGTACGGACGCACTTACCAGTCGGTTGCATTTTGGATCGGACCGAGTTCAGACATGATCGAGTGCGTAAACGCGGGCGCAATAGACATGTTTTATTTCTGGTTTGGAGACCTGGTACCTGAGTCGGTACCAGGAATACGCTTTGACCGTGATCGGCGTTTTCAACTTTGGCACGTGAAAAATCAAAGGTTCGCTCTCAGCTTGTTCCCAACCTTCACGAGCACGCCCAACAAGTGAGGGTGCACTTCAGTGTCCGCCGCCAGTTCTTGTCGGTTTCACCGGTGGCAGTTGATGGTTCCCCACCCGGCGCCCGCCCACTGTGTCCGCAAGGTGTCCGTGGACTGCTACCACAGACGTTTTTAAAAGTCTGCGGCGCTCGAAGAGCTTGCCTCGGTTCGTTCTCCAGTCACGTTAGATCCCGGAGATTGCTCACCCTCAAAGCTTGAAGAATTGCCGATGATCAACAATGCATACTGCCACTCTCGATCCATTTATGCGCGAAAGACCCACGACGAAAGAAAAAATACTGCAGTCACAGCACTCTTACTCTCCGCAGAAAACTCGGATGTTACTAATCAATATTAATCAATTGCCTCCGTCGGAGATAATCTCTTGTTATTGAGTGGTTGTTAATTATACACCGCCAGTACAGCACTTCAGTGCAAAAGCGGGACTTCCACTTTGTTCCACCTCCTGACTCCGTTTACACTCTCATGAGTCAAACCTAGGGATACAGCTTGGATACTCATCTTTCGCCAAGCGTGTGAGACTCGGAGTGAGTCAGAGATACGAATTTAACTCGCAGTTCACCAATCGTTATTGGAGCCGTGGCCACAAGGTTATTTCTTGAACGCCAACCCTTTGTCCTCGTGGGACCCCATCTAATGTATCTTATTTCTTTCCTCCATTATGTTCTAATCAAATCTGCCAGGCCCAGAGAGCCAGACCGGCAGAGCGTGAGTGGGAAAGGCAAGCCGTTTTTGGCTTGCAGCTCATTGCAGCCGGCGGGATTGCACGCAGCACCTTCCTGCAGAGTACTTCGAGTTCATTTCAAACTTTACCCGTCCGTTGAAGGCCTGCAGGCTCCAGCATGCGGAGACTTTGAAAACAAGCTACCAGTTTCATTTTCAGGGCCCCGCCAACCATCCGAAACGCCACACGTCCGAATACGCCAACACATGCCACTGCCTCGTTTCAATACAATGTTCAACTCGGTTCGGTTGACTCCCAGCGATCAAAACGCGGATGCAACGATACAAAAATAATGAGCTGGGCAGTATGATTCGACAAAGCTGGTGCGGCTGTAGATCAACGTTGGAATTACCTCACAGCTACTTCGTCCGCAAACACGATACCAGTATATAATCGCCAGTGGCCATACCTGACAGCCATCTTGAAGCCCTTCCCCGCCATGACTTCGATTGTCTTCGCGTTTCTCTCGTTCTTGGTGGTTAATCTGACTCTGAGCGGCGCGCTGCTCGCTCCTGTCCGGGGCCGTGTTATCGAGCCCAAAGTTGTGATCATCAACATGGTTCGCATTCCCGCCCTCTTGTTTACCGCGACTAATAGCCTCCATACATGCAGTTCGATCTAGAGGCAGCCGCGTGGTACAACATCCCAGAGTTCAACCTGCTAGCCCAAAATATTACAGTCCCTGGCCTTTCTCCCCTTTACCCCGACGTCCATTGCACATCCGACGGGTCGATATGCCAACTAACGACTGGGCAGGCAGAAATCAATGCTGCTTCCACCATCGCCGCCCTCCTCTATTCTTCGTCCTTCAAACTGACCTCTACCTATTTCCTTATCGCGGGTATCTCGGGCATTAACCCCAACGTGGCTACCATTGGCTCCGTAACCTTTGCGCGTTTTGCCGTGCAAGTGGCTCTCCAGTTCGAGTTGGACGCCCGCGAAAAACCTCCTGCGTTTTCCACTGGTTAGTTTGTTCATATAAGTCATTAAAACATTTTTTTGACTACTTTCGCCACCCACAGGCTATTTTCCGCTAGGTTCCAAGGCACCCGGCCAACTGCCTGGATTCCTCGATGGCACGGAAGTGTTCGAGGTGAATGATGCTCTCCGCCAGCTCGCCGTCGGCTTTGCCAAGAAGGCACGGCTCAACGATACCCTGGAGAGCCAGCTCGCGCGGGCCCGCTATGTGCGGACTCCCGGCGCTGCTCCTCCGTCCATAGTCATGTGTGACACCGCTACGGCGGATACTTGGTGGAGTGGCAATCTCCTCGCGGACACCTTTGGAAAGACATCCAAACTTTTCACCAACGGGTCAGCGGTGTACTGCACCACCCAACAGGAGGACAACGCCACGCTAAACTCGCTCATGCGCGGCGCCATGTTTCACCTCGTCGACTTTTCTCGAATCATTGTCATGAGATCGGGCTCGGATTTCGACAGGCCGTCTCCTGGACAGTCCGCGGTCGATAATTTGTTGGGTCCAACACCGGGCTTCCCACCCTCGATTTTGAATTTATATCTGGCGGGGGTTCAGATCGTGCAGGGCGTGATAAATGGATGGAATTCGACGTTTGAACGGGGTGTCAAACCGAGAAATTATGTTGGCGATATATATGGATCGATTGGGGGACAACCGGACTTTGGACCTGGGAGCGTGTTCGGTGGGAAGCCCGCGCAACCCTGATGTTACTATTCACGACCTAGATTTACGCTGATTTACGACCCATTATGATTCAACCTATTACCTTAGCTCTAGTAAATGTTATTGTTGTTGTGAAACAAAAACCTTCATAGAAACGCGGACAAAGAATTACATTGGGGAAGAGCCTGGTTTCTCCAACCATCAAAGCTGAAACCATAAATCGGCCGTACATTTATTTGCCTACGTTGCGATACTTGGAGTGTCTTTCCACGCAAACTATAAACAGGGACCATAGGACGAATGTCTTCGGAATTCATGAGGAGCAACAGCAAGACATTTTTTGAACAACTATAGCTTTATGCCCTGATCCGGAACGGGAGGGGAGGCCCCCGAACCGATCATGACGTGTGTCCCAGCGCTGGTGGTGTTGCCTACAGTCAGGTAAATATACCCTAGAATCTCCAATTAGTTTACCGCAGAAGAAACTCGTGGTACTACGTACCTGGGCCAGGAGGGTACACTCGATTGTTCGGGGGACTCGTAATCGTAAGCGAGCGTCTGTCTTTAGAGAGTGTAGCGTGCAAGAACACCAAGCGAGCACCAGGGTGGAAAGCATGAGTAGAGAATCCCAAATCCATCAGTGCAACTCGGTACGTCGTGAGTAATGAGTGAGATGAGGCGAAAAGTTGTGCTTTCTTGGGCACGTTGTACAGTGTCGGCCGGGGAAGCGACATGAAAAGCGGATTTAGGTACTCGATGCGGAATTCGCTGTATATATAAATTTAAGGGCATAGATGGAAGAGAAATAGACTAAGCCATACGATGAAAAGCCTGGCTGGCCGGGCAGAAGAACGGTAACATTGTCGTTCGGGTTAGAACCAGCCAGCATAAGATTACTGAAGGAGACATGAGGCGATGAAATTCTCAATATTCTCTGGACTGACCCGGCCGGCGTCAAGGTCACAGAGGAGTGATACATGCGTGGAATGTTGCTTGATGGCATCCCCAGGTTGCTGATGCGTTCACCAAGAGGTGCGGTGGGCGTATAGATGGATGGTGTGAACCTGCGAGTATTAAGAAAAACATACGTTTGATAGATAATAATGTACACTGGGTTCGCAGCATTCGAAGATCCAAAGGGGCCCGAGACAGATCGTATGGCGGGGTATCCCGTGAGTCCACCACTTATAATCATGACCTCACCGTTGGGCATTAATACGAGTTCGGGCATGATGCGCCCTTCGAGCATGTGCTCGACCTGCCACCCACGTTCAATGCCTTCCGGAGTCAGCATGATCCGGGCACATTGATCAGTAGCTGGATCTTGCGCAGTCAAGTCCGTTGTCGGGAAGCATCGTCTTTTTGGGAGCCTCCACACACAAGGACCTCAGGGACATAGTCTGGAGGAGAAAGAGGAAGCAGGATTGCGGAGCCATCGAACGGGTTGGTAACTCTTTGGCCGTTTGGCACGTCAGGAAGTATCGTCTCGGTGTTAGTCTCAACATCGTAGATGATGGATTGGCTGTTGGCGACCATGAAAAGCTTGCCATTGGGCAGAGCGAATACACTGCAAAAAGTCAATATCTGAACCACGGGCAACAAAGGCACCTACCGCGGGAAAAGATTGACCTTCAAACTGCGTTCGAGGAAAGCGGAGGGTCGGGGAGCGCCGCCGTCCTTCTTGGGGAAGAATCCGAAGCTATTTACTGGATCGTTGTTGTAAAATGGAGTCAGAACATGGGTTCCGCCAACAACTATCTGTGATGGATGAGTCGCTAAGAAATCTCGGAGAGCTGCCTGATCTAACCAAAGAGCCGTCAAATATCCTAATCGCTGTTGTGTACCTGTCGCTCATGTTTTAATGAAGAATTATCATGCGAGATGAATACATTACCAGCGGGTCTCAGCCAAGTGCAGAGTCTTGGGATCGTCAAATAGTGTACACCCGACCCCGTTCGGGTGAGCACACGGTTCAAAAATGCGAATTCCCTGGCGTCCATCGGTCGCGTTTGTCCAAGGGAGATCCTGTTAGATGTCTCGAAACGGGGACACAGCATCGTCACAGCTCATAATGACAGCTGGGTCGTTTCCTCCTACACTGACCTAGACACTCCCATTCAAATAAAATTCCGAGTGCACATTTATCATCTCGCCATTGATCCGTTGCTCAGCATAGCGCCAGATCCGCAAAAAGACTCGGAGACGACCCGCAAAGGAGTAGCCTTGTTTGTTTTCAGCCCCCCAGGCAGTTTTTCCATCAGGCGTTGTGAGAGGGTCGTTTGTAGCTCTGTCAAAGAAAATCGCCAAAGTAGGGGAAACCACAATCGCCTCAGCCAGCGCTATGACGCCGGAGTGTCCGGCCTCAACAAACTCCCATCCAACGGCAGAGGCACCGGGATACAGCAGAGATAACAGCGACAGGAGGGGGCCTAAGGTCTTCATTGGGGCACGGACAGCATAACGTGAAGAATCGCGAGGCTTTAAGGAAACTGACTTCAAGCCTCAAGGATCGAGTTACGTGGCCGATTTAGCTGACATCCGCGGAAAAGCTCCACGGCACGCAAGAGAGGTTCGAAGTAGGTACGGCTTCATAGAATGCTGCATTCCGCAATAGCAGCGCAGACTTCTCGAGTAATACAGGTAGCTTAAGCCAAGTGTACCTGAGCTGAGGGTGTTTGGGAAATGGCAGCTTTATTATGTAAGTTGAACACATCGCATGACGTATGTGCGTGATGCGGTGATCCCCGAGATTGTTACAGTCTCGCAAACTTCTAAGTATTCTGCCAGCTCAGGCAAGGCGAGCTTGCGAGCCAGCCTGAGTGTAAGACAAGGTAGATTAGATTAGATGTGGATTTGTCATTGCATTACGGTCATCAGCTGTCAACGCGTTCTGCCTTAGCTCATTTACCGCGCGATACTCTTTGCCCTCTTCACGCTCATCCTCGCCCTCAAGCACATTTTTTCTGCCCCACCCTCCCATTCCCTGTTTTGTTTTGAGCTCACGCTTGGGTTGCTTCGGGTCTCGCCTCAGACCCTGGTGGCCCTTGCGTACGGGTTTTGCCGTGCCGTGCCCGTTCCGTTCCCTCCCATCTCGTTTTCTCCCGGCGCATTTTCCCGCCGCGTCGTAGAAACCGAAATCGGCTGGGCACGGCCAAACCCCCCCCACACACACACAACAACATCTCGTTCACGTTCCGAAGGAACGTCAGTTCCGCAGGAACACTTCTCCTCCCCTAAATCTCACTGCTAATCGCAGTCTACCTTGTACTGCCAGTCAGGTGGCGCAAAATATTGGGCCAGTTTTGTGGTATGATTCATTAAGATAATACCGTATTTCCAGAGGGCAGAGGAAGATTGCCAGACTGCACTGCGTGCCGACTTGCCGCTGTCAAACAGTTGCCCAATTTAGGGTAGACTCGTCACCAGTCTGTAACCAGATACCGAAAATATGTGGCGAGCACTTCGGTGGTTACTTTTCGGCCATTGTATACAGACTGGTTACGAGTCTAAATTTAGGGTTCAGTCTGACACATAGGCCAGAGTACCAGTCTAATATTATTTTAGCGGCTTTAGCGCCTTCTATCTGAGGGCTTGGGAAGCTCCCGCAAGGCCAGGCGGCCATGTTTCATTACCGTCGTGTCGTACTAAGATGTTCCCTTCTGAGGGAGAGACGCTGTTAAACGGGTTCTTTCACTAAAAACCGCCCCTTGGAAGTTAGATCGCGAGCTAAACATCCGCGGCGGCGTCTCGTGACTCGGAGGCTCAGAGCCTATTACCGGGGTCGAGAAGAGGACTCCTTCTAGCCTGCCAGTAGTAAACACCTTTTACAATCGTTCTCCTACTACGCGTGCAAAGCCAACAACTACTCTCATATTTATGAACCAAGACAGATCACCAGCACGTCCTCAATCCAGCCAATATGTTTCAACTTCATTCATGTTTTTTATATTACCAAAAAGTTTAAGTCTTCGATAATATCGAGTAGAATTTTTTGTCTCCGAGCAAAAAAAAATTGATGGGGACTGAGAGAATCGAACCCTCTGCTCGTCGCATGCGCTAATTCTCAGTATTAATTGCCGATTGCACGCAGGCTCAACGGGTCGCTTCCATACCCGACGCATGTTACCGCTACACCAAGTCCCCGGTGTTTGGACTTTGAAACTGCCTTTATTTTTGAAGAATTCTGATTTGCCAGTTCAAGTTCTAGAAGGCAAGAGATAATTGCACGGCTGTCCACTACGACTTCAACCAAAAAACGTTCGCCACAATATTTTCATCACAATATTCGGATTGAACGCATCGATGGGCGAGCCGAATCCTACCGCCGAATTATACACCACAAGGGCGGCATCTTCATCCTGGTAAATAAACAGTCAATAAGAGAGAAAAAACGGAGTCGGATTGCTCCTACAGTAACAGCAAGATGCTGGAGCTGTGAGATATACCACCGCAAGTATGCGCCAGAAGATAAGCTTTCGCCGGGAATCGGTTCCGTTGTGGGTACACCGTAGTCTAAGATCATTATTGTTTCGCTGAAATTCGTGTGCATGAATAAATGCGCGTACCCATTAGTCGTGTATTTTGCCACATCAAGTCGGTTTTGTCAAAGTGTTCAGCGAAGAATTTGGTTGAGAAGTTCGACGGAAGAACATTATTACCAGAGGCCGCTCGCAAGACGTTGTGGAGGCTGAGTGCACCTTTAAACGCTTTCGTGCAACCTTCACTAGTTACCATCAACTTGTCGTACAGTGTATATATGTTGAATCTGAGGAGGAACTCACGAGAAGAGGGGGTTCACTGTGTCGAGATCAGTGCAAGAAAATTTCCCAAGCGACAAAATGCGTACACGTCATAACACTATCTCCTAGTGCAACCCAATTGGAAGGGAGGTTGGTGGCTCGATGGTACTGAACATAAGATGTCGGCGCTGGTTCAATTTTAGAAAATCGAGTCGCTAAGAAAGAAGAAAAAAACATGCCAAGTTTTATATTGGCGACTGCAACCGAGTCATTGACCTCTTTCAGCATATCCAGAACTTCAAAAACCCAATCTGGAATCCGCTGCACCGCATTCAATCCCTCAACAAAAGCTTTCAGTTCAGCTAGATTTTTGGGTGGCGACCGACTATTCTCATGCTGGCCGACAAACGCCAGGACTATCAACAAGTGAGGAACACCCATGACATATTCACAAGGCAGAGGACATACATGTGTCCCCGTCTGGCCGCGTCAGAGCAAACAGCACACGGCCTTGTTCAACTCCATCTTCGATGAAGGTGTACATGGGGCCGTCATTCTTGATATCCGGTGGAAGTGGCATACGATCAAGCCAGGATTGGTTGATACGAAACATCATGGACGAATAACGCAATTTTTGGTCGAATGAGACGTTCAACTGATCCAGCGGCAGCTTTCCCGCGGGGTAACTGTCAGAATATCCGTATCCATGTCGTCCGAGCCATTTCATGCCTGCGCGCGCAGGTCCTGTGCAGTCTAGGAATATGAACAAAGTGAATTTTATCAGTTGCGCGGCTAACCTGCAACAAGAGCAGCCGTAAATTCCTGTAGGCCGGACGCTGTCCTCACAACCACCGTGCTCAACCGTGAATGGTCCGCCGGGTCCGGAATAATATCAGTGACGGTACCCGTTGTTAGTTCCATGTGCGGACAAGCAGAAATGACCAGGCGTCTGGCCGGATGTAAGCCTCGAGAACGCAAAGAGAAAACTGAACCGACCTAAGAAGGGTCTCGAATCCAGACCGGGATAGGTACATGGTTTTCGGCAGTTTTGATTTATAAGAGGAGAAGGGAATTCGGAGTAGAACACCGGAAATATTAAATCTTGCGTTCGATGGCAGGACTCTGAAGGATGTGATTAAAATGATTGAAAAATGTTGATTATCCGGCAGGAACAGGAACAGCATTCACCTGATGGTGGAGAGCTGGCATTCGTCCTCAATATTAGGGAAAAGACTCTTTAGTCCCGCGAACAAAAAAGACTGGCAAGCTAATGCAACATAGCTCAGTCCAGAGCAAATAAATTCGATGAAAGCATACCATGAAGAGAGGTATACTGCACAACACGTGAACGGAGAAGTTTCTGGTTCCATCCATCTATTTTTCGGCCCTCCTCAGACGCAACCCAGGCCTCGGGCTCCACGACGAGAACATGTTCAAAGTGATCGTGGCAAACACGGGCAGTCAACAATCCCGCAATACTACATAAATGATCAGCAATAGTAAGTAATGAGGTAGCCATGTTGAAGGTACCTGCCACCGCAAATAACTGCAGTTCCCGGGATCTTCTTATCAGGATGACGACTCTTCAAAAATGGGAGATCCACCAATCCGGTGTGTTTCGTAATGAGATAGCGACGCAACAAGTGCCATGAAACCAGTAAGACCAAGTAGGCAGCTGGAACAGCAAGAAGGATCTTGGAAAGCATTTGATTCCCCAGAAAAGCCAGTGAAGCTATCTGAAGCAAAATAGGTGCGTCTCGAGCTCCAGTCACAGTGGGTTCGTGTGGGCATTTCGGACATAGCTGCCAAGTCGATGGGCGCCGTCACGGTAAGTGAAAGATGTTGGAAAGATAGCTTTCTGATGGGAAGAACTTCTATTGATCGGACCAATAGTGCCTCAGTTCCTTTTCAAAATTTCTCATTTTTAGCTCCCAAGTCTTGACCTGCTCGACACTGACAAGTTAAAATATTGATGGAACATTTTCTTCTAATTTTGCTTGCAAATGTGCTTTGAGTTGGCTTTTGAGTACGAGGAATTGAATATTTACGCGTGTGACGTCATCCTTGTTACGCGGCCACAATAGCGGGCCAGGGCGTTTTGCGCGCGCCGCGGACCTGAGTACCGCTTACTGGGACCAACAGCGGGCATCAATTGCCATGACAGCTGAAAACTCCCCGCACCTTTATTTATTCCGCCAGGTATGGGAGCGCAAGACCGCTCCAATTGTCCCCCATGTCCGAGTCCACCAAACTTTTGCTGGGTCCTATTCTCATCGGAGTATCCGTAAGCCCTTCATTATTGTCCTTGAACAAGAGCTAACTTAAGCCTCTAGCTCAACACCTTCTTGTATGGTGTTTGCGTCACCCAGTTTATGACTTATTTCATGTCGAAGCGCCGACTTGAAGATTATCAGGCCACGCGGTTCGTTGTACTATTAAATCTACTCTTCCTTGATAGTTTATAGGAAGCTACAACAGATATCTTGTCGCATGGGAATTGCTCATCAACACCTTCCACAGCATGGCCTCGATTTATTTTATTTGGCTCTACATGGTCGATAATTTTCTGAACGCTGCATTTTTGCAAGCCGCACCGTGGCCGCTGACTGCGGTCCCTCTTCTCACCGCAATGTGGTCTTTTCAAGCCTCTCACCGTACTTTGTGTCTAATAATCTTGCCGTAGGTCCGCATGCCCGATCCAGCTATTTCTGGCGTACAGAGTGTTCGCATTATCGAAATCCCATTACTTATCCGCCATGCTTATTTCCCTCACGGTCGCCAATGTGAGTATATTGCTGCCCAGCCCGCTCGCAGGATATATCCATCGGCGTTGAAGGCCGGTCTCGCAATTGCAACCAGTTCATTCGCTTTCAGAGTGGCAACGTACGTGCTATATGATATTAAATACCAGATTACCTACCTGCATCTCCAGTTACGCCGATGGGTCTCGATTGAAGCCGGTAACGGATGCATGGCTCAGTGTGAGCGTGGCCAACGACTTGGCCATCACGTACGTGTAAAGTATATTTCTTCCGGTTGCCATTAAGTGGATTTCAGAGCATCTCTGGTCTTCTATTTGAATGAAAGCCGTTCGGGTCTATCCAGTTCGTCACCCTCTCATATTCTGCCTGCCCGCCGTTTGATCTGTGTTCAGAAACGGATACTGTTATAAACCATCTCATCCGTTCTACTATCGAGAGTGCTGCGGTGGCGACTTTTTTTGCTGTAAAATTCTTTCGCATTCCACGCTGTTCATTCTCACCAACTTGACAGATCATGGTCTTGATCACTTTCGTATATCAACACTCTTCCCACATGCCAGGTCGGATCTAACCTTCTTGTTAGACGAGGTTGCCATTTACGGGCCTACATCTTATGTTTTCTATTGTGTGCTCTTTTTTTTTGAGCGTGGCCTCCCCCTCTAACCGAATGATATGTACCAACTACCCCTAGCCTTTGGGTCGCATTTACACGTGAGCAGTTCCATCGAAATTCGAATTATTATCAGGAATGGCTAACACTTCACAGGATCACTCTATTATCGGTAGGTGACCGCTCAACCTTTCGCATAATGTGTGCCCTTATAATCGCCAAGACACTCAATCGACGCGAGTCCCTCCGACAGGACTTTTCCGGCACTCGTGACCTTGGCGAGTTGGGATTACACTCCGTCAGTGCTGTTGAAATGCCTGCCCTACCGAGGTCTTATCGACTATTTGCAGACGGTCAATGGTGTCGGGCTAGCTACTACTCACGAGACAGAGATGGATTCTCTCCGAAAAACGCCGAGGTAGAAGGCACGAGCCCCCGACTAAACATAATGAGCACGTGACTGTTCAACTCTAGAGAGGTACTTAGTCATGAAAAATAAATAGAACCAGGTGTTTATGTTTCAATTTTCTGCTAACTTATTTCTCCTCACTATGAATCCGTGAATTTTCCGTATGATTTGACTTTCGAGAGCTGGAGTTCGACAATCACCGGGATCATGGTATGGATGAGTAATGTGATGTGACTTAAAGCTAATAGCGAGGTTGCGAGCTATTGTCGGTCAGCCAACGGTCAGCTTTAACACGTCAGTGACGCGTGAGTCATTGGACGGCACCGATGCGGTACGGACTCGAAACCTTCCAATATTATTATAAAAGCTGTGGAGATTCTCCAACTCAAGTCTCAAGTTACCATGTCGCCTCAGCTCTTTCAGCCCATTGCCATCGGTCCTCTTTCTCTGAAACATCGAGTTGTGCTCTCTCCGTTGACGCGATTTAGAACCGATTCGAAGCTTGTGCCATTCTTGCCTTTGGTGAAGGACTATTACACTCAGCGCGGGAGTGTCCCTGGCACCCTCCTCATAACAGAGTCTACTCTCGTTGCCGCCAAGACATGGCGGTTACCCAAACATGCCGGGTATTTGGAGTCCGGAGCAAGTCAAGGCTTGGAAGGAGGTGCGCATTTCCGGAACTATCTCACTTCGCAGCATCGTTAACTTCATATTTATTTAGGTTGTTGAATCTGTGCATTCCAAGGGATCGTATATATACCTTCAAATTGTTGCTCTCGGACGCTTCGCGATTCCTGCGGTGCTTCGCGCGCAAGATCCTGCGTCCTCCTTCGTATCAGCCTCGAACATCCCGATAGTCGACGGCTCGGAGGAAAAGCCGCGACCATTGACGACCACGGAAATTGATGAATACATCGGACTGTTTGCCCAGGCCGCCAAAAATGCCCTGCAAGCTGGCTTCGATGGCGTGGAGATTCACAGTACGTTGGAATGTGGAAGACTGTCCTTTTTTTATAAAAAAAATCTGCAGATGCGAATGGATGCATATTGGATCAGTTCTTGCAAGATGTCTCGAATGATCGAACTGACGCGTATGGCGGCAGCATAGAGAACCGCGCACGCTTCTCGTTGCAAGTTATCAAGGCCGTAACGGAAGTCGTCGGTGAGAACAGAACAAGCATCCGCTTCAGCCCCTGGAGTCCCTATGCAGGTGTCCTTCTTTGCAATTATTTACAACAGGTTGTTGAACAAATTCTTTGGTAGGGATGGGTATGTTAGATCCGGTGCCCACCTTCACTCACATCGTCTCCGAGATCAAACGCCTTTACCCTAACTTCGCCTACCTCCATGTCATCGAGCCAAGGATCAGCGCAGACTCTGCCATAGAAACCTCAGCCGAGAACGTAACCCAGTCGAACGACTTTATCAGAGAAGTTTGGGGTGACCGCCCGCTCATAAGCGCCGGGGGTTACTCTCGGGATACGGCGATTCAGCGGGGTGAGCGTACAAACGCACTGGTTGCGTTTGGGAGGCATTTTATCGCGAACGTAAGTTTCCCTTCCGCTCTTCACAATTGGCTGTTGATTCACGAACCGTGGCCCTTACAGCCCGATCTTCCCATGCGTCTGGAGAATAACATGTCTTTGAATCCATACGACCGCTCCACATTTTATCTGCCAGGCCAAGATACTCCGACTGGATACACAGATTATCCTTTTGCAGACACTCCGTCTGCTGAACAATAGTGTGGACTACGTACTTATATTAATATTTAGTCGTATGTATAGAGATATTCTTTGGAGTACTTGACAATACTACTACATAGACCGCCTCTGTGAGACATTTACTGGTGGACTTCTGAAATCTGACCCACGGTTGAAGACTTTGATTATGCCCACATTTATGCCTGGCACAATATAAAATGTGAACAAATATAGCGACGCTTCGCGAAGCAGAACGTGCCCAAATTTTAACCAGCTTTCTCCTCTTCCGGGTCCTCGAGCCTTATAGAAACGAGCAATTTCTACTTACAAAGGGAGTTGATGTCTGCCGGCATGGGTTGATTGGCGCTTCTCCGATTCCCGCGCGCGCGTGAAAGTTATCCGACAACTTGAAGCATCAGACTCTCCCTTCCAAGATATCCTTAACACCAACGCCGTCCCTTCTGACGAGGAGTGTCAGACCATCCACGAGTCCCCGCAAGCAATCTGCGGACCTCGCTGAGTAAATCACTCGCATGCAGCAGTCTCTCGACGATCTCATTTGCAAACGAGACGAAGTACAGGGCTTCATCGATGCGCATCTAGCCTTGGTGTCTGCAGTTCGCAGACGCAGACTACCTCACGACGTCCTTCGCGAAATATTCGTCGCGGCGCTGCCGTCAGATAGAAACTGTGTCATCAGTGGTGACGAGCCTCCCTTTCTCTGTGCTGAATATGTCGGGAATGGAGAGCTCTGGCACTTTCCACACCACAGCTATGGGCGTCTCTCCACGTCGTTGCTCCTTCCCAATCCAAATTGATGGAAATATCCTCCGTGGTCAATCGGAAGCAAATAATCTAAGTCTACTATCATTAGCCCACCTTTGCAAAACAGCCCACCTTTGCCAAAAAAAGTTGGAATATTTTGCGACATGAATACTGCCTCAATTTACTTGAAACAAAGAATGTTCGGATTCTCCTGCTTCCCAGTAGTCGAGCACCATTTTTCTCAGAGTACATGAAGCCAAACTGAGTTCAGCATAAGGCGAAACTTTTTTTTGCAAAGGTGGGCCTTTTTGATCGCTGGTTTCGGCAACTCCACTGCAGGCTCAATTCGGCCCCAAAGCTCAAATAACTCTGGATTCGACATCTTCCAGTAGGAATGAACCTCCCTGTCAATTCCGAGTGCAAACCGACAAGAATTGCGAGTGTAGGGTCGCCATCAATTTATTTTTGCAAAGGTGGGCTAATGAGAGTAATCTGATCTAGCTCAACAAAATCGGGGCTATCGTAAAATTCGTAATAATTCGTAATATGCAACGTCTCCAGCCTCAGGTATCAAGCTGCACCCGTCTTCAGCGCGCGCAGCCGCCGCCCCACCGCCTCCATCTCCACATTCCACTCCCCGCTCCACTCCTTCTCCTTCCGCCGCATGCCCGTCTCCAGCGCGTGCGCGAGCCACTCTGCCTCCGCGTCGCGCGCGGCCTTTGCCGCGAGCAGCGTCTCCGCCACGGACGATACGGTTGACGTGGACGAGAAGGACGACACGGACGGCACGGGCGACGCGGGCAACATCGACGATACGGACGGCGCGTACACGTTGGACGACACCGTGACGACGACGCTCGCGCGGCGCGCATGGCACGCCGCGGGGGGGCCGCCGCGCGCAGCCACGGTGCGCTTCCACGCGGCGCTGGTGGAAAACGAGCGGCCGAGTGTGCGCGTCTCGCCCGGGTTCGGTGCTAGCACAGGGGCGTCGGCGTTGGCGGGGCGGCGCACGAGCTTGTTTTCTACTGGGCGGGAGAGCGTGCTCGCTGCGCGGCGGAGGGTGCTTGCCGCGCGGTGGAGCGGGGGCGGCGCCTGCTCATGGGGCTGCTGCTTGGGCTTGCTGGGCGCGTCCGCGACGAGCTCGGGCGGGACGTTTTCGCCGAGCGTGCGCGCGACCTTGGCGACCATGCGCATGCGGCGCTCGTCCGCGAGGGCGAGGGTGCGGGTGCTGCTGCTGCGGCCGAGCGAGCTGGGGGGGGTGCGGAAAGCGGTAGGCCAGTTCGGGGACGGTGGCGAGGGGGACCAGTGCGCGAGGTTGATGCTGGTAGGTGGGCGAGAGGGGGGTGGTGGGCAGGAAGGCAGAGGAGAGCGAGCGGGTGTGCCCGTGCGCCGTCGGGCTGAAGGTGCCCGCGGCTTTGCGCAGCTGGAGGAGCGGGCGCGCAGAGGCAGATGATGATTTTGGGGCCTGGGTGAGCGCGAGCGTCGTGGAGGGCGCCTTTCGGCGGGAGCGCAAGTCCGAAGAAGGTGAAAGTAAAGGTGAAATGGCGCTGGTGGTCTGTGCGGGTGCGGACTCGCTGTTGTAATGGTGCTGCGGGATGCGCGCGTGGCGGGGGACGGTGGACATGGCCGACTCGATAACGGCGGGCGTTTCTCCGAGGACGGCCTGCAGCTTTCGGTTGGACCGCACCAGGCGGATACGCTCGGCGTGGGGCAACGAATTGCTGGTTTTTGGAAGAGAATCCGAAGACATTGGGGCCGTGGAAGGTGAATTAAACAAGAATGCAGAGCCGCCGACCTAGGCGTCGTGTTATATACCCCCGCGGTTGCTACTGGCGTTTGAAACTTGGGAAATTGAAAGGGGAGTGTCGACGTCACCCTGTCCTGGTGTCAATATCCCGAGTCACTACTTTCGCTGTCAGAGGTTCCGGAAGGGTTCAAGAGGGATGGCGGTTCCTGGGCTTCGAGGTCTACCAATTATTCAGTCATGGCCTGGTGAGTGCAATACGATAATGGTTATCTTTCATGACTCTGAAGTTGGAGAGTGATCGGTGCTCGCAGTGGCGATGACGTTGATCGACGATCATCCATTCTTTTGCTGTCGCTCCTTTCCGTTTAGTTGGAAACATTCGAGCGCAGTAAATACACACAGAAAATAAATTCCCGCATTATCACATGGGAGCGGACGGTGTATGCTGCGTGCTTGGCCATAACAACTCGAATTACCCGTTTCGGCGACTCAACCGCTCGCACCCCGATATGGAAAGAGTGGAATGATCCGCAGAGAGATCATTGATTACGTCATCCGCAAGGCACACTCAGTCTGAAAGAGACACCCACAGAGATGCGCGGGCGCACAGCAAGCAGGGCGAAGGTACACGCATGCGGGTGCACAGCGAATATCATATGCAGGGCGCAACAGAGGCGGCAGCCAGCGGGTGCCGCGGCACAGACCGAGAAGAAACGAGCGCATGCACAGCAGTGAGAGAGGGGATAAGCGTCGAGGCGAGCCGCGAGTACCTGGAGCGAAAGCGGCAAGGAGAATGAAGGAAACATGCTACATATAAAGAAATCACCATTAAAGTGATGAGACGACCAGCGTGCAAACGCAGAACGCAATGGGGACCTCCACATGGGATCTGCACCGAGACAAGAACAGATAGATGTCGTCACATAGAACACAGGCGCCGCCATCCTGAACCAGTGCACAGGAGGTGCACCGGTGAAGGGCCGCCACAGAAAGGTAGGCACGCGCAAGGCGCGGTCGTGCAGGACTGAAGCACGGAACGCGGGCAGCAGTATTATATGGTATGAAACACGATGGAAAAAGGACTCGGAGCGCTGTCGCCCAAGATCAAAGGAGGAGCGCGAGCTCAACAGGGTATGTGAACACTCTGGATTGGACACACGCAGCGCATAATCAAGGGTTCGTAGAGCACAAATAAATTGCGACGTGGTCAGAAGATATGAAATATGTGGTTGAACGAACTATGAGTGCCAAAGCGCGAAAAGAGATGACCTCTAATTGCGGGTGGAAGATGAGGCCGGTCCACAGCACTGAGGCATGCAGGAGGCATGGGTGTCCGTTACGTGCAGGTGAGTGCCGAGGTCGGAGGCACCCGGTGGGAGGAAGAAGAGGTATGTCATAATGTAGCTTGCGGTACTACGGTAGAGAGAAGGGCGCTGGGACACAAAATGGCATACCTTCGCGGGGAGAGAAAAGGAGCACCGTGGCGTAAAGAGAAAGATGTACACTATCGCGCAGGAGAAAAAGAGGCGACCGTGGCCGAAGGTGACATACTGGCGCGTACTGAAGGAAAAAAGAGGAAAAATTTGGAAAAAATGGGGAAAGGCAGGAAACAAGACGGCGCACCAAAATCCGACACATGACCGCGTAAGTTGCCAGTCACAGGCCTGCTCTAGCGTACGGTTATCTTGCGCGCAGCGCCTCGAACGACTGACCGTGTCGAAGAGGGTAGGGTAGATGTCCACTTCAAAGTGAGATCATTTTGGTTTCAAGCGCCGACTAAAAAGTCTCTACAGCTTCCGTTCATAACTACAGATCTATTAAACCAACCTAGCGACTTCATATCCGTCTGGACTCTGAAATGGGTGGATCCAACCATCGGAAAGCCAGGCTCCTGGAAGCAGGTGGCATGAATATTCTCAAGGTTGCTCTCACTGGGTTTGAACGATTGTCTTCAAGATCCCTCGACTGGTCGACGTCCTAGCGCATCTAGATGAAGGCACCCCAAACCAGCAGCAACAGGCTGAGTGGACGAGCCCCGATCTCGGCACACCCAAGCTCGCCCGTGCCCCCGGCGCCACCGCCACGTCCCTCGCAAACGCCGCGGGCGCCAACGCCGCGCGCCGCGCCGCTGTGAAAAGAAGCCCGCGGATAAGAACAAGGACAGCGACACCGTGCGCCGCCTGCTGCAGAAATACACGGACGTGGACCCCACGGGCTGTATCGTCGCCTCGCTAAGATCGGGCAGGGCGCGTCCGGCGGCGTGTACACCACGTACCAGGTCGGCACGAACCTCAGCGTCACGATGGACCTCGAGAAGTAGGCCAAGATGGCCCTAATCATCAACGAGATCTGCACAAGAACGCTCTGTGGGTCGTGATGGAGTACATGGAGGGCGGGTCGCTGACGGACGTCGTCACGGCGAACCGATGACCGAGGGCCAGATCGCGGCGGTATCGTGCGAGGCGGCGCAGGGGCTGCAGCACCTCCACCGCCATGGGAGCATCCACTGCGACATCAAGTGCGACAATGTGCTCCTCAGTCTCACGGGCGACATCAAGCTGAGTGCGTGCAGTGACGATTTTTAATTGATTAGGCGCACGCTGACGGTACCCAGCCGACTTCGGGTTCTGCGCATAGAGATCAGACCACACGCACGCGTCGCGCGAGACGAAGGTCAACGCGCCGTACTGGATGGCCCCCGAGATCGTCACGCGCATGCCAGCTCCTCATAAAGGCCGGGTGCAAGATCACAAAAAAACGGAAGTGAGGCGCGCGGGCTTGTCGTTCTTTGGCTGCTTGCGATCCGTAAGTACATCCTCCCCTGCAAGGCTTAGCCATCACACTGATAGTTCGTTATCAGTTGAACTACTTACCTTACAAGCGTTAAGACTGTAATCCACAGAAGATCTAACACGTGACTCGAAGAGCGAAATAAAGTAATTAATTCTCAGGGGACCTCCAGGGTCAAGCTGCGTTTGCCATCCTCAGACTGCTCCGTGCTTGTTTGTCTCGCTATTGTTGGGGTTTATGGTTCCACAATCCTGTGCCACCATTGTCTTGCCAAACTCTTGCTAACTTAGTGAAGAAATTTCACAGAATTCACTCTGTGATTCTTCTATTGCTAATTTTTTGCCTAGATCCGCAATAGCCACGTTCAATACATTCAGTCCACGAATTTTTACCTTTGGTGAAGTACTAGTCGATGTTTTCAGTAACCACTGTTCAACAATTTATCTTATCTTATCTTATCTCTCCTTTTGGTTCAAGCCTATTAGGCTCAGCGCTCCCACGCTCTCAAGCTTTGCTGCAGATCTTCGACTTCATATACGGCCAAAGTTGAGACGGCCGGACCCATCCATCGGAAGGCTGTACGACTGGAAGCAAGCAAGCAGCATGAAAATTCTTACCAAGGGCTCGCTTTCAATCGGCTCTCGGTTTCTTCAAAATCTGGCCGTTATCCACGGCCGTTCAAGCGTGTGTGGATTCCACCTGTCAGGATCTACGAGTTCTAGCAGCCGCTTGGTCGAGATATCAGGCGTTCCTTGATCGAAATTGGCATCGCTGCACCGCGCCTCGTCTGTTTTCATCCCTAGAATCATTTGTGGTCCAGGTCTGACCGGCCCGAGACGGGCTTCATCAATTTATGGACGCTCTCGGAAGGCAGGGCCGCTTGATCACAGTCCGCTTCTCAAGACCTTATACGCCACAGCTTTCCCGTTCCACAGCTTTCCTGCCTCGTTCTCCTCATCCACGATCTTCATCTAAAGACCTACATTGTGGAGGTGGTAGTAGGGCTAATCGACGCCGCAGCGACTGTGGGGGCAGCGAAGCTCGCGATGGGATCGGGATTCACTGGAAGGCACGAAACCAGCCATCGCGAGGAGCTGATGGAGACAAAGCGGAACAGGAGTGAATTCAGGGAGAACCTCAAGAGCGGCGAGGTAACTGGAAGAGCGCAATTTTGGGAGAATATGGATGAGTGCGCACACGACCACTTCTTGATATCAACCAAGCTCACTACCTGTTATGCTTACAAAACATTTAGCCAGAGGCAGAACGAGTACTACGAGAGCATTGAGAGCTACAAGAAGACTTCGTGGTTGAATTTTTTGAAGAAATCCAAGAAGAGGAAGAATGTCCGATGGGCGAAACGCTTGACACGGAGATCCAACAATTCTCTCAGGAGCCTCAACGGGGTGAGTGTCCTGAAACACAGTGGGGGTTCGCCGCTGAAAACGTACGCGCACAGTCAATGCATTCCGGCTCCGGCGCACCCTCCATCTACGCGTCTGCGGGCTCCCCGCCTGGGTCGAATCTCGCCGTAGACTCTATCTATGACTGGACTCGCAGCGTGCACGATGCATCTGAGTCTGGACTTTCCGATCGGGCATGTTCCACCGAGCTGAGCGGCTACCCCCACGAGACGGATGGCTACCTAGACCACATGGGCGACACGATGGAGAACATCGCGTCGGGCCAGCCCCCTCGGCCACCGCAACAGAACCGGAGAGGGGCTGACGATTATAAAGCATATGGTATCAACCCTGACTCGTTCGTTTTCCCTTCCGATACCATGCTGGCTTCCAATATTCTGACTTTCACCGCGATCCCCCCAGCTCCCTCTATGAAAGTGCAAGGAATCGAGTCAGACAACCGTCGCTGGGAGGCGTAGGCATGTATGAAGCCAAAATGTGGCATTGTTGTGCCTACGGAGGTCTCGGCGAGCTGAACCAGATGCTGCCCACTCACATTGGGCATGCCGCGGCCTACGAGGCTTATCGAACGTGGCTCTATAAGCCATTGAGTGGCGATCCGGAAAGACAAAGGGAAGGTATGATTAGGCTGGCAGTGGCAGAAGGTAACTTTCTTTCGGCAGGCATTGTGCTTTAACTGACTCGACTCAGCCTCTCGTCTTCTCCAGTCCTCAAATTGGGGAACGGAAGACTACTCACGCATAACAGCATCCGAGACAGCGGCAGCCACAGCAGCAGTGATTTTCTACGATGTTGGTTGCACTTCGACTCGATTTCACGCCACTCATTTTGTTTCTAGACTCGAGACGAAGACGGCCACCGCTCTCGCTTTCGGTCCCGTCACCACCGCGACCATGGCCGCCACGGCTCGTTTTCTGGTGACGGATATGACGACCCTTGCGCGCCAGACTCTGCCCGGCATCATGACCGGTCTCACTCTCACTCTCGACATCGCTCACACCCGACGTCTTCTCGCCATTCGCCCATGCCGCAGATGGCCGGCTCCGTGGTATCGAGCCTCGCCCCAATGGCTATTTCCTCCGTCGGTGACGCTTACGGTAACCCCTACGCACAGAGTTATGGGGCTGCCCCAACGCAAATCCGCGGGCAGAACTCACCCTATGGTTCTACTGCTGGGATGGCCATGAATGCTGCTCAGCCATATGGTCCACTACCTTCTGTAGGTGCCAATACGTTGCCCATGGTCAGATCCTCGTATGGTGCAGTGGTCATGCAAGGCCACGACCACCATCGACACCGAACCTCGTCCATGTCCATACCCTATGCATATAGGCAGTATTCGCAGATGCCATATCCCCATGGCCGGTATACCAATGCAATGATGCCCCGGCAGATCATGACTACTGCGCAGCCGACGATCATTCTACTAGGGTCCGGATATAGGAAACACAACGAGAGCAAGCGCTCTCGGAGCATCGACTACTGACACCGAAAATATGTAAAATAGAATTGTATTCTTATGCTTGTAATCAGTAATTTCTAGCAATTTTGTAAGGCATGGGCGCGCCCAGATACATACGACCTCTTGTTGTGTTCGCCTGATGTATTGCTTCCACTTTCTTTGGTGATGACTTGATCACCGGCGTGATGCGGAAGAACATGATCCGCGGCCGCTAATTAATATCGATCGCCCACCTTTGCAAAAAAAAAATTGATGGCAATGCTACACCCACAATTTATGTCGGATGGGGCTCGGAATCAACAGCTGGCATCATTACCACCGAAAGATGTTGAGGCCCGAGTTGTTTAAGCTTTGGGGGTCGAATTGAGGCGGCAGTGACGTTGCAGCCATCAAATTCACCTACCTTCCGGCACCATTACCACCGAAAGATGTTGACGCCCGAGTTGTTTAAACTTTGGGGGTCGAATTGAGGCGGCAGTAAAGTTGCAGCCCTCAAATTCACCTACCTTTGCAAAAGAAAGTATCAATTTCTGCTGGACTCAATTCGTCTCCACATTCTCTAGAAAATTTACTGCTAGATTCTTGGGAACCAGAAGCACCCCCGCGTATTTTAGTTCGAGTTGATTGAGGCAGTATTTATGTCACAAAGTCATTCAACTCTCGGTGCAGCAGAGTTAATTGTACGCAAAACAGAACTCTAAAGTAGTTACTTCTTGGCCAGGCCTAGTAAACTGGTGTTGAGGTGCTTGGCCATAACAACCCGTTTTGGCGACTCAACTGCTCGCACCCCAATGTGGAAGGTGGATCTCGGGATGATCTGCAATCAGATCAATTATTACGTGATCCATGTGCTTGGCTGCAGCATTTACTATTTCGAAGTATCCCCATAACGCGTAACAGGGACTCGTGAATTGAAAACTTTTGACTCCCGGCAATCGTCCATAGAAGCCAAAAATTGTCGGCCCAGATACCGTATTCGCCGGCGGTCGGTGACAATTGCGACAGCATTTGGGTCAGGAACGTCGATGAGACCTAGTCCCTAAAGCGGGAGCCAAGAATTTTATGACCTATTCACTGTGTTCAGGCTCCAGGTAGCCGAAACGATTTCGAGACGCCACGAGGCTTTGCGAGGCGCAAAAATTCGTTGTCTAGCTCGGGTGGGCCCGTAGCCGTCAATCTAGGTCACCTCACCAGGCCTCGCGGCATCTCGAAATAGCTCGGCTAGCTGGACTCGTGGTTGATGATTGTTTTAAAGAGACAAGACAATAGAGGTTGCAAAACTGGAGCCAGAGGGTGACCGGCTGCCAGTGTCACAACGCACTCGCCGGACGAGATATTTTCCACTATCTCATCCAGGTTCCTCTGAATAACTTGGATGAATCAAGGATGGATACCTGCCATTTGTCAGCCACTTGCGACCACGAAGCGGGGCTTAGGCAGCCGTCCGTGTTTTTCGGTTCGTACTTCAAGTTAGTCCGTGTCGAACAGGCCATCTGCGCCTCCGGAGTCGCCAGACGTTGTCTTTGCCGACACCACCACCACCGGCGCAAGCCCCGACTCGCTCCACCACCGTGATGGATGGTCTAGAGAGACCGCGGGGATTGGGCAGAGAGCACAGCCCTCCTCTTAGTCAGCTCAGCTCTCTTTCTTTTTCCCCGTCCTTCACGTCTCGGTACCTCGTCGTCCTCTTCTCATATCTACTATCTTATTTCATACTACGTGCTCCCGTACCCTACGACTGTCCTACATATTCAGGCCATCTGCGCCTCCGCGAGTCGCCAGACGTTGTCTTTGCCAACACCACCACCACCGGCGCAAGCCCCGACTCGCTCCACCACCGTGACCGTGCTCTGCTACCAGCCACCAACGATCACCGCCACCTCCGGACCGACGTCCGGCTTCATGCCAATAATCTCTCAGATTTTGTGATCATCTTTCATCGCTGTTCAGGAATTGGCGCTGTTCCCTGGCCCGAGGTTGATGTCGTACTCAGGTGTTCTGTTTTGCGCAGTGACTGCAGGCTCTCCACATTAACATTACGTCTGGGCCACCTCGGGGCCATCTCGCTGTTGCTGTATGCCTATGCACCTGTTAAGGATTGGAGTAGATCTACAGAAAAATGATATTTAATTTACTACTCGAATTTTGAGCAGCTTGAGAGTTCCAGAAATCCCCGTCAGAGGATCCTGTGGTTCAACGGCCAGTTAGTAAGTCCGCAGGACGCGGTGCTCGATAGCTGTAGTTGTGAGAGACTTGAAAGGCTGCAAGACACGTACCTTTGATTGAAAGCTGCAAGACGCGGGCTTTATGAGAACTTAAGGCTGCAGAACGCGAGACCTTGAGGTGAAAGACGGCAAAGACGCGGGCCTTTCGGAGAGTCCGCGCCATCTTCGTCACTTAGTTACTTCGCTTAGCGCTGTGAAAGTTCGTGAGTTTGATGGGATTCTGTGAAAGTTCGTCACTTCAGTTGAATAGTTACGAACTTTCTCATTTTGATGCTATCAATTCTGTATCCACATGTAACCTATTTTGAGCAGTTAGGGCAAGCGCAGCGCGCCCTAACTGCGGGTATTCACTGGTTAGGGTTTGGGTTAGAGGTTCGGGGTTCGGGGTGTCGGGTTAGAGGTTAGGGATAGGGTGTTAGGGTTCAGGGATATAAATTTCTGCGGGAACGAGGCTTTAGCGTGCCAACCTGAGATGCCCCGGCTCGGGGGACCCCCTGAGCGCAGCGAGGGAGGGGAGGGGCATCGAATGGTTGGTCCTCTTCATGCAAATGAAGAAAAAACATGTTGAAGGCTGCATTAATTGAAGTGACGAGCTTTCTCAATTATTCATTGAAATTACGAACTTTCACACTTTCCCATCAAAGTGACGAACTTCCGCAATGCTAAGCGAAGTAACTAAGTGACGAGGATGGGTACGACTCCCTTTCGGATGCTTAATTCATAGCAGAATATGGCGGAAGATGATAGTTGTATTGCAAGAGTGATGTCCCCAAGTTCTGGGGCGCTACATTATATATAGTTCTAAAACTACGACTCATAAGGAGTCATAAGGGACGCGGATCCGCCTCAGCGCGAGGCATCAGGTCGTTCGAGTCAAATCCGAACCGTGGGAAGTTCTCGGGCGAACTTCGGCCAACGATATGTACGTAGAAAATAATCACCAGCGAATAGTTCCAATATCCATAACAGCGCCGGGACATCAGAGCAATCACGCCTGGGGAATATTGAGTATTTTGGCTCGATCCGCACCGCCAAAATGCTAGGGGCGCGGCGGGAATTACAGTTCTTTTTCATCTTTTTTTTTTTAGAAAAATGACTCTGATCATTCTGACGAGGGAGACTAGGCGGGAATGACGGGGCCACTCTGCAGTTTTTTTCCCCCCCTCTCGGCTCACTCGACGCCCTGGAACTCGTTCCTTCTCGCCCAGACTTCGCCCTCTGACCGTCTGGGTATCTTGAACGCTGGTTTGCACCAACCTTGAATCTTCTCAATGCCTCACTCGAAATAGACCGCTGCCTGCGATGGTGTCTCTGAGGAGACTGATACTACGCCATCCCTTGATATATAGCGATGTCTCCAAAATGCGCACATACTGTCAAGGTCATCTCTGCGCTTCATGGTCTTTCCATTCTGGATTTTTGTCTTTCCAGTTGCTCAAGTCTCTGCGGCCCTCACGAACATTACTATCGATGACGCGAACACTGCGTTCTGGAAGTTCGAGGGGCAGTGGAACGTAGTGAGCCCCGGCTCGCCTTGCCTCATCTGCGCCGTAACTCCGTCCGACGTCTCGAAGGTGCACAACGGCACCTGGCACGATGGCCAGTTCACTGTCGGGTCGTTTTCATTCAAAGGTTCTTGAATTCCCTGTTCTATATGCTTCCCTCCTGACTGCTCCTTGCAGGGGTAGCTGTCTCCATCTACGGGATAGACTACACAGGGCTTGCCAACGTGTCGTTCAGGGTGGACTCTGACCCCCTGCGCACAGGCAGTCATTTTTATGACGGTATTCCGGTGTGGCAATATAACTCGCTGTTCTTCCGCGCGGAGGGGCTGGCGCCGGACGTGAACCATACGGTGGACTTCGCGCTGCAGAACACAGGCGGTAAGGATGGGGGTGTGGCGTTGTTCGACTATGCCATCGTCACGGCGGACGTGGCAGAAGAAGTGCCCCCCCCCAGCAGCTCGCTGACCTCTTCGTCGTAAGCCGCAATTTGCACCGCACGTGCACGACAGCAAGCGCTAATGGCCGCTCGCAGGTCTAACCCTCCCTCGCCCCCACCCACCACTTCGCCTCCACCCACCACCTCGCCCCCCACTTCCAAACACACCAAGCCGACGATCGGTGTGATTCTTGGGTCGACTATTGGCGCCGTCGTCCTCTTGGCGTTGCTTGCCGCGATATACCTTTTCCTGCGTCATCGGCGCAAGTCGAGCCCGATTCTATCCAATGGTATCGTGGAACCATTTCGACTCGACGCAAACGATATCTCCACGACACGGAACTTGAATCACCCTTGGAATGCAAAAATTGCTACGAATGCGGGACCATGCTTTCCATCAACCACCAAGCTAGCTTCTGAAGAGCCGCCCCTGCCGTCGACATCTTCAACCTCGACAGGAGGTGCGTACTTGGTCCTCCAACTTGAAGAGCCGTTGCTGATGTGATACCTGCCCCATTGTTCGGCGCTCAGACTTTCGAAGACATGAAACGGAGATGGAGGAGCGTATCAGGAACTTGGAGGCTCTTGTAAGGCAGCCTCCCGCATACCAGTGAGATGCAACGCTGCTAAAGGCAAAATGGGCTTCACCTGCGAAATTCGTTGATGTTTTTTTTTTTAATTATTTCTTTGTATCCCGCTTCTTGGACAGTATTGTTAGAATACGGTAGTATTGTTCAACCTCGTTCCTTTTCCGCGCCGTTGCGTCTACCACATTCTTTCTAGCTGTAGCCTACTTACGCCTTATGTATGTCAATGAATGATCCATCGGACGAGTGGGCACTGCAGTCTTGTGCGAAATCCGCAGATGAAAAGTCCGCGTGCGCGATCACTGAAGATTAGATCATGCAGTCCTAGACTCGAGGCAGAAGCTTTTTGTGCCAACTTAAGATTGATGACAGTCGATCAATACGCAGGCGGCCAACACCGTTTGATCGACTGTCATCAAAGTCCAGTGTTGGCGTCTGCGGCTGGGTTCGAGCCTAATGCAGTCCTAACAACTATAGTACAGACTCCTCGGGGTGAGGGCTGTTGACATTGAGGCGCGCCGTTGAGCTCAGCACTTGAGGCGCTGAGGTTCGACACTCGAGGTACGATTCGGAGTTGGAGCTGTTGAAGGGTCTGTCTGGGAGAGAGTACTGCTGGGGTCGGCTGAACAGGAATGGTGGGGTACGTTGAGGCGCGGGTACATATCTATGTAGACAACACGGCACTGTCGGGCTCGGCTGCCCGCCGAAGTCTGTCAAGGAGGAGGGTGCTGGTGCGGCTGAGAGGCTGGGCGCGCGGGAAGGGGACGATGGCGGGGGTGCGTCAGGGGAGGCCGTGGATCTGGTCGAAGCAGTCGTCACAAACGCGGGCGGGAAGGAAGGGCGAGCTGGGAGACGCGAACTGCTCAAGGGGGGTGTTGCGCGGGGGGTGGAAGTACGCGAGATTGGACACGTCGAGCAGGGGCGTGCTGCGGGACGTGCAGGACGCGCAGAAGACCCCGCCGCACTTGCGGCAGTGGTGGCGGCGCCGAAAGACGTAAAAGGACACGCGGCAGTAGAAGTTGTCGCAGTGGGCGGCGAAGCGGTCTGCCTTCCACAGCTGGCGGGGCAGCAACAAGGCGAGGTGCTCGTTGGGGTGTGTCTTTCTGCTAGTGAGGCGTTGCTGCAGGTTCCACGGCGGCTTTGGTATACGCTTATACGGATCCACTGTGGCCTCATCCGCATCTGGAAACTGCGATGTGTAGGTCGGTTGGCTGCCAACTTCAGTGTGTCTCTTCAAAATGGATACCGCCTCTTGGGGCCTGCCGAACGGAGTGATTGGTTCTTTGTATTGTTTATACGGGTTGAATGCCGAATCCCTTGTGGCCTCATCCACATATTCCAGAAACTGCGATGCAGAGAGCATTAGCTTGACTGCACCATCATGGATAGAAATGGCCGCGACGCACGGTCTCGTACGGGCGCCTCGGCGGTTGTCCAAACCTTGGCAGCGACTCGGGCAGCTCGAGCCGCGACTCGAGGTACCCGATCGTCGCTCCCGTGTGATCTCGGTAGCCCACCATCTCGTGCGGGTAGTAGCGCAGCTCGGCGGGATATGCGCGATCCGCGGGCGCGTAGACGATGAAGCCATTGAGCGTGAGGTGGTCCCCGCGTCGATTCCACGAGCCTATTCGCAGGCGGCGCACAGGCTCACGGCGGAAATCGCGGTCCAGGGACAGTTGGCGCCGGGCCCCCACATTCTCAACGGAGTCCACCAGGGGCTGAGACGTATTGAGCCGCGCCGGGAGAGACGCGCGTCGTACGAGCCGTGTTGGGCGGGCTCTGATCCGCTCCCTGCCCACACGATCGCCGTCAAAAGCCTGAGCATTGGCTGTATCGTATGTCCAATCTCGAATGTCGTCAACGGCGAGGTTCGATCCGGGCGGGGAGCCCGCAGACGCGCAGATGGAGGATGCGTCGGAGCCGGAATACATCGACTGTGCGAGTACATTTTCATGATTCAGAGCGGTGAACCCCCTCTGTGTTTCGGGACACTCACTCCGTTGAGGCTCCTGAGAGAATGGTTGGATTGCCGTGTCAAGCGTTTCGCTTTTCGGACCTTCATCCTTTTCTTCATCTTCGGGACGATCTTCAGCCACGAAGTCTCTTTGTAGCTCTCGATGCTCTCGTGGTACGCATTTTCCCTCCGGGTGGTCCTTTGGTAGAACAGGCATTGAGCGTAGTTGGTATCAAAGGGTAGTGCACGCACTCATCCATAATCTTCAAGAATTGCAGCTCCTCCTCTTGCGTTACCTCGCCGCTCTTGAGATTCTCCATGAATTCGCTCCTGTTCCGCTTCGTTTCCATTCGCTCCTCGCGATGACTGCTCTCGTGCCGTCCAGTGAAGCCTGATGCTGCCGTGAGTTGCGCCGCCCCCACAGTCGCCGCGGCGCCGATAAGCCCTACTGCCGCCTCCATAGTGCAGGTCTTGAGATGAGGGTAGCGGATGAGGCGAACAACGAGGCAGGAAAGCTGTAGAACGGGAAAGCTGTTGAACTGAGTACGGCATATGGCGAAGCCGTTTATGGGAAGCGGAATATAGGCGGCCATGCTTTCCTAGAGCCTCTTTGGCGTTCAGGCGACACAGATGTGGCTCTCGGGAAACAAATTTGATCCACATTGCAAGTGGCAAGCCACGGAGTGAAGCTCGTTAAAGTGCCCAAATTTAGAGCGAGGCTTGACGGAGCGGCTGCCAAGAACTGCGCAGATCTTCATGGGTGGATTCCCGATGCGCCTGGCTAGTAGGTTCGCGGATAAATTGGTCTGATGCCAGACTTCGAAGAAAGCAAGAGCCAATCGAGAGCGAGCCTTTCATGATCATGATCTGAAATTTCATGTCGTCTCTGAATCCGCTCGTTTCAGAGGAAGTCGGACCTCGGTTGGACAGATCTGCAGTTATGAACATTGGAGTCTTGGAGAGATGAAGGAGAGAGAACTTTTAGTCGGCGCTTGCGTTTGATCAAAAAGATAAGATAAGATAAGATCAATGATTTCGTTGAATAGGGGTTACTGAAATATCTACTGCAAATATTTCGTCAGGCTGAATATATTCTTGCTGTGAGAAAATTCCCTCTTTGATTCCTTTACTGCATTTTTCGCCTAGATCCGCAATAGCCGCCTTGATGACTACGATTTTTGCACCTTTCACAGCATATGTAGGGGCATATTAGAGCATATTAGTTGCCCCTCAAAAACGGCTTTTATAATCCAAGTAAAAGGGCGAATAATCCAACCTTGAGAAAAGTGTAACGCGTCATGTTGTGGAGTGCAGCTTTGACGGCTACGTTTGGACACGGTGTTAGCGGACCGCTGGAATAAAATTGCTCCACAAAAATCTTTAATCCAAGAATTACACCTCATAATCCAACTTTCAGGGCAACTAATATGCTCTATTAACATAAAAAACAATTGTACAAGACGCCGAGTGCAAATAATACTTGTGGAATAAATATTCATGGGAGTGGGTTTTTAGGAGGAAAACCGTCCGACGCACGGGAGACCAGATTATGTATTGTACCGCAGATGAAATGGGTGAATGACGATACGTTGCGTATACATACTTGACTTGTGTGTGAGAACAAGAAAATAAAGTATGTAAATACGGAGTGGGAATCCTGGAGGAAAATGGAGTGGATAATATTATTATCGAAGAGGCGTAACCGTTGGAGAGGGAAATTGCTGGTCGTGGAGGAGGGATGGGAACAGCCAAGGACAAAGAATCGCGCGTACAAAAGGGGAAAGAATCGGAGGGGTCGAGCAGCTAGGAACTAGAATTTTGGCATGATCCATTTTTGCATGCGATATGCTCTCTGCTCGGCCGAAACGTCAGCCAGGCCGATCTCCCCCACAGTGGATTTTTTAGCGGCAACCTTTGCGACCTTTACCTCGAGTCTGCGGACATCCTGGCGGGATTGCGAGGATCCATCGGCCAACATGAGACGCCCTTGCCAACTAGGGCATCGCCGATGAAGTCCGGAAAGTCAGCCTCTATGTTTCGGAGAAATGGAAATGCGGCATCACGGGGAGACAAGGCTGCTTGGATATCAGAGAGCGAAAGTTTCCTAGGTAGGGACGATGACAGTTGGGCTTAAAAAGAATCGACAAGACGTTTATGCAACGAAAAATAAATGAAAACGAAAAGGATTCACCTGAACTAGCGCGCCGAGCTCTAAATTCTTGGGGGGCCACATATTGCAGAAACTACGATGTATCAGTTATAAAGACTGCGACTCAGGAGACGACGAGACGCACCGTTTCATAGGGTGGCGATGATGGCGGCCGCGGCCGAAGAGCAGCTAGAGGAGAACTCGTTTTAAACACAACTTTCATGATTGAGAGCTCAGAAAGCGCGCAACGTTTAAATCTTGTTTCTTCAAAAGGTGATCTTGACACCGACCTTGCACAGATGACATGCTCTCCAGGCATGGGGCTTTGTAAACAAGTACTCATGCGCAGTAAAGCCAAATACCGGCGTTGTCCTCGAGAACATGGTGAGCATTGGACCGTCCAAGTCTTTGGACACTGCAGTAGTTGATTTCTGGCGTGTCCGCCATTTGAGTGGTCGATCAGGCAGCGATTGGAGGCTAGCTCCGGCTTGGCTCGGGCAGAGATGGATGTCCTGAATGGCCGGGGATTAGTAAATAACATCATGATTCCGGTATTGTGGTGGATTCACGGTGACCGCAGTGGGTGGGTGAATGGCGCTTGGTGACTGGTAAGAGCGTCCTACCCGGCCTCGAAGCGGAGTACTATACATAGTACGAGGACCTTGCCCAAAGTATTTATAGATAGTGCGGCGTCGACTCGGTTATTGTGAATGGTGACAGCTTGAATGCAGTGGTCGTTGGGGTTTGAGAGCACAAAGCGAACAAAAGAATCCAAGGCCCAGACCCAGGCCACCCAACGGCCAGGATGACTGGGACGACACGGTCTAGTCGTTGATCACGCTCCACTTTTATTAGAGCTGTGTAATCAATCACGACGGTGTCTTCATCCTTTGCTCTGTACCATGGCCTGGTGTACGTCGTCTGAGCCGTGCTCCTGCTCCTGCTGACGGACCCTTAGACCACGCCCAGTTCACCAGCCGCCGGTTCAGCCCATATACGCCTAATGCCGTCTCACTGGGCCCACTGCCAGCGCCAGACGCCGGCAAGAAGAGTGCTGCCCCGGACTCGCTATTTGGCCCCAACATCGGGCAGGTGAGCCCCGGGCCCGCGTGGACGCTCGGCGGGGGCGCCAAGAAGATGGTGGACGCCGACGACCTGACCACGGACGTCGTGCGCACCTGGATCGAGAAGAGCAAGTCGCCCGCGCAGCCCACGACGACGCTGCAGGCCCTCGTCAACCTCAAGCGGCCGTCGCTACGTCTGTCGCCGCTGGCCGAGACGACGGCCGACGCGCCGCACCTGCTCGAGTTCCAGTACGACTGCGACGCCCCCCAGTGCGCCATCCACGTGCACGTCCTGCTCCCGCCGCACCACCCGGACGCCCCCGCCCACTACGCCCCCGCAGACACCCTCGCGCCCCTCCGCGTATTCGAGACAGTCGCACCGGGTGGCTTCGCACGCACACTCTCTGCAGCCGATGCAGCCGTCATCGAGCTCGCCCGCTTCGAGCGCATGCCCGCACAAGCAGACGCAGCCCCCGCAGACGCAGCAGCCGCCACCACCGCATCTCCCGCGCCGACACCAGAACCCACTCCCGCAGCCCAGCGCAAGCGCTTCACCCCCTTCCACTTCCGTCGCCGCACCACCGGCGCGACCGGCACCGGCCCCGCGGCAGGCCCCGCGCTGCCCGTCGTCGACCCCGCAAACGCCGCGGACAAGGGCGAGGGCGGCGCAGCGGACGAGCCGGACGACCCCGACGCCGTAAAGGTCACCATCCGCCTCGTCGCACTCGACGCCGCAGCGCGCGAGCTCGACTCGCCCAACGAGCAGACCGTGTACCTCTCCGTCGCGCGCTTTGGGGCGAAGCCCGCTGAGGAGGAGGAGGGCGGTGACAAGAAGGAGGACACACGGCCCTGGGTCGTGCGCGTCGTCAAGCGCGAGGCGACGGTGCGTTTCTGCGTTTCCTTTCTTTCTTCCCTGCTATGCTAAACATATAGAACAGATCGGCCCGCACACCTTCCACCTGCACGAGATCTACGGCCTCGCCTCCAACTCTGCGCCCTCCGCCCCCGCGCCCGCGCTCCCTGTCTCTACCTCTCCCACCACCACCTCTCCTACTACTACCACCTCTCCCACCACCACCACATACCCGCCCTCGCCCCTCCACGTGCAGCCCGCCCCGCAAGCAGCAGAGGACGACGACGCCCCCGAGCGCGAGTGCCTCCTATGCCTCTCGTCCCCGCGCGAGGTCGTCCTCCTCCCGTGCCGCCACCTCGTCGCGTGCCGCCCGTGCGCGCTCAATATGGTCGAGTTTGGCGCCGGGGGCGTTATTAGCGCGGGGGAGGCGGGTGCGGCGGAGGAAGGTGCCGATACTAATGATAATGCTGCGCCTGCTACTGCCGGTGCCGACGCCGCCAGCCCTGCTAATGCGGATAATACGACGACGAGCCCGAGCCCCGCTGAGGGTGGTGAGGAGGCTTCACCGGGGGCACCGAGCCCGAGCCCGGTGACGGCACCGGTAGTGGCAGTGGCGCCGACCCCGACCCCGGCTGCGGTGCAGCAGCAGCAGAGGAGGAAGCGCAAGGCCAAGGGGTGGTTCTGTCCCGTTTGTCGACAGCGTGAGTGTTTCTTTTCCTTTTTTTCTTTTTTTGGCGTTGTGCTATTGTTATTATTATTATTATTATTGGCTTTTTCTTTCTTTCTTCCGTGTCGCTGACCCTCGAACCTTTCTTTAAAAAGCGTACACCTCCCTCTTGCGCATCACGACTGCGCCGCCGCCCGCTGCCGAGCCTGGTGCTGCTGGTGCTGGTGCTGCTTCGACAAACGATAGTTCTGCGGCGGCCAATAATGCCGGTAGTGCGGCGTCGCCCAATGCCGATGGTGGGAACGCCAATGGCAACGCTGATGAGGCGAATGCGAATGGTAATGCGAATGGTAGTGGAGGAGGGGGTATACTGGGCGGGCTGAGGCCGCCGGCGTTTTTGAGGGGGTTGTCGATGCGTGGGAGGGGGGGGCAGCAGGGGGATGTGGAGAGTCAGATTTGAGGTGGGGATTTTGGAGATGAGGGACGGGGAAGGACGTGTACGATATATGTACGACTGGCTGGTCTGGCTGCCTTGCTTGCTTTTATGTCCTGCGATATATGTATATACCTTTTCATTTTATGCGATTATACGTTTTGTTCCAATTTTTTTTTTTCCTCTTTACATATTTCACGTTGTTGTTTCTTCTGTTTATGCTTTTTTGGTCTTTGCTCCTTTATTGAACTTGTTACCTGACCATAATGTGTATGTAATGATAAAAAAAAGTACTCTTTTTTGGAAAAAAAAAGGTTCCGTCGTGTGGCGGTGCCATCCATCAACCATCAACCTGATCGACGGCGTGGTGGCGGTGGCGGTGCGATCAAGAATGGGCGCTTTGACCGGGGTTTATTTGTCTGGATTGGATTAGGTGGGTTGGGTGATTATGGAATTGAGTGGGATTAAGTGCGTGTATATAAGCACGCTGTGGTCGCAGAGAATTTACGGCACCCACCTACGCATAACATAAAAAAAAACAGGCAGAGGATTGCGGAATGGGATCGGATTGGGTTGGGTTGGGGTTTTTTCTATGTAGGCGGTGATTAAGGTGTTGCATATGTAGTACCACAGATGAAATGAAGTGGGTGGGGTGGGATGATTGAATGGTTTGATCTCGGGCTGAACATTTTATTATATTACAGAGCTTCACCGCTGAGCGAAACGCTCAAGCGGCGCGGCGGTTTTCGGAGGCACAGCAGCAGATTTCTGCTCTGTTCTTTTCCTAGGCGTTCACGGAGAACGAAGGCACTATTTTAACACTGCCGATTTTGCCGATTCACGTGAGAGTGAAACACTAGAGCGTCATCAATTGAACGTCGAGGGCAATAGAATATATGGTTCCAGGTTAGATGGAAAAAATGTCCTCATCCGGATATACCAGAAACTGCGATGCGGAGGGCATTAGCTTGACTGCACCATCATGAATAGAAATGGCCGCGACGCACGGTCTCGTACGGACGCCTCGGCGGTTGTCCAAACCTTGGCAGCGAGTCGGGCAGCTCGGGCCGCGACTCGATGTACCCCATCGTCGCTCCCGTATGATCTCGGTAGCCCACCGTCTCGGGCGGGTAGTCGCTCAGCTCGGCGGGATATGCGCGATCCGCGAGCGCGTAGACGATGAAGCCATCGAGCGTGAGGTGGTCCCCGCGGCGGTTCCACATGCCCTTTCTCAGGCGGCGCACAGGCCCATGTACCAGGTCTGGTTCGGGGATTGGGGGCAGAGATGTGCTGCTTGCAGGCTCCTCCGAGTCCCCGCGGTCACTCGTCTCACAAAGCGCAGCCTTCTTGATAGCCGCCATGTTCTGTTTGACCAGATTCTCCTTGTAATCAACGATGCTGATATCCGCCTTGGTCAGATTCCTGATCGTACCGTCCGCGACCTCCCACAGCTCCCCCGCAACCTGCGAAATGAACCGCAAGTCGTGCGACACGATAACCACCCCGCCCTTGAACTCCTTGATTGCGCGCGCGAGCGCATCGACCGACGCCATGTCTAAATGATTTGTCGGCTCGTCCAGGAGCAGGATGTGCGCGTGCTCCATCGTCAACTGTGCCAACACCACCCGATTCCGCAGCCCGTCCGAGAGCTGCTTTATCGGCGCGGTCTGGTGCGCGTCGGAGAGGCCGAACCGCCCGAGCTGCGACCGCCACTCCTGCGTGTCGATCTCGGGGAACGGCAGGCTGAACAGCTGCTGGAAGTATTCCATTGGCGACGTGTCATACGGTAGCTGGTCCGCGCTGTGCTGGGAGTACTTGGCGAGCTTCAGTGCGGACTGGGTAACAGCATATCAAGATATATAGAAAGGGGCGAGCAGACAAGAAAAACTCACATGCTTGGAAATGGTTCCGGCAGAGGGCTGCAGCGCGCCGGTGATGAGCTGTAGCAGCGTCGACTTGCCCGTCCCGTTGGCGCCGAGGATAGCTATCCGTGCGTCCATGCTAAACGTCCGGCGTCAGCAGAAATTCATGATAAAAAAATATGAAGACACTTACTCGATACCGAAGCTCAGATTCTTGTACAAGTAGTCCTCCTTCTTCCCAGAGTACGCAAACGCGACGGAGTCGAAGGCGATGATTGGTGGCGGCAGCTTGCTCACATCCTCGAAGTTGAATCGCAGCGCCCGCCCAACCTCGATCTTCTCGATCAGGCCCGCGGCCTCCATCTTGTCGATGATCCTTTGCTTCGACTTTGCCTGCCGCACTAGATTGGTGTATGTACTGGCTGCGGCGATGTATCTATCGACCGTTAGTAGATATCTGCAAAGGAGCGCGACATGACCTACTTTTTCAAGCCCTGGATTTCCTCCTGCTGCTTCTGATACGCCTTCATCTGGTTCACCTCGTTCTCCTGTTTGGTCCGCACATATGTCGAGTAGTTTCCGGTGTAGTAGACCATCTTCTTTTTCGGTGTCAAGTCTATGATGTCCGTGCATACGTTATCCATGAAATCCTGCGAGTGACTTGTGAGCACCACGGTGTGGTTGTACGCGCTCAGGTATGCTTCCAGCCACACCACGGCGCCGAGATCCAAGTGACTAGTCGGCTCGTCGAGGAGCAGCAGATGCGGCTTGATGAAGAGTGCACGGGCCAGTGCCACACGCCTACGCCAACCACCGTTCATGTCTTTGGTCGGTTTCTTCATCATCGTCGGCGAGAATCCGAGACCACGCAAGATACTCCCAGCTTTAGCCTCGAACGTCGATGGGTCCATCTTCGCGAGCTCTTCGTATGCTGCCTCGCGTGCCAAGGAGTCTCCATAATCCGATATCGGCAGCTGCTCGATGTACGTTTCGAGCTTGGCCACCTTGATTTGTGCAGAGGCGACCAGAAAATCGACGGCATCCACATCTGAGGGCTCTGCCTCCGCCGCAACGAGGCAAATATCGATGTGTGGTGGGATTTCGACATCTCGCGCCGCGATCGATGATAAGAACGTAGACTGTCATATAATCCTTATTTATTTTCGGTACCGCAAACGAGAAACGCAAAAACGCACCTTCCCGGAGCCGTTCTCGCCAAGCAGCCCATACCGCTGCCCGTAATTCAGCGCAATCTCTGCGCCCTCGATAAGCAACCGTCCGTGGGACGAGAGCGTATACGAGACAATCTTGATATCCCGCGCCTTGCCATCGGATATCAGGATACCGCTCGCACTAGCCTCAGCGTCGGCTGTATCCTGTGCCCAATCTTGAATGTCGTCGACGGCGAGGTTCGATCCGGGTGGGGAGCCCGCAGACGCGCAGATGGAGGATGTGTCGGAGCCGGAATACATCGACTGCGCGTGGACGTTTTCATGATTCAGAGCGGCGAACCCCTCTGTGTTTCAGGATACTCACTCCGTTGAGGCTCCTGAGAGAATGGTTGGATTGTCGTGTCAAGCGTTTCGCTTCTCGGACCTTCATCCTTTGCTTCATCTTCCGCAGGATCTTGCTCGGACTCCACGAAGTCGCTTTGTAGCTCTCGATGCTATCGTGGTACTCGTTCTGCCTCTGATTGGCCCTTGGTAAATATCACAGGCGTGAGCTGAATTGATATCAAGAAGTGGTTGTGCACGCACTCATCCATAGTCTTCAAGAACTGGACTTCCTCCTCTTGAGTTACCTCGCCGCTCTTGAGGTTCTCCATGAATTCGCTCATATTCCGCTTCGTCTCCATCAGCTCCTCGCGATGGCTGCTTTCGTGCCTTCCAGTGAAGCCCAATCCCACCGCGAGCTTCGCTGCCCCCACAGTCGCTGCAGCGCCGATTAGCCCTACTGCTGCCTCCATGGTGTGGGTCTTGAGATGAGGGTCGTGGATGAGGAGACTAGCGAGGCGGGAAAGCTGTGGAGGGGTACAATAAATACGGCATTGACGTGTGGCGTACAGGCTATATAGGTGGCTCTGCTTTCTTAGAGCCTCTTCAGAACAGATCCAATGATTCGCTTGGAGTTCAGACGACACCGACAAGGCTCCCGGGAAACAATTCGATCCACATTGCAAGCAAGCCATGAAGCGAAAACTCGAAGTGCCAAAAAATTGGATCGAGGCTCAACAGAGTGGCTGCCAGATCTGCAGAAGATCGCAGAGGTTCATGGGTGGATTCCGTACGCGCATGGACAGATTTGAGTCCTAGTAGGTTCGCGGATAAGTTGGTCGTCGTCAGCTGCTGCCAGACTTCGAAGAAACCAAGAGCCGATCAAGAATCAAGATTTGAAAGCGAGCAAGAGCGAGCCTTCAGAATTTCAAAACACTTGCTTCCTTCCAGTCGTCTAACTTTCCAGCTGGATCCACCCGTTTCAAACATATGGAAGTCGGTTGGACAGATCTGCAGTTATGAGCGTTTGGAGCAAGTTTGGCGAGAGTTTTTAGTCGGCGCTTGAAACCAAAGATACGATCAATTCGTTGAATAGGGGTTACTGAAATATCTACTGCAAACATTTTCGTCAGGCTGAATATAAATATTCTTGCTGTGAGAAAATTCCCTCTTTGATTCCTTTACTGCATTTTTCGCCTAGATCCGCAATAGCCACCTTGATGGCTACAATTTTTGCACCTTTCGCAGCATGCATAGTAGCGGCATATTATTATTTAATGGAAAACCGTCCGACGCAAGGGAGACTTGATTATGTATTGTAAGCAGATGAAATGGGTGAATGACAACAAGTTGTGCATACATACTCGGGTGGTGTGAGAACAAGAAGATAAAGTATGTAAATACGGAGTGGGAATCCTGGAGGAAAATGGAGTGGATAATATTGTCGAAGAGGCGTAACAGTTGGAGAGGGAATTGCTGGTCGTGGAGGAGGGATGGGAACAGCGAAGGAGAAAGAACCGCGCGGCAAAAGGGCAAAGAATCAGAGGGGTCGAGCAGCCAGGAACTAGAATTTTGCCATGATCCATTTCCGCATGTGATATGCTCTCTGCTCGGCCGAAACGTCAGCCAGGCAAATTGCAAGCAAACCATAGTCAACCACGATTTCATCTCGCGAAGCCCGGAGTAGCTGGGCTGATTCAGGTTATTCCTCTCTCAAGGTGGCTACTCCGTGCACGTCACCGAGAAGAGTAGACGGAATTGGCCATAGTGAAATGTTTCTGGGGAAATGCCGTTCATGAAGTAGATAGAAAGTACCTAAGAACATGGTGATCCTCTCTAGGTGGAGACGGCTGCGTGGGTGAACTAGGATTTCGATGGTGGTTTGTTATCGGCGGCGGGAAGCGTAGGGGCCGGTGGCGGCGACGGAAAACGACTCAGACTGGGAAATGGATCCGGATCCGGAGGTGCATTCAGAGTATTCGGGACTGCGTTGAGCCCATTCAGCAGGCGCGGGGTCTGGTACTGCAGGCGCAGGCTGTGGCGCCCCTGGGCCTTTTGCGAATATTTCAGGCGCTGAAAGAAATAGTTCAGGCAGATGTGGGTTTATGATTCACTTGTCTGCAAGAATGAAAAGCAGGTATCAGAGCGAGTTGCGGACGACGAAAGAGTGTGCGTACCGTCGAAGTTCTGTGTCGAGTTTTAGTTCCATGTCATCCAGTTTCGTGGCGCCGGGGGCGTTATTAGCGCGGGGGAGGGGGGCGGGGCGGAGGAAGGTGCCGATGCTGCTAATGCCGCGCCTGCCACTGCCGGTGCCGACGCCGCCAGCCCTGATAATGCGATGACGAGCCCGAGCCCCGCTGAGGGTGGTGAGGAGGCTTCACCCGGCGCACCGACCCCGAGCCCGGTGGCACCGGTAGTGGCAGTGCCGACCCCGACCCCGACCGCGGTGCAGCAGCAGCAGAGGAGGAAGCGCAAGGCCAATGGGTGGTTCTGTCCGGTTTGTCGGCAGCGTGAGTTGTTTTTTCCTTTTTCCTTTTTTTGGCGTTGTGCTAGCTATTGTTATAACTTATTATTATTATTATTATCTTTTTTTTTTCCCCGTGTCGCTGACGTCGAGCCTTTCTTTAAAAAGCATACACCTCCCTCCTGCGCATTACGACTGCGCCGCCGCCCGCTGCTGAGCCTGGTGCTGCTGCTTCGACAAACGATACTGTATTATTTCATTCAATTCGAACGTCACGTGTCACGCACCACTTGTTCGTGTTCGAATATTGGTTCAGTGTCACGCGTCACGCGCTCAGTGTTCGAATTGGTCCCAGGGTTTGCCAAAATAGCTCAAAAAATGTGTCTGAACACCCCAAAAGGGTACAATTCGATTCCGAAGCTACGGCACCTGAAAAACCACAATTTAAGTAAAAATTAAGAGTAATTTCCCTCCCAATTGTCTTCATTGTCGCTGTGCCGCCAAAATCCCTGATATCGAGTCGTTGGCTTTCTGCGCGGTTTCCTGGCATTTTCCTGGGGCTCAAGCACGTTTTCCTCGCCCGCCATCTCGGCTGGATCGCTGTGGAGTCCCTCGGCAATTTGGTTTTCGGATGCCAAGGGCTCCCACGCAATTCGCGTTGTCGTGGTCACCTGCTTGACTGCGCGGGAAGATATATCACAGTCGTCGATATCCTCTTCGCCTGCTGAGCCAGCCAACTGAGGATCCTTCAAATAGTGACGGGCTTATTTGCTCCATATGCAAAATTCCGAGAACGGCTCGCCAAGGAATCGGCATTTTGCCCTTGTTCGAACTTTTCGCGCCTGTCACGCTAAAATTCGCCCGTGTTCGAATGTTCCAGAAAGTTTGGGAGTTCGAAATGCCGCCGATCGAGGCCGCCATCAAATGCCGCCGGGAATAGCCGCCGATTTGCCGCCGATAGGTTGTCAGCCACCAATTTACGGCGCTTGCAGTCAGTGTGAGGGCTGACGAGCACAAATCATAGTATGTACTCGTTTCTCAGGATTATATATCCCAGATACACTGTGTACGGTAGCATTCCAGTGCGCCAAGCGCCCGGCTTCCTCTTCGGCACGACGGCATTATTTATTTCGGATCAATTTGAGCCTTGTATGCTTTCGGCGAGTCAATTCATAGTGATATCCAGCGATGGGTATGAGTCTCATACCAATCACTGCATATTTGGTCTAGATAGCAGAAAGAAAGACTTGATTAGTCCTACCTAAAACGCATCAAAGTGCACTGCGGTGCTTTTTATTTAGTGGCTGACAGTGGCTGAATACCCGTGAGAATGCCCTCAAATGCCCGCGATCGCTCAAAAATGCCCGCGATCATGCCGCCGATCACCCAAAAACGCGGGCATTTCGCAATAAATTCGGGAATTGGAATGTCCGGGATCAAATGTCCGGGATCAAATGATCGGCGGACATTGATGGCGGCAAGATTTGCGGCACTTTCAAGCTCCGCTCACATCAAACAATGGCAGTCACAAACAATGCATTTCTCGCTTCCTGCCACCATCCTCGTCGCTACGCCCCCACTCGTCGCACATCGCCATCGCGCTTTCGCCCACCATCTCGGCGGGCAGCATAAACCAGAAGCGCGGGGTACACGGCAAGCAGCGAAAGAAGCGCGGGGTGTCTGCAAGCCACGCCGGTACGTACGCATGCGCTCGTCCCAAAGCCCACACCCACGCGACACAAGGACGATGTCAGGGGTGAGTGCAAGTCCGGGCCGCATTGGTGCGCGCGCTATGAGGCTGGCGAGTCCGGGGCAAGGGCGCGAAGTCCCTGCCATGGCGGGCGCGCCGCTGCGTGAGCGCAAGTCGGTGAACTTCGCGCGCATGCTAATGGGCGCATTATGGTCCTGTACATTAAGAATTTCCATCTTGTATGCAATGCGCACTACCTATTCACTGAATCTTGTGTTGTTTTTTGCTGCTTGAGGAGCTTAGGAACGATTGGCGGAATTTAAACAAGTGTGTCATAGGAGCATTCAAACTCCGAAAATGTCTGGCCGAAGCTCGGCCAGACATTTTCCCGGACTTTTGATGCCGGACTTTCCATTTCCCAAATGCTCTCTCCATTTCCCAAATGCTCTCGCATTTCGGATTCCCAAATGGACTCGAATCTTCGAATTGGATTTTTGTGTCACGCATCACACCCCCGTTCGAATTGAATAAAATAATACAGTAATTCTGCTGCGGCGGTGGCCAATAATGCCTCGTCTAATGCAGACAGGGGGAACACCAACGCCAACACCAGTGCGGAGAACGGCAATACCACTGCGAATGGAGGTAGTGGGGGAGGTGGAGGAGGGGGTATACTGGGCGGGTTGAGGCCGCCGGCGTTTTTGAAGGGGTTGTCGATGCGTGGGAGGGGGGGGGGGGCAGCAGGGGGATGTGGAGAGTCAGGTTTGATTTGAGGTGGGGATGGGAGTTTTGGGGGGATGACGTGTACGATATGAGTATGATGGGAGGAAGGTGTATGTACGACCTGGCTGTCTTGCTTTTATGTCCTGCGATATATGTATATACCTTTTCATTTTATGCGATTATACGTTTCTTTGTTCAAGTTTTTGTGTTTTTCTTTACATATTTCACGTTGTTGTTTCTTCTGTTTATGCTTTTTTGGTTCTTGTCCTCCTTTATTGAACTTGTTACCTGACCCTAATGTGTATGTATGTTTTGGATAAGAAAAAGTATTCTTTCTTATTTGAAAAAAAATCTTTTTTACATTACTTGAAAAAAAAGTTCCGTCGTGTGGCGGTGCCCTCCATCAACCACCTGACAGTGATCGACGGCGTGTGTGGCGGTGCGATCAAGAATGGGCGCTTTGACCGGGGTTGGACTGGGTGATTATGGATGTGAGGCTAGCGAGAACACGGAACGTGCATAGGTGTATTGAATGTTGTGCAAGTTCGCCGTGGGATTGGGATGCGTACCATCCGACGCAAGGGAGACCATGGCCAGCTGATTAGGTTGTTGTACCGGGGCAAGTAGGCTGGTGTGCGTTACATATGTACATGCTGGGGGTTGTATTTGAGAACAAGAACAAACTTGAAGAAATGAGATATATGTATGCGGAGTGGGAATAGTGGAAGAAGATAGGATGGATGTGGAGGAAGGATGTTGAACAATGAAGGGTAGGGAGGAATTAATATTAATAGCGCGGCAAAGGGGGTCGGTCGGGCAGCTACCACCATGTACCTATGACAGGAAGTTGAACTGGAATTGGGCAAACCCCGGGTTCAATCTATTTATTATACCACGGATTGTCACAGCACGACCACAAGGGAGGGAGGACAAGCTGAAGAGCCGGCGAATGAATTTTTGACCAAGCTCAAAGACCTTTGATTTATTGCCATGGATCTATAAACAGGTAACCATGATCCACTGATGAAGTTTCGAGTACGAAAGGCTAACAAAAAGCTCAAGGGATCTACACATGCAATTGCTGGGTAAACAAAACCGATGAACCCGAATATTCGGCAATGCCCAGGTTGAACACTACTGTCTACAACGAGGTGCAATTTGAACTTGCACGACGGGGGAAACCTAAACTAAAATTCAAATTCCACACCGTTGATTTATTGCAAGCTTTTGACCAAAGCGAAGGTGTTGAAGTTCGTAGGTTTCAAAAGTTTTTTACACCAGCGTGACCGTGTCATCCGCGATTTTTTCTAGTTGAGTATGAAAATTTCGGTATGGTGGTGGTGCAGTCATGTCAATGATCCATCGGACGAGCGCGCGCTGCAGTCTTATGCGAAAACCGCAGATGAAGAGTCCACGTGCGCAATCACCGAAGATTAGATTATGCAGTCCTAATAACTATAGAACAGACCCCTCGGGATGAGGTTGTTGTTATTGAGGCGCGCCGTTGAGCTCAGCACTTGAGGCGCTGAGGTTCGACACTCGAGGTACGATTCGGAGTTAGAGCTGTTGAAGGGTCTGTTTGGGAGAGAGTAATGCTGAACAGGAATGGTGGGGTACTCGCTTAGTTTCCGCCTCCGCTGTCAAACCCAAAACGGGAATTTGATGGCCGTCTGTACTGGAAGTCTACGCGAAAAAATCAGTAAAATATTATTGAAGGATGAGAAAACAACGCACCACCATCCCTGACAACAGGGTTCATCCTTCTCCTGCGCTTCTCCTCCTCCTCGCGCTCCATCTCGAGCTCATACGGAGCCTTGCCACCGATGACGGGCACGCGCTCCGCGGCCATGACAACGAGCGGCGTGGGCTCCCAGCGGCCGCCGCCGGCAGCTTTGCACAGCAGGCTCGCGCGCTTGAGCGGGTACGCGTCGAGCTCGCCGTACGAGCGCTCGGGCGCGAGCTGCTTTGGCGGCAGGCGCGGCGAGCCCGTGAGTGATGGTGGGCGCGTGCAGGCGAGGTTGGAGGTGGAGCGGCGCGAGAGGTTCGCTGTGGCGGGGCCGCAGGTGGGGGAGGGCGGGGACGAGACGGAGACACAGGAGACGGGGGAGGAGGAGAGGGAGCAGGCGTCGTCGTCTGGGCTGATGGGTGTGCTGGCGCCGCTGAGGCTGCGGGGGAGCTTGAAGAGGGAGATGAGGGAGCTGAGGAGGGTGCTGGTGCGGCTGAGAGGCTGGGCGCGTGGGAAGGGGACGACGTCGGGGGTGCGGCAGGGGAGGCCGTGTATCTGGTCGAAGCAGTCGTCGCAGACGCGGGCAGGGAGGAGGGGCGAGGTGGGAGACGCGAACTGCTCAAGGGGGGTGTTGCTCGGGGGGTGGAAGAACGCGAGATTGGTGGACGTGTCGAGCAGGGGCGTGCTGCGGGACGTGCAGGGCGCGCAGAAGACCCCGCCGCATTTGCGGCAGTGGTGGCGGCGCACAAAGACGGAAAAGGGCACCCAGCAGTAGAAGTTGTCGCAGTGGGCGGCGAGGCGGTCTTCCTTCCACAGCTGGCGGGGCAGCAACACGGCGAGGTGCACGTTGGGACGTGTCTCTCTGCTAGACGAGGCGGAGGCGTCGTTGCAGGTTCTTGACGGCGGCTTTGGTACACGCTTAAACGGGTTAAATCCCGGGGGATCCACTGCGGCCTCATCCGCATATTTTACTGGAAACTGCGATGTGTATGTCGGTTGACTGCCGATTTTAGTGTGTCTCGTCAAATCGGATACTGCCTCTAGGGGCCTGCCGAACGGAGTGATTGCTTTTTTGTATTGTTTATACGGGTTAAATGCCGAATCCCCTGTGGCCTCACCCACATATTCCAGAAACTGCGATGCAGAGAGCATTAGCTTGACTGCACCATCATGGATAGAAATGGCCGCGACGCACGGTCTCGTACGGACGCCTCGGCGGTTGTCCAAACCTTGGCAGCGACTCGGGCAGCTCGGGAAGCCACTCGATGTACCTGGTCGTCGCTCCCGTGTGATCTCGGTAGCCTACCGTCTCGTGCGGGTAGTCGCTCAGCTCGGCGGGATATGCGCGATCCGCGGGCGCGTAGACGATGAAACCATCGGGCGTGAGGTGGTCCCCGCGTCGATTCCACATGCCTATTCGCAGGCGGCGCACAGGCTCACGGCGGAAATCGCGCTCCAGGGACAGCTGGCGCCGGGCCCCCACATCCTCAACGGAGTCCACCAGGGGCGGAGACGTATTGAGCCGCGCCGGGAGAGACGCGCGTCGTACGAGCCGTGTTGGGCGGGCTCTAATCCGCTCCCTGCCCCCACGATCGCCGTCAAAAGCCTGAGCATTGGCTGTATCGTATGTCCAATTTCGAATGTCGTCAACGGCGAGGTTCGATCCGGGTGGGGAGCCCGCAGACGCGCAAATGGAGGATGCGTCGGAGCCGGAATACATCGACTGTGCGAGTACATTTTCATGATTCAGAGCGGTGAACCCCCTCTGTGTTTCGGGACACTCACTCCGTTGAGGCTCCTGAGAGAATGGTTGGATTGCCGTGTCAAGCGTTACGCCTTTCGGACCTTCATCCTTTTCTTCACCTTCGGCACGAACTTCAGCCACGAAGTCTCTTTGTAGCTCTCGATGCTCTCGTGGTACGCATTTTCCCTCCGGGTGGTCCTTTGGTAGAACAGGCATTGAGCGTAATTGGTATCAAATGGCAGTGCGCGCACTCATCCAGAATCTTCAAGAATTGCACCTCCTCCTCTTGCGTTACCTCGCCGCTCTTGAGGTTCTCCATGAATTCGCTCCTGTTCCGCTTCGTCTCCATTCGCTCCTCACGATGACTGCTCTCGTGCCGTCCAGTGAAGCCTGATGCCGCCGTGAGTTGCGCCGCCCCCACAGTCGCTGCAGCGCCGATTAGCCCTACTGCCGCCTCCATAGTGCAGGTCTTGAGATGAAGATCGTGGATGAGGAGACCAACGAGGCAGGAAAGCTGTGGAACGGGAAAGCTGTAGAACTGAGTACATACGGCATGTGGCGAAGACGCTTATGGGAAGCGGAATATAGGCGGCCCTACTTTCCTAGAGCATTCAGAGTCAGACGACGCAGATGTGGCTCTCGGGAAATAATTTGATCCGCGTTGGCCATGGAACGAAAGCTCCGAGTCGAAGTGCCCAAAATTTAGAGCGAGGCTTGACGGAGTGGCTGCTAAGAACTGCGCAGATCTTCATAGGAGATTTTAATCAGCGATAAAAAGATAAGATAAGATAAGATCAATGATTTCGCTGAATAGGGGTTACTGAATAAATATCTACTCTTCAGCCTTTGCTTCAGCTGTAACGAAACATTTCGTCGGGCTGAATATCAATGTGGCTATTGCGGATATGGGCGAAAATTAGCAGCAGAGAAATTGCAGAGGGAGTTTGCTCACCGCGTCGGCAAGTGCCATGGCTACGATTACGTCGGCCATGCTAGCGGAAACCACTGCAAAACTTGTTCAGTCATATCGCGCCCAATCTCAACGGCTAGTTGGCGGGAATGTCGATAGAAGGCTCCCCCGTCGGGCTCGCACTGCACAATGATGAAAATCCAAACATGCCCGTTCATGCGGGGATTTCACTTCAGCAATGAAGAAACTACCATTCATACTGTTGATGAGACTTGAAATTTGGGACTCCAGTCCAAAACATTTACTGCCCCATGTTAAATCACAAAAACTTCCTGGAGAAAAACAGGCTCACAGAGTAAGTCCTTTGGACAAGCATTGCAGCATAACTAATGATGCCCGATGTACTAGTGTTGCGAGTGGAGGAATGTTTAGATAGGACACTCGCTTCAAGATGAAGCACCATGGCATCTGTGTCGTAAATTTCACCTATTATGGCTGACGCTCTGAAAAGAAACGCGTCGATCCACACGCGACAGTAATCCTGGACCGAGAGTGAGCAGCTTAATAATTCACTGTCGATAGACACACCTTTCCCAGAACTGTACTCAGGAGATAGTTGAGGCGATCAGACATCCTGCCCGAGCTCCAGCAGTGGTTTAGCCCGAGTTCCGCTTTTGCAGCTGCCATTCGTCGGCACTCGTCGTCGGCCTTGAATATTAATGAGGCGGCCGGGATGGTGGGACGAACATGGAAGACGTTTGTGCAGCTGGCCGGCCGTTATGCTGGAAAACGGTTGTCGCAAAAGTCGTATTTGCCTGATCAGCTCTTATAGCCTATTTTTGATTATTATCAGTCTGATGGCCTACTCGTTGAAGCCGTATGAATACATTACGGAGGCTGAAAGGGTGGCGGTAAGGCTGATAATGTTCAAAAACCGATTATAACACCTGATCAGGCAAATTGTATTTTTCCGACAGTATCACCTAGTGAAGTTGTCGATTAATCGCCGGACTCGTCGACATGAGACGAATATTTCATCAGCCTTTTCACAAAAAACTTGTGGGGTTGTCGACTTTTTTTGGACTTTTTGGGTTTTTACCAAAAAAAAGTGGTCAGAGAGAACAACCTCCACAACTTTTTTGTGAAAAGTTTGATGTTGATGATACAACAGGCTAGTTTACAGAGCGTCGAGTTGGATGGGCGTAGCGGGGGGCGCGTTAGATGTGCCGTGCGGACGCCGGGTACGTGTATAAATGAATAAATAATTGTGAGCGAGGAGGCGCTCGGGATAAGTACTGGCAGATACATTAGCAGATTGTACGTTCTCTGCTCTATCGGATCGGATCGTTGGGCCTGGGGTTAGTCTCTCATAGTCAGACTCCACAAGTTTATGACAGTCGGATGACAGTCGGTGATGCGCTATCAATGAATCACGATGCGCCTCTGATGTTGATGTGATTTGTGGACGTTACCACCACCATGTCGCTGCCGCCCTTACCCACCGAGGTGGTCGAGCTGATCATAGACTACGCCGTTTCAGAATCGCCCATATCCGCACAACGGCTCTCCCTCGTCTCCACGCAATGGCTCCCCCGGAGCCGGTACTACCTTTTCGCCTGCATCACGCTCGGCTTCCGCGCGCAGTGCATGCGCCTGCAGAACGTAACCGCCTTCCTCGCGCTCCTCGCCCCTCCCAGCCGCCCCACATTCATCCCGTACGTGCGAGACGTCACGCTCTCCCGATGGATGCCCAACGCCAACTGGGGTCTCATTCCCGCACACATCCTCGACGCGCTGTCCACTGCAGGTATCCGCCCCACACGTTTGCACATCGACCACTGCAGTCCTATTCCCCCGGCCCCCATCAGGTTTTCATTTTTGCTTATGGGGTATTCAAATTCCCATCGGAAGCTGATTATTTTATTCCACAGCCCCGCCCTCGCGTCCACCGTCCACCGGCTGGACCTCACCCTCCCCACACACACCCTCACCCTCCCCGCCCTCATCGCGCATCTCCGCGCCTTTCCGCACCTCGCACACCTCTCCATTGACGCCAGCTACGGCTTCCTCCCCGCGCGCGGCCCGCCCCCCGCGCACTTCCTCCCGCCCCTGCTGCACACGCTCGAGCTGTGCGGCGGCGGTGCCGTGCTCCTCGGCTGGCTCGCATCCTTCCGCAGCGCGCCCCCGGCGCTCGCGACAGTCGCGCTGCGCCTGCTCCAGGGGCTCGACGCGCAGGAGGAGGACGCGCTGCGGCGCTTCCTCGCGTCCCGCGTGGCGGGGCGCCTGCGCACGCTGACGTACGAAGACTGCGACGTGAAGGGCGATGACCTCGAGCTGCGCACCCTCGCGGCACTCCCGAAGTTGCACCAGCTGGTGCGAGTGAGGACTGGGGCGGTGGGGCGCGTTATGGAGGTGTTGTAGAGTTGGTTTAGATTCCGGTGTGGTGTGGTGAGTTCCAAGTATATTGGTTTCCAAAGAAGAACATCCATACTATGCTACCTTCCGAGGACCGCGTATGACACCCACACGCGGACGCTGGCAGCATCGGACATCCCTGCTCCTTGTGCATCATACCGCGGGATTATCGAACGGCTTTTAAACCCGCCTTTGCTTGTTGATTTTCCCGAGTTGCCTGGAAAACGCGTCCTCGCTAGCAACCGGAACCGTTTCCCTTTCTTTCTTACTTACACTGAACGGGAGTATCTCTTGAAGTGACCGCCTCAAGAGATACTGAATGCATGATTTCGTGTCGGGGTGCGTGTTCCGCTGAGCGTGCTACTGCAAGGTCGAACACGGTCCGGCTTCGATCCGATTCAATCGACATCCAGAATATAGGTTTTTCTTTCTTTCTTTCTTTCTTTCGGGCAGGTGACGACGACGGGATAAACTGTCGACGTCTCGCAGCGTTGCACTTGTATGAATTCCGGTGCTGCGAGATTCGCTGGCAGGAGGGTTGGAATTGCTGAAGCGGATATCAAGGGCATATTGAAGAAGCGCTTTCAACTTTCAACATTTCAACGACAATGACGACGGTCCTCCATCCTCTCTGTTGCCAAGCGCGAATGGATTTTCGAAAGGGATGATAGCTATGCCCGTGAAACATTAATTAATTAACACACCTTGGGCGCACGACGCGCGCAGCTCTATGAGCGCAAAACCGGTGTGACCTGCCCCGTGTGTACATACGGGTTTCACGAGCTATAATGGGAGCCTTACTAAGGTGATAAGGTCAACCAACGATCGTCATATTCCTGTCATATCACGCTATCATTGCGTTCAGCGGGCCCGCTGAACGCAGTGTATCCTTATGGGTCACACTATCGACAATTAAATTACATGTACGGTCGGTGTGGGCAGGGGTGTGGCTGCCAAAAGAAAATATACCTATCTATACGAAAGCGAGCCACTTATCTTTTATTTTAAAATCTGACTCTTGTTGCGCTCGCGACTCCATTCAATTCACTTCTGGATTTTATTAGCTCGTCCATTCGATCAAGTTGTGTACACGGAAGCCGGTGATGTCCGTGTAAGTATATAATAATTATATTTAGATGGCTGCGCACAGGAGACGTATGTACACCTCGAGGTAGCGGGCGAGGTGCTCGTCTGAAGATAGCCGACCAACTTGGTATACATATATCATTTTCCGACGCGACTGACACGCTGCCCATACTTTATGACCTGGATTCCATGCCATATGCATCCCGGGGAGCAAGTCGAGTCTGGCAAGCTGCTATTCCAAAATGTCCGCATCACACGGTAATCCTCGAGAAATGGAGATACCCAAGGCAAGTCATAGTTATTTATATTTCACCATGATGCTATGAAAATCAATTAGGTTCAGAGAGCATCAGGTTTCGCTACTACGCCTCATTCCCTTTGCTCGCGTATTTCTCGGCCGTGCGGGGATAGTATTGAATTATTGAGGCTTTGTAAGCAATATTAGGCTGCGGAAAATCCGGCCGTTTTATGCCACTCCAGTGACTCCACAGATATAAATACTGTATGCGCTTAGAAATACTTAGAATGGGGCTTAGTTGTGGGTTTTTTCGCCCAAACATAAATTGACCTCGGTCAGTTCAGTACCAACAAGGTTAGTAGGACATTACAGTTTACTATTTCCTCCAAGCGTGACAGTGGGCGCTGGCCCCAAAATGCGTGGCTCCCTGCTTCTTGTTGCCAAACTTAGAATCTACTCACTGCCTCCTCGATAAATAGCAACAGGTCTGTGGATACAATTCAACCTCAGTTGAACCTGCCTGCCCCAATGGGGTATGATGCCGCCCGGATCAAAAGAAACTTGATCGGCATTTCCTGTGTTTTCGTCACCAGCCACAACCATGCTCGAGTTCAGTTTTGTTACGCATCTCACAATCAATTTGGAGCGGCGCCGCCGACGCGATTGGAGCCACCCTAGATCTTCAAACTGTTGGATACCTGATGTTCGCCACAGTTTCTCACTGTACTTCGGCGACCGCCGGGTGTGTTTTCTTTTTTGGGATCCGCCGACGAAAAGTCGCCGTTCTCATTAGTTTCAGGATCGGCTGTAACATAATCCTCCGTCTCCTGGCTCGGTCTTCCGCAATTAATTATCAATGCAATGCTATTTCCCAAAAATATTACTCTCGCAAACTTGAACCACCAACACTATGAGCCAACAAGAACCTGCCTTCCCCGCTCCCCGCTTCCCCAAGACAGCCAGAAGTACGGACAGAGGCGTCTTTGCCATTCGCCATCCTTCTCTACAAGCTGGCCCACAAACCTATCGGATTACCACGCACGTCGCCTCGGATTCCGCCTCAACCATCGAGCTCAAAGACAACGCGCGCGCTCCCCGCGCGGCATGGGAAGGCTACGAGCGGGACGTCCTGCCGCGGAAGCTGCAGACCAAGCTGCTGCGCAATCTGCGGCACCAGCTTCTCAGCCTCTACCGCCGCCTCTTTGGCCTCGTCTTCGTCGCGAACCTGGCCCTCTTTGTCGTGGTGCTGGCGCGCGGCGGCGCAACATCACTGCACCTCGGGCTGATCACCATCGCGAACCTCTTCTGCGCGATACTCCTCAGGAACGAGTATGTCGTCAATGCGCTTTTCAGCATTTTCTGCGCGGTGCCTGCGTCGTGAGCTTTTATTTTATTTTGGAATGCAATTGAGGGACTGGATTTGATCGTATTTTTTGTACACAGATGGCCGCTTGGTATTCGACGGGTTTGTGCGCGGTATGTGCGGGCCAACTAGATCTGCTATAGTCGCTGAAGAGCCCGTGTCGCAGGGTATACCATGTCGGCGGTTTGCACAGTGGGTGTGCAGTATCCGGCGTACTATGGCTCGCCTTCCTGTGCGCCCAGGCAACAAGAGAGGTGATGCAAGGCGGAGAGGCCAAGGTGCGCCACGGCAGTCTCGCGACTACTTTCTCGCACTCACACAGCCTTATTATATTAGGCGTCCGTACCCGCCGTCGCCATCTCGTATTGCATTCTTCTCCTGCTGCTGGGCATCGTGGTGTTCGCATACCCATCCATGCGCGTTAAACGACACGACTCCTTCGAGAGCTCGCATCGCTTTTTGGGATGGACCGGCATCGCGCTTGTGTGGGCCCAGGTCTGTCTTTTTGCACATGCGCTTACAATATGAAATACGCTGACATCGCAGTCAGGTTGTTATTCTAACCAACGATTATACGCCACGCACCCAATCACTTCCGGACGCCCTCATACACGCCCCCCCGTTTTGGCTGCTCGTCGTTATGACAGGTAGGTAATTTATAAACATCCTCCTGATCTGATGTTCAACCTCTTTTTTTTTGGTAGGATCTATAATCCTGCCTTGGCTGCGCCTCCAAAAAGTAGCCGTCAAGAGCGAGGTCCTGTCGAAGCATGCAGTGAGACTCCATTTCTCATACAGTGCGCCTTTTCTTTTTTTGGTTGTGAGGCGTGGAGTCTGAACTCTGTCCAGCCACGCCAAAACCTGGGGCCGCGATACGACTCGCTGACCACCCGCTCAAAGACTGGCATGGGTTTGCGACAATACCAGGTGAGTTTTATCACAGTGGCCCTGGTACGAAACGGGCTTATGGTACATGTATTAATATTATGTAGTTCCCAACGAACAAGGCTTTTCCGTCGTCGTCTCGCGCGCCGGCGACTGGACAGCGACGCAGATCACTCAGCCCCCGTCCGCCATCTGGGTTCGCGGCGCCCCCACCTTCGGCGTCCTCCGAATCATCCCGCTCTTCCGGCGCGTACTTCTCGTCGCCACAGGTAAAGCTACATACCACTTTTCGCTTGTTGAGCTTTATTTACGCTATGCAACCTACTGTATTAAGGGAGCGGAATCGGGCCGTGCGCCTCATGCGTGAAGCTGATCCAAGAACGCCGAATCCCGGTGCGCCTCCTCTGGACGTCGCCCAACGTGCGCGAGACATTCGGCGACAAGCTCGTCGAGGAGGTCTCCCGAGGGTTCCCCGACTCCATCATCTACGGTAAGTACACTTTATTTAAATCCCTGAAATGGAATTGAACTTTGCGCGTCGCCTACTTTCTACTTAGACACCAAGAAACAGGGCCGACCAGACATGGTGAAGCTGACGCTGCGCCTCGCGTCCGACTTCGACGCAGAGGCCGTGTGCATCATCTCGAACCAGAAGCTGACGCAGAAGATCGTTTATGGGTGCGTGAGCCGAGGGATCCCGGCGTTTGGCGCAATTTGGGACTCGTAACAGCATATGCGGCTGGGAGGGTATGGTATTGTATGAAATATTGATATGTGTGTATTTTTAGCAGTATCTTATTGTCATGTATATTCTTCTCACGAGCGTGCAATAAATACAGGACTGTACCCACCTGGAATATTCCGGGAAGCTCAAAAATTCTGGATCTGGCACATCGTGAAAACCGCAGTTCAACACAGTTTATTTTATTCAGAACTCGTGATATGACCGCTCGGCGCATTCAAATCGCAAAGGTTCTCTGCGGTTATGGCTCCCATTAATATTCTAATGCGGTGCGTTCATCTCGGCTGTGGGTGTTTGCGGGCACGTGTTTGTGGTTCAAATGTTTTTGAACAGAGAAAAATGTCATATAAGTTCGAACAGCCATCCCTCTCTGCGCACTGGATCCGCCGGTCCAAGGCAATAGCTTAATCAGTGGCCTTATCTTATAATGAGCAAATATAGCATGTTGGGCACCTCTCCAGCAGGTCACGCTCTGGTACCGTGGCGGTCCCCATACCGGTTGTAAGTACGTCCCCGCTTAATATCTCTTACTACTAACCCCCATGTCCACTCTACCTCAGGCCGACCAGTGTAATGCCGGCACTGGCGCTGGCAGTACTACCGACGAATACCTTGGCCTCCGCATCGCGGCAATCTTCATCATCCTCGTCGCCTCCACCGCGGGTGCATTATTCCCCGTGCTATTGAAACGACGTTCAAGCGGGCGCGGAGAATCGCAGCCGGTCTCACCGAGAGTTTTATTAATGTTAAAGTACGTCCTTCTTGTCACCACAAATTGTGGTTCATGAGTTCACCCAATACAGCTTCGCGAAGTATTTTGGATCGGGTGTCATCGTGCGTCCTTGTACCAAATCTCACTCAATAATTTTAACTTGGGGATCATATGCATTAGATCGGGACGTCCTTCATCCACCTTCTTGCACCCGGAATCGAGGCTCTCGGTTCGCCGTGCTTATCAGAAGAGTGGGGAAACTACGTAAGTCCGCCCCTGATTCAACTTTAAAGCAAGGAAGGACCTAGTTGAATGTACAAATCTGCATACAGCCATACGCACTCGGGCTCTGCCTATTCAGCATCCTGGTCATTTTTCTCGTCGAAGCGACTGCGTTGCGGTGGGGGGAAGCGCATATGGCCAAAATTCAAGGCGTAAATCTGGAAAATGAACTTCAGCTTCAACACCAAGCTGGTATGTCCTCTCCATGGTTTGAGGGCGTCGAATGTCGTTTTACGCTTTTATCACAGGCCCCGGAAGAAGTCGATTTACGCATAGATTCATCTTTCCCTGACTCTGGGCCCACAACCGCCGACACCGGCGCCCACATTATTGGGATCGCGATACTCGAATTCGGCGCCATTCTGCACAGGTTTGTGTGTCATGTCGCCAATGCGATGCAAATAATTCAATATTACTGACCGACAATGTGAACCCATAATTTCAGCGTCCTCATTGGACTCACCCTCGCCACCAACCAGCGATTCAAAGTCCTGTTCGTTGTCATTGTCTTACACCGTAAGTATTGTTTTTTCTTCTTTCCCAACGTCGGCGGATGATTATATCCATCCAACACAGAAATGTTCGAGGGTCTCGGCATCGGCTCCAGACTCGCGAGCGCCGACTTCCCTGGGGGACGCTCGAGTTACATACCTATCCTCGCGGCCGTGGTTTTCGGACTCAGCACGCCACTAGGGCTCACCGTCGGCCTGATTTTGGTGGTTCGACGCTCGTACTATAGTCCCGAATCTGATGCGGGGGCGCTAATTCTCAGTGGAGTGCTCGACTCGCTGAGTGCGGGAATTTTGATCTACACTGGGCTTGTTGAGGTGCGCAGAACACACTTAGTGATATCCTTCAGCCTTCTGTTGCACCGAGCTGACCGAGGTGCATAGCTACTTGCCCATGAGATATTGTTTAATAAAGGACTAATGAAAGGACGCACCATGCCCGTGGTTTACGCAGTTCTATGGGTATTCCTTGGCTGCAGCGTGATGGCCCTGCTTGGTAAATGGGTGTAGATCATTATAAATCAAGTGTGACTAGTAGTAAAGAAGTAATATAAGGAGGTTGGAGATTAAGATTTCATGAATAAGAGCAAGTGCAACTCGTACCAAATATTTACATCCAAATAAAATAGTTGAACTCAAAGTTGAACTGTTCAACTAGGGTTGAATTGGCAGCACAGCCACTGATGGCCAGATGGATGAGATCCTAGCCATACAAGAAACATGAAGTTCAATGACCCCGTGGCGTTCCCTATCGGTGATTTGAATTGAAACCACCCGTAAGGGCCCCAATGTCAACCGCAGCTAGATTTAAATAATTTTAATTCCTGGTACCGATGTAGGTTACCAGAAAGTCGGAATTCGATCTTCCACACCCTCTGGCAACCGTATCACTTCGGAGCTCTCACGGAACGTTACGGGTCGCTATGTCTGCATTTAGGTTTTTCCTGTGGGGAAATCCATGATCGTAATGATCTTAATTCGGCGAAACGTAATCGGTTTCTTCCATTCTTCGGCCATCATCTCGCTGATACTCTCCTCTTTTGGCATTTGCAAACTCTTTCAACGACGGCTGACGATTCGAGAGCGACCTAATGCCGCGAGCCCCACAATAATGTACTTGTCGTATTCATGCCAAATTCATGCCAGAACCTTGGTGAGTTATTTCCTGAGTCCTCAATGCTCCTCAGTGTTGGAAAGTCCAGCATTTTTCTTTGGGCATGTTGTAACCTACGAACATTCACCCCCAATATCCGAAACTTTCTTGGGTTGTTATCTCCAGCTTCTGGAACGATACTCTATATACCTAAATTTGTCCTTGTCTAAGGTCAGTTGCGGCGATGGGAGAAACGTCGAACCTGTTCCACAATCCTCGCATTTATCTCCCTGTTTCACCGGTTGTCCATCCCGACTGACAAGGAGAGCAATAGGAGCGACGGAAGTAAATTTGCAAATATGGCGTCCCCCTCTGATTTTGCCCATGCATGGCAGTGTGCAACATGCATGGCTTAAAAGTCACCAACTGAGGTCTGGGCTCCGACAGCGACCAATACTATGTTACCGTGGAGACGTTCGGACAGATTGGGGTTAGAAACCAGAAAAGGGGGATTGGCGACACAATGCTATAAAAACTCTGGCACCAACATACCTTCCTCATTCTTCTTCAACACCACAAAACCCACTTGCTCACTTTCCACTTTCAAATACAAAATGATCTTCAAGTTTACAACCTTCGTCGCCGTCATCACCCTCGCCGCCTTGGCTAGCGCAATCCCCACCGAAATAACGCAGCGCGACGAAGTTGTGTGCATTAGCGGGGCTACCTGCAGTAAGCCTCTTATCTCTTCTCTCGAGTCTTGATTCTCGACCGGCGGAACTCATTCGCGCCTTGCCTTTCAGCCTGCCCAGGAACTACCACGACATGCATCTGCCGTCCTGAGGGAACATTCTGCAGTAAGTGTTCTCGTGCCGGTGCTTGTTTGCACTGATGATTGACGGGTCGATGCAATGCAGACTTGTCAACCTTCTGTTCTGGAGGTGGGGATTCGGGCTGCCAATAAGTATGGGGGAATTTGAGAGTGTGGAAAAAGAGATAGGATGGCAGATCGAATGAATGTATTCCAGCGACTGGCTTCGTAGAATTCAATCAGCACTCGATTCCATAGGAGATTGGGGTAACAATCAAATTTCACAGCGTCCATCAAGGTAGACGCCGGCTCAAGACCTTTAAGTTCAGCGGATTGACTTTCGTTTAATTTCGGCTCATTCATTCGTCCATTCTGACGCAAATTGATCATGGGTTGGTCGAATACATTATTCGGCAAATAACGACATTGCGTATGTGACTGGCCGACAATATTTCCGCCCTCTCAATCGAGATTGTTAGGTATGATGAACACGATAACCTCGTTGTCTGTCCGTGGCCGAAGTCTTGGTATTAGGTCTCGCTCCAGATACCAGGGATGCCTGGAGAGCCTTTTGAATACTTATCAGCGTAGATGCTCTATTAAACATACGAAATCGCCTCTTCGCAAGGTCTATCGAACGCAAAATCAGCATCGGACTGGGATGCAGTTGAAGATCGCAGCATCACGGCATAACCCGTCGTTTGATGGTGGCGCGGCACGTTACGGGGTTGGGTGAATACAGAGGAGCGGGATTGAAGAATGAATAGTAGAACTTACTGAAAAGAAGTCAGGCAATCTAGGAAAAAATCCGCAGTGTACTGCAAGTGTTTTAAATATCTTTATTTAACATCAAACAAACATCAAAAGCAGCTGGTATGGCTGCGAAACAAGGCCGAGCAAGTGTTTATCCAGTATGGCTAGACATTTGAGTCTAATATTGAACTAGAGGCCTATTTATATACATAGATATGACTGTTTTCGTCATCCTCTGAATGTCTGGGTCAGGCTGCGCCTGTTATGCCTACTCCGGCGACTAAACATAGGGGAAATTACTATATATGGATATTTCTCACGGTCACGTAGTGAATCACAACGCGTCTCCAACACCAACTTGATACGAAAATATGTTGTTACCTGAGGAGTTACTGACCCAACCCGACTTGTTCAGGACTGATTCCAACCCCTATTTTGACGATGTAACCTCACTTCGGTCTTCCGGCGTTGTTGGCATCGATGAGTGTTGATCCTAATAAATACTGGCACTGATTCACCCCGCTTATTACTGGCCATTTTACTGATAACCCGCTTTTGACCAGTGCTCGGACAGCCCGCTTCTCTTACTGATTCCCATTCCGCACTGACTGCGTTCAATCTTTTATTTGCCAAATAACATATGATCCAACCATACATTAATTAATAGCATGTCCTACTGATCTAACCTCATTTAACTTCGTCTAAACCACTGATATAACCTCACATGTATTGGCAAACTCCTACTGATTCAACCCTACTTTTACTGCCAGAATTGATCCTGTAAACCTACCGCACTTTCAACCATCTTGAGCCACTATTTAGCTTCGTTTTATATGTTTCTGTGAATGAACCGGACTTGTCTCCGTCTTCTGAGTCTTCTGATACAACCCTAATTTTTTGGTGAACACTTGGTTGAACACGTTTGAAAAAGAAAAAACATAGGGCACCACAAAAATACCTGGTCAAGAATCCTGGACTTGACTCGAGCATCGTCCGCCTCGGATAAACCGAATTAAGAGATCCCGGCATTTTGGCAGGGGCCAATGATTACAGGACTTTAAAGTACTAGTTGGGACTTCACGACTGAATATCTAAAATAGGAAAGTAAGGTTGAATCAGTAGAGCCAACACAAAAGCTGGGTTGAATCAATCCGATTAGCAAAAAAATGAGGTTGGATCAGTAGACTCGGATGCGGAAACTTACGGTTGGATCAATAACCCTTGAGGCAACAAAAGTACGGTTGAATCAGTAGCTTCCTCAACTCAATCGGGTGCGAAAGTTAAATCAATTAGTGTTGAATGGGAGTTGGGCTGAAGGAAAACATAGGCTGAATGAGTAAGACCAAATGTGAGGTTGAATCAATAGGCTCTAAAAGTTGAATCAGTAGAATCCTATGCACCTGCCAAGTTGAATCAATCGCTGTGAAACGTGGGTTGGATCAGTCACATCGGAGGTCGGTTGACTCAGCAACAATTTCAGGTAAAAACTACTTTTGCAACTTGATACCAACCATCCAAAGCTTGCCTTTTGGCCTTCAGGCTCTGGCACAATGAATTCAAGCTCACCGCCACCTAGCAGCATGGACTCTAGGAAATAAACCACAGCGTCCGAGAGAACTTGCTAATAAGAGTCTTAAGTATTAGCAAGTTCCCGGTGCCTTTTCGATTTCAATTTCAAGTAGCCTCCAGCACTGGTTGCACAACCATTAGGATGATTTAATACAAAGTCGGCGCTCCGTGGAGTTTCGAGCCTTGCCTCGGCCAGACCAGAGTCCAGCATCTTCCAGACTTGCTTATTATTGGATTCCCATGGCCCATATATAGGCCATCTGGACCTCTCCGATATACATCACCCAGCTTGTCTCTCTCCTCCTTCACAAACATGTCGCATCGCAGAATTGTCGTCGGTGGTGGCTTGGCCGGCCTAAGTGCTGCCCACACCCTGCTTGAGTTGGGGTGCCCGGTCCTTCTCCTAGACAAGAAACCCTCGTATGTCGCCCGTGTGCATGTGGGAGACATGTACTCACTATTCATTGCACAGACTCGGCGGCAACTCCGTCAAGGCCAGCTCTGGAATCAACGGTGCCGGAACCGTCCCACAGTCGGCGCTGAATATTGAGGACACGGTTGAGGCATTGTCGGCAGCGCCCCCGCACTCTTTCCTGCGCGTCCTCACGACCTTTCCATAGCTACTCCGACACCGCCCAGTCCGCGGGCGCAGATCTTGCGCGCCCGACCTTGATCACGGCGCTGACGTCCAACTCGGCATCCGCAATCGCGTGGCTCACGGATACGTTTGGCGTCGACCTCTCCGTCGTCTCTCGCCTAGGCGGGCACTCCATCGCCCGCACCCACCGGGACAAGTCCGGCGCCCCGGGGTGGGCAATCACCTCGGCGCTCATGAAGAAACTTACAGCGTTGGCTGCATCATCGGATGGCCCCAGCATAGAGATCATAAAAAGCGCGCGCGTCGTAAGGCTCCTGCACGAGTCCGGCCGGGTGGTGGGCGTGGAATACGAGGCAGGAGAGACCGTCACGGCGCACGGCAGCGTCATACTCGCGACTGGGTACTGCCTCATCTCTCGAGCTACTGTCATTCACATCCGCTGACGCGCGCTTCAGGGGCTACGCTGCAGACTTCTCGTCCACGGGCCTCCTCGCGCAACACCGCCCGGACCTCCTCACACTCTCCACAACTAATGGTGACCATGCAACGGGCGACGGCGCGCGCCTCGCCACTGGCCTCGCACGCCCCGCAGGCGTGTGCGATCTCGACCAGGTGCAGGTGCACCCCACGGGCTTCGTCGACCCCGCCAATCCCGACGCAAAGACCAAGTTCCTCGCGGCCGAGGCGCTGCGTGGTGTCGGCGCGCTCTTACTCGACGCACATGGGCACCGTTTCGTAAACGAGGTCGCCCGGCGGGACGTCGTGGTGGCCAAGATGCAGGAGGCCGCGGCGCCCGTGCGGCTCGTACTGAATGCCACTGCGGCGGCGGAGGTCGCATCCCATTGTTTGTTTGCTTAACAGCGCCGCCAATCATGATTGGGCTGCTGATGATGCGCCGCAGGTAATTTCTACGTGTCCAAAGGCCTGATGAAGGCGTATCCGAACGCGACTGCGTTCGCGGCGGACGTAGGCATCTCGCTGGCCGACATCGAGGCCACGTTCACTGCTCACGAGGCGTATGCCGCAGGTACGCAGACGGATCCGTTTGGGAAAGGTGCGTTCGGGCTCCGTGCCTACTTGGTGATGCTGACGCCCTCCTTCGCAGATCGATTCCATAACGCGTTGTACCCGCTCGACTCCCCACTTCACGTCGCAATTATCACGCCCGTCGTGCACTACGTGCGTGGGCGTCTTTTTTCTTCCTCTTCGTGCTGATCTAAATACGTGCATGCCACCACAACAGACCATGGGCGGACTCACCGTCGACGCGCATGGGCGCGTCCTCGACGCCGCGGCAGCAGTCCCGATTCCCGGCCTCTTCGCGGCAGGGGAGGTCATCGGCGGGGTGCACGGTCGCAACCGCCTTGCGGGTTCATCGCTTTTGGAGGCGGTGGTTTTTGGTCGGCTCGCAGGGGAGAGCGCGAGTGTGGAGGTACGCGACGGTGTAGAGTAGGTTTGAGGATCGCCGCAAGTAAAGAGGTTTGACAGTCATGGTCAAAGCACGGTGTTGGTTTGCTCAATTCAATAGGTTCCACACACTCTTCTGAAGCTCAGGCCGTGAAGAAGTTTGTTGCAGAATGATCTAGTATATCTGTCATTAGACTGCCTCCCCATCTGCTTCAACCTGATATCCCTTCAAATTGCCCGACGATCTCCTGGATGTGAGCTCCTCCACGAAGTTGATGAAACCCTCTCCCCACGGCGCGGCACGAGCAGTCTTCAGCTGCTCCTCCAAATCATCAACCTTCCCCTGGTTGTTGAAGTAGCCCGGCGTACACCCGGGAATACCTGCATACCAGGTTGCTCTTTTCACGACCTCAGCAGTCCACTCGTCCTCAGCCGCTTTTGTCACCTCCACAGTAAGCCTGTCAGACCGGTCCCCGCATCGCCGTTCAACCTCCGCCAGCGTCGCCGCAACGTACGGTGCAACCACATCCAGCATGCAGGTGACGTTCGGTGCGAGCCCCGTTTGCGCCAGAGAAAAGAAGAAGTAGTTGGGGAAATCGTGCATCGCGACGCCATGCAGTGTTGTCGCGCCCTCCCGAACCCACTTGTCGTCCATGGATAGCCCGTTCCGACCAACGACACGTACGCTTCCGCGGTGTGCCGGGCTCCCGCTCACGGGCGAGTTGAACCCTGTGCTGAGAACCAACACGTCGACCGGAAAGGGTGTGCTGTTGGCCACCACGTTGCCTTTGGTCAGTGCCTCCACCCCCTTCCCATCCGTGTCGACCAACGTCACATTAGGCCGATTGAACGCGGGGAGGTAGTCATCGTGGAAGGTGGGACGCTTGCACCACACGGGGTACCACGCCTTGAGCTTCTCCGCAGTATCGGGGTCCTTAACGATTTCGCTTGTGCGGGCGCGCACCCGCTCTGCGCGCGCGAGATCGTTGGCGTACAACGTAGCAATGTGCTGGGGGATCTCGTCCGGTGCGACAATGCCGTCGCCCGGTGCGCCGAGGGCGGCGCAGTAAGCGGGCATCCCCATTGTCCACGCGTCGTTGACGAGGTTCTCGCCATCCGGTGTGTTGAGGACGTAGGAGTTGAAGTTCCTCGAGCGCGCCTGCTGCCAGCCTTTGGTGGAAGCGATTTTCGTCGTCCATTCCTCCGGGTTCGTGGGCCGCTGGTCGCGCACATCGACACTTGAAGGCGTGCGCTGGAAGACATAGAGGTGTTTCGCCCACTTGGCCAGTTCCGGAATCACCTGAATGGCCGTCGCCCCGGTCCCAATGATTGCGACTGTCTTGTCTTTCAATTTCTCGAGCGTCCACTCTGCGGGGCACCCGCCAGTGATTCCGTAGTTCCAGCGCGACGTATGGAAATACTGCCCTTCGAACTGGTCCATCCCTGGCAACCGCGGGATCTGCGGCGAAGGCAGTAGCCCCGCCGCCATGAGCACATACTGCGCCGTGAACTGGCGCTTCCTCTCCTGCTCCGTTGGTCCCCTATTCTCTGTTGCCCTCGCCCTCCACCTCTTCACTCCATCATCCCACTCGATCTCGTGGTAGCGTGTCCTGAACAATACTTTATCGGCCAACGCCCACCTATCCGCGATCCTTTCTGCGTGCTCCCTCAACTCTGTCCCATACGCGTATTTAAACCGCGGCATGTACCCAGTCTCCTCGAGCAGCGGCATATAAATGTAGCTCTCGGTATCGCACATCAGCCCTGGGTACCGATTCCAATACCAACTCCCGCCAAAGCCGCCCGCATCGTCCACCAGCCGGATATCCGCAGCCTTGAACCCGGCTTGGATTAGGCGCACGGCAAATTGGAGGCCACTGAACCCCGCGCCGAGCACGAGGAACTTGATGTCGTCGCCGTCGCGGATTGCGGGCGTTCTGGCGTTGAGAGCAGCATGGTCGACCCAGGGATCGTCCAGAAGGTGTTTAAACTCCGCAGAATCGGCGAGCTTGAGAAATTGGGCGCTGCCGTCAGGGTGGAGACGCTTGTTGCGCTCTTCGGTGTACTTGTGCTGGATGGACAGCAGATCAGGGAGCGCTGTGACAGGGCGAGCGGTTGTCATTGTGCGATGTCAAATTTGCCAGCCAGGACGCAGGCTTTTAGTATGCTGCGGACGAGCGGTCAATCCCCGTCGTTCCACATTATCTTTTTTACGGATGCAGCTCCGACTTCCGTAGGTGGAAGCTCGGGTCATGGGTCACTTGGTAGTGCGCATTGGTACTGCCATGAGACTACGAAGCGCTCGCTATGGTAGAATGATATCCATGCGCAAGCAGATACTTTTGTAGTGGTACGTATCACGGCCACACGCCTCTGGAACAGTCTAGTAAACAGCCTTCTGTGTGGACAGATGTAGTCGTACGTTGCGCGTTTGCAAACTACAACGATAACTTCGTGAAGAAAAGAAGTGTCTTGGCCGCCGTTATCGGAATCCGAAACACCGGGAATCTTAGCGACCTTCACGCACGCCTCCTGCAAATGCATGTGTTCCAATAAATAACTATAACTACCATACATATTACTGTCGAAGAAGCCGGAGATGAAGAAAGAAAAAAACATCAACGAATCTCGCAGGTGAACCCCATTTTGCCTTCAGCAATGTTGCATCTCACTGGTATGCGGGAGGCTGCCTTACGAGAGCCTCTAGGTTCCTAAGGCGCTCCTCCATCTCCGTTTTATGTCTTCGAAAGTCTGAGCGCCGAACAATGGGGCAGGTATCGCATCAGCAGCGGCTCTTTGAGTCGGAGAACCAAGTACGCACCTCCTGTCGAGGTTGCAGATGTCGAGGGCAGGGGCGGCCCTTCAGAAGCTGAGGTGGTTGATGGAAAGTATGATCCTGCATTCGGAACAATTTTTGTGCTCCAAGGGTGATTCAAGTTCCGCGCAGAGGTATCGTTGGCGTTGAGTTGGAATGGTTCCACCATAGAATTGGCCAAAATCGGGCTCTGGTGAGGTACTTGTTCAGTCCTTTCAACAGGTTCGCATTGTATCCCAGACTTGCGCCGATGACGCAGGAAGAGGCAGATGGCGCCAAGTAGCGTAAAGAGGACGACGACGCGAATAATCGGCCCAATAGTCACACCCGTTTTCGACTTATTAGGAGGGTTAGAGCTGTGAGAAGCCATTAGTAATGGTGTACAAATGCGGTGGAATTTGGGGCCTACGATTCAGATGAAGTTGGGGCCGGGGTGAGAGAGCTGAGAGAGTTGTAAGAGGCTCCTTCTTCTGCGTCAACCGTGACGACGGCGTAGTCGAACAACGCGGTTCCCCCGTGCAGACTGAAGACCACAGTGTGCTGAACGTCTGGTGCCAAACCTTCCGCGTGGAAGAACAGCGAATTATATTGCCATAAAAGAATACCATCATAAAAATGAGTGCTTGTGAGCGATGGGTCACTCATGCTGAACGATATGATGGCGAGGTGCGGGTGGTCTATCCCGTAGATGGAGACGGCTTCTCCTGCAAGAACCAGTCAGTAGGGAAACATCCAGAGGGAAGTAAGGAGTCTCTGAATGCAAACGACGTGGAGTTCGTGTCATCGATAGTAATGTTCGTGAGGACAGCAGAAACTTGAACAACTGGCAAAACAAGGATCCAGAATGGAAAGACCATGGAAAGCAGAGTTGACCTTGAAGGTACTACGCATTTTAGGAACATCATTATCAACGGGATGTGAGGTCGATGATGAGCGCTCGAGATGCCTTAGGAACATTCTGATACGAGACACCGCATTGCGCAGGTAGCGTTGTATTAAGAGCGAAGGACTGAAAATATTCAGAAGTTCAGTAAATGACGATGCAAATGAGTGGAATGAGAGCAAGGTGGTGTAGACCGTCAGAGGGAGAAGACCGGGCGAGAAAGGAACGTCGAGTGAGCCGATATAAAGTGTCGACACTGCCAAGAGGACCTGTATATTTTTCGCCCCACCGGTAGCATTAATATTCAGGCAGTGCGGGTCAGATAAAGGATGCCGTCGCGCAATCATCTTACAAAGTACTGGTGCACAAAGCAACCGCGAGGCAGTGGCCCAAATAGATGCGCAACACGGCAGCCTAGTGCTTCCAGTGAACAGCGGTGAAAGAGGATCACGGCTCTCAGATACACTGCAGATTAGAACGTCGGCCTCAGGTTGTTCGTGGGTAGCAGAAGGTGATAGCGTGAGACATCAGCATGCCACCATCAAAAGACGGGTTATGCCGTTATGCTGCGATCTTCAAAATTCTATTTGGGCCAGTCAGCGACCGAGTCCGATGATGATTTTGGTTCAATGAGCCTTGTGAAGAGACTATTCCGTCGATGTCGAGGGGCATTATACCGATAATGAAATCTCACTACGGCTGACCAATAACCGCGGTTTGGCCATCAGTGGCTATACTGCAAATTCAACCATAGTTCAACTTGATGTAAGTTGAGCTATTTTATTCGGGCGTAAATATTTGCTGCGAGTTACACTTGCTCTTATTCATAAAATCTTCACCTCCACCTGACCTCTTTCTTTCATCTTACCACTACTCACACTTGATTTATAATGATCTACAACCATTTACCAAGCAGTGCCATCACGCTGCAGCCAAGGAATACCCATAGAACTGCGTAAAGCACAGGCATGGTCAGACCCTTCATTAGTCCTTTATTGAACAATATCTCATGGGCGAGCAGCTGAGCACCTCGGTCAGCTCGGTGCAACAGAAGGCTGAAGATTATAAGTCTGTTCTGCGCACCTCAACAAGTCCAGTGTAGATCAATATTCCCGTACTCAGCGAGTCGAGCACCCCGCTCAGGATGAGCGCCTCCGCATCTGACTCGGGACTATAGTAAGAGCTAGTCTCTCCTAGACAGACTACAATAACTCATACCTCGAATCCTCCTCCTCCTCCTCCTCCTCCTCGCCTTCGTCAGGTTGATCATAAGTAATATTGGCGGAATGTCGATAGAAGGCCCGGCTCCCCTTGGGCTCGCACTGGGCTAGGGTGGCCGGATATGCCGAGGCGTGGCTAAGTACTTACGGTGCAGTCAAGGTGGGGCTAGGCTTAGCTATACTATCATGCCCTATCTTCCTGTGGTCCACGTCCATTTAACTTTTTTTTTAAACTGAGCAATCCCTTCGGTGTTTTTCGAAATTGGTGCCGGCATGCACAACTTCTTCTGCTTTCTAAATCTACAAAGGGATTAGGCTCGGCGAATTTTCATGGATGTCGTTTGATCCCACTTCTTCACTTCGTGCCCGCTTGTGACCCTCAATCACTTCGATATTTTTTGCCTGCAACTACAATATGAACCGGCACCATCCCGAAATAAACTGAAGTGATTCATGCTCTAGAAAAAACATGAAAATGAAATTCAGCTAGACAGCCTGACAAACCCATAGGGCACGATAGTACGTGATCGTTGGAGATCGGGCGTCGGCGTGTCTCGTCAAATCAAATAATACTTCTAGGCTTCCTGCTGAACCTAGAAAGTCGATAGGTCAAATGGGAGCACTGTGGCCTCATCCACATATTTCAGAAACTTCGATGCGGAGGGCATTAGCTCCACTGCACCATCATGGAATGTCCGCAACGCACCGTCTCGTAGGGACGCCTCGGCGGTTGTCCAAACCTCGGTAACGACTCGGGCAGCTCAGGCCGTGACGCGCGGTACGGTACCATCCGACCCAAATGGTCTCGGTAACCCACCGTCTCGGGCGGGTAGTCGTTCAGCTCGGCAGGGTATGCGAGCGAGGGAGGCGCGAAGACGATGTATCCACCGAGTATGAGGTGGTCCCCACGCCGATTCCACAGGCCTTTTCGCAGGCGGCGCGCAGGCTCATGTGGGTCGGTCCATATATAGTTCATCGAGTGTCTTTGAACTTGTGGAGTCTGGCTACGTGAGACTGGGTCGGGCTGCCGCTCCGCGTGAACAGGTTCCTCGCCAAAATCGTCAAAGTCGCTCGTGGACGACCATGTGGGCGATGCATTGCGGTGGGAATCCGAGTCGCGCACCAGGGACGGTCGGCGTCGGACCCTCACAGCCTCCACGAATTCCACCAGGGTATTGAGCCGCACCGGGAGAGATGTGGGCCGTATTAGCCGTTTTGGGCGCGCTCTGATTCGCTCCCTACCGACACGACTGTCAAAATCCCGAGCATTGGCTGTATCGTATGTCCAATCTCGAATTTCATCGACAGCGAGGTTCGATCCAGGCGGGGAGCCGGCAGATGCACAGATGGAGGAAGTGTCGGAGCCGGAATGCATCGACTGTGTTTGTGTCAGTCAATAAACGACAGCCACCCTCGGTTCAGGACACTCACTCCGTTGAGGCTCCGGAGGGAATGGTTGGATTTCCGTGTCGAGCGCTTCGCCTTCCGGACATTCATCCTCTTCTTGAACTTTGTTAAAAACTTCAGCCATGAAGACTCCTTGTAGTCATCGATGCTCTCGTGGTACTCATTCTGCCTCTGGGTGGCTCTTTGGTAACAGGCGCTGATTAAGCTTAGGTGGTATCAAGCGGTGGGAGGTGCGCACTCATCCATAGTCTTCAAGAAATGCACTTCCTCCTCTTGAGTTACCTCGCTGCTCTTGAGGTTCTCCATGAATTCGCTCATGTTCCTCGTCATCTCCATCAGCTCCTTGAGATGGCTGCTTTCGTGCCGTCCGGTGAAGCCCGATCCCGACGTGAGCTTCGCTGCTCCCACAGTCGCCGCGGCGCCGACGAGCCCTACTGCCGCCTCCATAGCGCAGGTCTTAAGAGGAGGGTCGTGGATGAGGAGAACAACAAGACAGGAAAGCTGTGTGGCGAAGATTGTGGGAAGTGGACTATAAGCGGCCCTGATGAGTTCGACGAAGCCTGTCGGGCCAAACGTAGCAATTGGACGTGGGCTTGATCGCCAGGACCCCAAATGATTCTGAAGTAGGGATAAAAAATGAGGATGCAGAGGTGGCTTGTTCATCTATTTTTGAACACATTGCAAGCGCGATGCGATAATGGGTCGAAGTGCTCAACTTGAAATTTGGATTGAGGAACAATTTATATCTCGGGGGAAGAAACTTCGCAGATCTTCATGGGTGAATTGCACACACGCTTGAACTGTCGCGGATAAACTGGATGTGGTCCTCGGCTGCCAGCCGAATGAACCAAGAGAGGCCAGCCGAATGAGAGCCTTAAGAATTTTCATGTCGCTTGGCGAGGTGGCCCAGATAGACGTATTATGGGTGGCTTGCGCAACACGGCAAGATGGCACGACAACCTAGTGCGCTCAAGTGCGACAACAATCTCCAGTGAACAGCGTGAAAGATGATGACGGCTCTGAGATACACTCCAGATTTGCTCCAGATATCATAGAACGTCGGAGGAGAGATTGCCAGCGATCAAAAAGCGATCATGATGAGGCTATGGCATCAACGACGGCCCGTTATGCCGTTAAGTATGCCGCGATCTTCAAATGTTCTATTAGGCCCAAATTAGGCCGAGTCCGATGCTGATTTTGGGTTCAACTTGCGAAGAGACTATTCTGTCGGTGTCGTGGGCATCATATCACTGGCATTAACCTTTTAGCCTTTTACGGGTGGAATTGGGTTTCAAACAGAAATCACCGACACGGCGACACCAGGGGGGTTGATGCTTCATGTTCCTTGTATGGATAGTCTTTCGGTAATGATTCCGCCGAGATGCGTTCATATTTCTAGATCTTTCATTTGAGCCTCTGGCCATCAGTGGCTGTGCTGAAAAAATCAACCACAGTTCAACTTTGACTTCAACTATTTTATTTGGGTGTAAATATTGCTGCGAGTTGCACTTGCTGAGTTGCACTTGCTCTTATTCATGAAATCCTCATCTCCAACCTGCTTAGATCACCTCCTTACTACTCCTTGATTTATAATGATCTACACCCATTTACCAAGCAGTGCCATCATGCTGCAGCCAAGGAATACCCATAGAACTACGTAAATCATGGGCATGGTCCGTCCCTTCATTAGTCCTTTATTGAAAAATATCTCATGGGCGAGCAGCTGAGTACCTCGGTCAGCTCGGTACAACAGAAAGCTGAAGATTATAAGTCTGTTCTGCGCACATCAACAAGCCCAGTGTAGATCAAAATTCCCGCACTCAGCGAGTCGAGCACCCCGCTGAGAATTAGCGCTCCCGCATCGGATTCGGGGCTATAGTAAGAGCGTAGAACCACCAAAATCAGGCCTTCTTAGTGGCGTGCTGTGTCCGAAAACCACGGCTGCGAGGATAGGTATGTAACTCGAGCGTCCTCCAAGGAAGTCGACGCTCGCGAGTCTGGAGCCGATGCCGAGACCCTCGAACATTTCTGTGTTGGGTATATAATCATACGCCGACGTTGGGAAAGGAGAAAAAACAATACTTACAGTGCGAGACAATGACAGCGAACAGGACTTTGAATCGCTGGTTGGTGGCGAGGATGAGCCCAACGAGGACGCTGAAATTATGGGTTCACATTAGTCGGTCAGTAATATTAAAGTATTTGCATCGCATTGGCGAGATGACACACACACCTGTGCAGAATGGCGCCGAATTCGAGTATCGCGATGCCAATAATGTGGGCGCCGATGTCGGCGGTCGTGGGTCCAGAGTCAGGGTAAGATGAATCTATGCGTAAATTGACTTCTCCGGGGCCTGCGATAAAAGGGTAAAACGCCTTCAAACCATGGAGAGGACATAATACCAGCTTGGTGTTGAAGTTGAAGTTCATGTTCCAGATTTACGCCTCGAATTTTGGCCATATGCGCTTCCCCCCACCGCAACGCAGTCGCTTCGACGAGAAAAATGACCAGGATGCTGAATAAGCAGAGCCCGAGTGCGTATGGCTGTATGCAGATTTGTAAATTCAACTATGTCCTTCCTTGCTTTAAAGTTGAATCAGGGGCGGACTTACGTAGTTTTCCCACTCTTCTGATAAGCACGGCGAACCGAGAGCTTCGATTCCGAGGGCAAGAAGGTGGATGAAGGACGTCCTGATCTAATACATATGATCCCCAAGTTAAAATTATTGAGTGAGATTTGGTACAAGGACGCACGATGACGATCCAGAATATTTCGCGAAGCTGCATTGGGTAAACTCATGAACCACAATTTTCGATGACAAGACAGACGTACTTTGACATTAATAAAACTCTCGGGGAGACCGGCTGCGATTCTCCGGGCCCGCTTGAACGTAGTTCCAATAGCACGGGGAATAATGCACCCGCGGTGGAGGCGACGAGGATGATGAAGATTGCCGCGATGCGGAGGCCAAGGTATTCGTCGGTAGTACTGCCAGCGCCAGTGCCGGCCTTACACTGGTCGGCCTGAGGTGGAGTGGACATGGAAGCTAGTAGTAAGAGATATTAAGCGGGGACGTACTTACAGCCGGTATGGGGACCGCCGCGGTACCAGAGCGTGACCTGCTGGAGAGGTGCCCAATATGCTATATTTGCTCATTATAATATAAGGCCACTGATTAAGGTATTGCCTTGGACCGGCGGATCCAGTGCGCAGATTCCAGAGAAGGATGGCTGTTCGAATTTCTGTGACATTTTTTCTGTGCCAGTGTACATATTTAAAAGACATTTTGAACCATAAACACGTGCCTGCAAACCCACAGCCGAGAAGAACGCACCACACGGGGATGCGGAGGAACCGAAACCACGGAGAACCTCTGCGATGAACGGTCATATCACGAGTTCTAAATAAAATGAACTGTGAGCAAACAGTTGAACTGCGGTTTCCACGATGTGCCAATTCAGGATTTTTTGAGCCTTCCGGTATATTCCAAGTGGATACCGTCCTGTACGCATCGTTCATTTGTGAGAAGAATATATATAAACGACGATAAGATACCGCTAAAAATACACACATTAATAATTCGTACAATATACAGCACCACACTCTCCCAACCGCGTCTGCGTTTATGAGTCCCAAATCGGGCCAAACGCCGGGATCCCCCGGCTCACACATCCATAAACGATCTTCTGCGTCAGCTTCTGGTTCGAAATGATGCACACGGCCTCTGCGTTGAAGTCGGAAGCGAGGCGCAGCGTCAGCTTCACCATGTCTGGTCGGCCTTGCTTCTTGGTGTCTAAGTAGACGGTAGGCGACGCGAAGTTCAATTCCATTTCAGAGTTTAAAAATAAAGCCTGCTTACCGTAGATAATGGAGTCGGGGAACCCTCGGGAGACCTCTTCGACGAGCCTGTCGCCGAATGTCTCGCGCACGTCGGGCGATGTCCAGAGGAGGCGTACTGGGACCCGGCGTTCTTGGATCAGCTTCACGCATGAGGCGCACGGCCCGATTCCGCTCCCTTAATAAAGCGGATTGCATAGCGTAAATAAACATCGACAAGCGAGAAGTAGGGGTCGCACCTGTGGCGACGAGAAGCACGCGCCGGAAGAGCGGGAGGATTCGGAGGACGCCGAAGGTGGGGGCGCCGCGGACCCACATGGCGGACGGGGGCTGAGTGATCTGCGTCGCTGTCCAGTCGCCGGCGCGCGAGACGACGACGGAGGAGCCCTGTTCGTTGGGAACTACATAATATTAATGCATGCACCATAAGCCCGTTTCGTACCAGGGCCACTATAAGAAAACTCGCCTGGTATCGTCGCAAACCCATGCCAGTCTTTGAGCGGGTGGTCAGCGAGCCGTATAGTGGCCCCGGGTTTAGGTGTGTCTGGACAGAGTTCAGAGTCCACGAATTACGACCCCCAAAAAAAAGAAATGCGTACTGTATGAAAAATGGAGTCTCACTGCATGCTTCGACAGGACCTCGCTCCTGACGGCTACTTTTCGGAGGCGCAGCCAAGGCAGGATTACAGATCCTACAAAAAAAGTTGAACAGATTATGAAGACGTGTAATAAGTTATTTACCCGTCATAACGACGAGCAGCCAAAACGGGGGAGCGTGTATGAGGGCGTCCGGAAGTGATTGGGTGCGTGGCGTATAATCGTTGGTTAGAATAACAACCTAACTGCGATGTCAGCGTATCCTATATAGTAAGCGCATGTGCAGAACGACGGACCTGGGCCCACACCAACGCGATGCCGGTCCATCCCAGAAAGCGATGCGAACGCTCGAAGGAGTCGTGTCGTTTACTGCGCATGGATGGGTATGCGAACACCACGATGCCCAGCAGCAAGAGAAGGATACAATACGATATGGCGACGGCGGCTACAGATGCCTAATATAATAAGGCCGTGTGAGAGTAAGAAAGTAGTTGCGAGACAGTCGTGGCGCACCTTGGCCTCTCCGCCTTGCATCACCTCCCTTGTTGCCTGGGCGCACAGGAAGGCAAGCCATATTACGCCGGATACTGCACAACCACTGTGCAGACCGCCGACATGGTATACCCTGCGGTTCTTCAGCCTACAGCAGAGCTAGTCGGCATGTACATACCGCGCACAAACCCGTCGAATACCAAGCGGCCATCTGTGTACATACCAAAAAAGAAGGTCAAATCCAGCCCTGAATCCCACTAATATAACAGCTCTTTGCAGAACACAAGGCGCGGCCATTTTTTTTTCCTTTTTGGGCCGTTTTTTGTATATCGCTTGTTCTGGCCTCGATTCTTATCCGTTCAGCTGATGCAGGGGTACGTTGTAATCGCACGCGAATTCTGCAGCGGATAGGCTCTTACTATTTCTTTCTAGCGGCGTTGGACAACTTGCTACAAAATTTTTACATATTTCATATATATCACCTGTAGCATTGAATCCTGGCTATATCAGGTCTTCATATTTTTACACAATGGACTTGTTCATATTCTCTAGGGGACCCACAGTTTATAAGGATCAGATTACTAAAGTGTGACTGCATGTGTGAGTGATTGACATGTCTCTGGCACGGTCATCTCTTGTACTCGTGCATAGCTCTTCCACACCTATATAAACATCACATCCCCTAGGTAATACAAACAAGTTCATTGTGTAAAAATATGAAGGCCTGATATGGTCAAGATTCAATGTTACAGGTGATATATATGAAATATGTAAAATTTTGTAGCAAGTTGTCCAAAGCAGCTAGAAAGAAATCGTAAGAGCCTATCCGCTGCAGAATTCGCGTGCGATTACAACGTACCCCTGCATCAGCTGAACGGATAAGAATCGAGGCCAGAACAAGCGATATACAAAAAACGGCCCAAAAGGAAAAAAAAATGGCCGCGCCTTGTGTTCTGCAAGAGCTGAAAATAAAATCTCACGACGCAGGCACCGCGCAGAAAATGCTGAAAAGCGCATTGATGACGTACTCGTTCCTGAGGAGTATCGCGCAGAAGAGGTTCGCGATGGTGATCAGCCCGAGGTGCAGCGACGTGGCGCCGCCGCGCGCCAGCACGGCGACCGAAGAGGCCCAGGTTCGCGACGAAGACGAGCCCGAAGAGGCGGCGGTAGAGGCTGAGGAGCTGGTTCCGAAGGTTGCGCAGCACCTTGGGCTGCAGCTTCCGCGGCAGGACGTCGCGCTCGTAGCCGTCCCATGCCGCGCGGGGAGCGTCCGCGTGATCTTTGAGCTCGACGGTTGAGGCGGAATCCGAGGCGACGTGCGTGGCAATCCGATAGGTCTGGGGGCCAGCTTGAAGAGAAGGCCGACGAGTGGCAAAGACACCTCTGTCTGTGCTTCTGGCTGTTTTGGGGGAGCGGGGAGCGGGGAGAGTAGGGTGCTGTTGGTTCATAGTGTTGGTAATGGGTTCAAGTTTGCGGGAGGGATATTTTGGTAAATAGCATTGCGTTGATAAGTAGATGATTGCGGAAGACCGATCCAGGAGGCGGAGGATTATGTTAACGGAACGACGAAGACGCGGTCACCAAAGCATAGGAGGAAACTTCAGTAAGAAAATGTGGCGAGCATCAGGTATCCTTGAATAGTCAGAGGGTGGCTCCAATCGCGTTGGCGTCGGTTCAGCTGGGTCGGCTCCAAATTGATTGTGGAGGCGTATGAGAAGCATAACAAAACTGAACTCAAACATGGTTGTGGTTGGGTGACAAAAACACGGGAAACGCCGAAGTTTTCTTTGATCCGGACGACATCATACCCCATTCGGTCGGGCAGGTTCAACTTGGGTTGTTGGATTTTCGCGGTTTGGTACAGCTGTTTTCAAAAAAGTAGACGGGTTTTGATCGAGTGCTGCTCTTCGATTTTTGTTTACAGTTGATTGACGGTAAGTCTGTTATGCTCCGCTTTTGCTCCACCTTTTGTCGTCATAGGTCCAAATACTCCACAGGTTTACGGATGAATATTTATTTCTCACCCACCGCTGGGCTTCCTTATGCTGACAAATAACAACCAGACCCCGTCGCACCTATGGCTGTAATAAATAGTGTAACGTAATTATTTGTTGCACCACTTGGGAATTTTTCACCTAAAATGCACTCCTTTAGTGGATTCATTTTTTTTTCACCCCACTTTGGAACATTGCTTAATTACCGTACTATGAAAAAACCACCACTCTGATCGCAGATATGTACCGCTGTCAACCGGTCATTAAAACACGCAAGTCCCGGATCGCAAAAAAAAATGCATTGCTCATAAATACCCTACAAAAATGCACCTCTCTTTCACGCTCAAAATGTTACCACCTTGATAAGTTCACCATATTCTCCACTTTAAATTCCGAAACATTCACTGCTCCAAAGTTTTACAACATGCGACCGTTCAAATATGCACCACTTGCCGGGTCTCAAAATATTCACTACTCCGGGTATATCTACTCTATTATAAAGGGTCTTTCTTGCAAGGCTCCGCCGCTTGACTAAAGGACCCATTCTCGGCTATTATAGATGTTCACTGACTCAACCAGTGATGAGATAACATCCGGTCGGGACCGGTTTCTCTTTCGAACACCCATACCTGCACCATCTGCACACTGGATGAGTACCTGCAGATACATATCTCTGCAGCTTTTGTGAAGCCATGGTTTTACCCTCGCTTTCACTAGCTTTGGAAGTTCGATTTGTTCGACTCACGAACAGTTCCAAAAGCTCCACTGTCGTTTGCAGTCTGAGCATCGTTGCCCAACGCTGCAGACATCTTTAAATAGGCGAGTCCATTTAAATGGCCCGTTTAAAGAAACCAGTTGAGCCGTTGTCGTCGTGAGCCCCCACTCTTTAAAGCCACGGGTCATATCCAAAGAATCTTTTAAACTGTTTAAACTACCTTTCATTTAAACCCGTATTTGTGGCTGACCGGCTTAATGGATCGTTTAAATATTTAAAAGCTAATAAAATGCCTGGCCCGTCTCAACGTGGATTATTTAAAGAATTCTTATGCTGGGAAGGACCATTGAGCCGTGTCTCGTGGGCCTGGCTAGATTGTGACACTAAAAAATACTATGCTGGAGGCAAATCCCAGTAACAGACTTTGAGTATTCATAGAAATTACATGCAGCCTATTTTATATTCGACTATAGGTTGAAGATACACTAAGAACTCCTCAGAGATAAGCTGGGCCACACCTCATGGCCACTTGAGCCGTTCCCAGTATGTTACTAGGCAGTGGACTATGGCAGGGTCTTTTTTATTTATTTTACACTTGGTTTTAGGTAGGGTATTTTTTTGGAGTCCATTGGAGCGGTTCCTCCTTCTCCCGGAGTGGTAGCTTGTTTGTTGCACAAGCGGGTTTTTTTGAAGTGGTTACTTTTTGAACTACGGTGAGAGGTGTAAAAAATCAGGGGTTGGGTCCAGAGACGCATATTTTTGTGAGGTGGTATGTATATTTTTGACTGAATAGGTGGTGTATTTCGAGGTACAAATGGTAGTGGTGAATTTTTATCATCCAACAGGTTTGTGCATCTTTCTGAGCCTAATTCCTAATAAACTAGGTGGTTTTTTTGAAAAGGGTGTGAAAAAAGCTAATAATATTGTTACAGTATTACCCCCATACGCACCACGTAGAGCGGACCTATCAGTAGAATTGACGGACTGACCTAAACATACTGTGCATCTATGACATCTATTGGAGCAAAAGTGGAGCAGAAGGAGACTCAGCGTCAAACAGAGGTAAGCAAAAATCAAGGAGCACCATGATGGGAGTCCATCAAAACCCGTCTACTTTTTTGAGGCCGGCTGCGAGTCTCCGGGCCCGCTTAAACGTCATTTAAACAGCACGGGGAATAATGCACCCGCGGTGGAGACGACGAGGATGATGAAGATCGCCGCCATGCGGAGGCCAAGGTATTCGTCGGTAGTACTGCCAGCGCCAGTGCCGGCATTACACTGGTCGGCCTGAGGTAGAGTGGACATGGGAGCCAGTAGTAAGATATATTAAGCGGGGACGTACTTACAACCGGTATGGGGACCGCCGTGGTACCAAAGCGCGACCTGCTGGAGAAGTGCCCAATATGCTATCTTTGCTCATTATAGGATGAGGCCACTGATTAAGGTATTACCTTGGACCGGCGGATCCAGTGCGCAGGAAGGATGGCTGTTCGAATTTCTGTGACATTTTTTCTATGCCAGTGTATTTGAAAACATTTGAACCGTAAACATGTGCCTGCAAACCCGCAACCGAGAAGGACGCACCGCACGAGGACTCAGAGGAGCCAAAACCACAGAGAACCTCTGCGATGAACGGTCATATCACGAGTTCTAAATAAAATGAACTGTGAGCAAACAACTGAACTGCGGTTTCCACGATGTGCCAGTTCAGGATTTTTTGAGCCTTCCGGTATATCCAAGTGGATATCGTCCTCTACGCATCGTTCATTTGTGAGAAGAATATATATAAACGACGATAAGATACCGCTAAAAATACACACATTAATAATTCGTACAATATAGCGCCGTACTCTCCCAGCCGCATATGCGTCTAGTGGTCCCAAATCGCGCCAAACGCCGGGATCCCCCGGCTCACGCACCCATAAACGACCTTCTGCGTCAGCTTCTGGTTCGAGATGATGCATACGGCCTCTGCGTCGAAGTCGGACGCGAGGCGCAGCGTCAGCTTCACCATGTCTGGTCGGCCTTGTTTCTTGGTGTCTAAGTAGAAAGTAGCCGACGGGAAGTTCAATTCCATTTCAGAGTTTTAAATAAAGCCAGCCTATTTACCGTAGATTGTGGAGTCGGGGAACCCTCGGGAGACCTCCTCAACGAGCCTGTCCCCGAACGTTTCATGCACGTCGGGCGACGTCCAGAGGAGGTGCACCGGGATCCGGTGTTCTTGGATGAGCTTCACGCATGAGGTGCACGGCCCGATTCCGCTCCCTTACATCAGATTGCACAGCGTAAATAAGCATCGACGAGCGAGAAGTGGAGGTTGCACCTGTGGCAACGAGAAGCACGCGTCGGAAGAGCGGGAGGATTCGGAGGACGCCGAAGGTGGGGGCGCCGCGGACCCACATGGCGGACGGGGGCTGAGTGATCTGCGTCGCTGTCCAGTCGCCGGCGCGCGAGACGACGACGGAGGAGCCCTGTTCGTTGGGATTGGGAACTACATAATATTAATACATGCACCATAAGCCTGTTTCGTACCAGGGCCATTGTGAGAAAACTCGCCTGGTATCGTCGCAAACCCATGCCAGTCTTTGAGCGGGTGGTCAGCAAGTCGTATCGTGGCCCCGGGTTTTGGCGTGTCTGGACAGAGTTCAGAGTCCACGCATCACGACCAAAAAAGAAAAGGCGCACTGTATGAAAAATGGAGTCTCACTGCATGCTTCGACAGGACCTCGCTCCTGACGGCTACTTTTCGGAGGTGCAGCCAAGGCAGGATTATAGATCCTACAAAAAAAAAAGTTGAACAGATCATCAAGACGTGTAATAAATTACCCACCTGTCATAACGACGAGCAGCCAAAACGGGGGAGCGTGTATGAGGGCGTCCGGAAGTGATTGGGTGCGTGGCGTATAATCGTTGGTTAGAATAACAACCTAACTGCGAGGTCAAGGTATCCCATATTGTAAGCGCATGTACAGAACGACGGACCTGGGCCCACACCAACGCAATGCCGGTCCATCCCAGAAAGCGATGCGAGCGCTCGAAGGAGTCGTGACGTTTGATGCGCATGGATGGGTATGCAAACACCACAATGCCTAGCAGCAGGAGGAGGATGCAATACGATATGGCGACGGCGGGTACGGATGCCTAATATAATAAGGCTGTGTGAGTGCGAAAAAGTAGTCGCGAGACCGCCGTGGCGCACCTTAGCCTCTCCGCCTTGTATTACCTCTCTTGTTGCCTGGCCGCACTCACTGCGTTGAAGCTGTATGTAGACACAGGGGCGGCAGCCTTGGCTACGTTGGTGCACATTGGTCTACCACGGGTAGACACATCTTGAGCATTGGTCTACCCAAGGTCTACCATTGGTCTACTGTCTGTGTACCAATGTTACCAACGTAGCCATGCTGTGACTACTTAGGGCCTCAACGCAGTGACTGGAAGGCGAGCCATATTACGCCGGATACTGCACACCCGCTGTGCAGACCGCCGACATGGTATATCCTGCAATACGCGTTCTTCAGCAACTACAGCAGATCTAGTTGGCGCACACATACCGCGCACAAACCCGTCGAATACCAAGCGGCCATCTGTGTACAAAAAACACGATCAAGTCCAGTCCCTCAATTGCATTCCAAAATAAAAGCTCACGACGCAGGCACCGCGCAGAAAATGCTGAAGAGAGCATTGATGACGTACTCGTTCCTGAGGAGTATCGCGCAGAAGAGGTTCGCAATGGCGATCAGCCCGAGGTGCAGCGACGTGGCGCCGCCGCGCGCCAGCACCACGATAAAGAGGGCCAGGTTCGCGATGAAGACGAGCCCGAAGAGGCGGCGGTAGAGGCTGAGGAGCTGGTGCCGCAGGTTGCGCAGCAGCTTGGGCTGCAGCTTTCGCGGCAAGACGTCACGCTCGTAGCCGTCCCATGCCGCGCGGGGAGCGTCCGCGTCGTCTTTGAGCTCGACGGGTGAGAGGGAATCCGAGCTGACGAGCGTGGAAATCCGATAGGTCTGGAGGCTAGCTTGTAGAGAAGGATGGCGGATCGTAAATACACTTCGGTCTGTGCTTTTGGCCGTTTTGGGGGGGCGGAGAGGGGGGAGCGAAGGCTGTTGTTGGTTCATTGTGTTGGTAGTTCAAGTTTGTGGGAGGGATATTTTTGGTAAATAGCATTGCGTTAATAAGTATTTGCGGAAGACCGCGCCAGGACGCAGAGGATTATGTTAACGGAACGAAGAAGACGAGTTAGCCGGCGGTCGCCAAAGTATAGGACGAAACCAGCGAGAAACTGTGCAGGTATCCAAACAGTTCAATCGCGTTGACATCGGTTCCCAGGCGGATTCGAGGGAACCCAAACATGGTTGTGGTTGGGTGACAAAGACACGGGAAACGCCGATGAATTTGGCGCTAGCTTCTTTGATCCGAACGGCATCATACCCCATTGGGACAGGCAGTTCAACTTCGGTTGAATTGTATCCACAGATCTGTTGCTGCTTATCAAGGGGGCAGTGATTAAATTTTCGGTGGGGTAACAAGAAGAAGGGAGCCACGCATTTTCGGGCCAGCACACACTGGCACGCTGACTGCCAACACAAAAACGGCCCGATTTTCCGCACCCTCAAAGTCTCAATAACTATCCCCGCACGGCCAAGAAATACGCACCGACGGGTATTGGAAGAGAACTAAGACGTATAATTTTCTTCGAATATTATTAGTACGAACCAGCTGTATAAGACGACACGCCACCGGGGCATCGAATAATCGCTTCCTTCAACCCGATCTACTCCTCCTCCCTCGCGCCCTCGCGCCATCCGTCTGGACACAAGAATCTAGAGACGAGGTAATATTAAGAGTCAAATAAACAAACAAAAGATGGCTCACTTTCATACAGGCACTGCGTTGAAGCCCCATGTAGACAGACCTTGGTCGTCGTTCGGCTACGGGCGTCGTACACGGGTAGACATGGCAGGGAAGGCTCTTTCTACCTGTGTCTACCGGTCTGTGTACCCGCCTACAACGCCGTATCCGAACCACGATGAAAGTCTGCCTACGGGTTGTCTACCAGGGGCTGCTGGAACGCAGTGAGGTAGGTATCTTTTTTTAACAGCCACGTGCACATCGTCATGATATGACTGACGCACTGCCCACACTGGCCGTGATTTAATTATAAATAAATCCGTATGATAGGAATATGACGATCGTTGGTTGACCTTATCACGCGAATCTCCCATTCAGTATCTTATGCGGTAGTCACTTGAAGAGATATTGACTTCTACATAAGCGAGGTACGAGCTTCATTTGTTAAAGCGTCTGTCTACGAGAGACTAGAGCCCGACCCGATAATCATAGACCGACCATCATTTTTGTATCATAGCCACTCGATCTTTAGATTGTAGACTATTTCGATTTGTTTCAAAAATATAACGTCATACTGATTCGTGTGTCTGAGGGAAGAGACGAATTCTGAAGCCGTTGTTTGTACACCAAATTGATTACATGACTAGTTCTCCGAAACTCTGCGCACAAACTTGACAGGAATGTCCGTCACACAAAGCGTCAAGACTACACGCGCGTCCAGGACCCGAGCTCCCCACGCCTCGTTGCTCTCGCCATCTCGCAGGAGGGGCATCACCTTCCAGTCCCGCAGGAGATGTGCCAAAAAGCATGCGGCCTCCGTGGTCGCAAATTTTCTGCCAATGCACGCGCGCGGCCCTAAATTGAATTCGTTACGCGAAGATTGATAGCATTGGAGTGCTGTCCCTTACCGACACTGAATGCAGTAAACAACTCAGAATCACTTGGCAGGCCATACCATCGAGATGGCTTGTACACCTCTGGGTCCTCAAAATATCTTGGATTGTATTCTGGCGGTGTAGATATTACAACGAGAGAAACGGTGGAGACAACGCAACGCACGGACGCCAACCATGTCGACGATAACCTAACACAAATAGTCAGCAGAGAAGTGGAAATATATGCGCATAAGACAAATACCTGGCAGCCCTTTGGAACAGGAACAGTCTTGCTGCCCTCTTCACCGACGGGGTTAGGAACATTCAAGACGGTGTCCTCCGTCGCTTCTCGTATCATCACATGCCCAGCAGCTTGAAGCGCGGTGAGTTTCTAATTGCGATTCGGGCCTCTAATGGATCACTCACGGAACATGCGGACGGCCTCGTAGAAGATGGCGAGAACTTTGTCAAGTTTCGAGTAGTCTTCATACTCCTATTAATTTGTGAGAAGGTCCAACCACGCAGTTCAGGGCGTATACCGTACAGGACCACGGCTCAGATCCGACCACGGACATTATCTGTTCGACAACTTCATCTTGAATGTTGGGGTGGATGGCCATGAAGCCCAGGGTCGCCGCCAAGCTGTATGCTGTGGTTTCTTTGGAGTAGCACTCGGTAAGAATTAGTGCAATGGACGGCAGACGAGGGCTTACCGTGACCGGCAAACATGAACACGAAAACATTTCCAATCTAACAGCATTTATGGTGATTGAGATGAGATGACCACGATCAAACATACCAACTCTTGATCGTCAAGCTGATATTTGTTTGATTCATCCTGGTTCGCTTTAACCAGCATCGTGAACAAATCGGCACTGAGATCTCCGCCGGCAGCCACCCGAGCTTTCCGTTCAGCGACCTGCTGTCGCATGTACCGAGAAAGTCGATCTCTGCCGATGCGAGCCTTTTTGAATCTGGAGGAGAGTAAGCAAAGCGGAATGAGTCGACGTTGAACTTTCTAATACTTTGGAATTGGTAAATGCATAAGCCACTTCGGAACGATCACATAAGTGAACTCGCTTTCCGTAACGAGGCGAAGTAGTTCTTGTATTGGCATTCCGCCATCAGCGGCCTCTGGAGGGACAGCCCTGCGAAACCATGTGAAAGAGCCTTCGTATACAATACATTTACAAACCAAGTAGAGGGGAACCCGAAGCCACAGTTGCTGATGATGAGGAAGGCCAACTACATAGGAAACCGTAAGCAACGATTTATCATTAAATAAGGGATATTCACCTTGAGCGTGTGTTTCTGAATAATTGGGATCTCGACGACGTCTTTCTTTTCCCAACCTTCCACCTCAATCATATCGCGATAAGTTTTAGCCGTCCGTGTCCACACCAGCTTGTACCTGTGCGAAGTGAGCGAAATGTCTGCGATCCCTAAGAAGTGAGGCTAACAATTGAGTCCCAAAAGCTGGGCCAACGACGCGTCTATGCTTGCGCCACATGAGACCGTCAGCCGCAGCTAAGCTCATGCCCCACGTTCTAGCAAGATAAGGGTAAATGCGTCTTAGTGAAGAGCGTAGCTTCGAACTCACCTGACCGCGGCATTCCCAGGCTTGATGAAACTGGTTCTGTTTCCGCCCGCGACCTGCCGTCCAATATCGATATTCGACGTCCATAACACGGATTTACCAGAGATCACTGGGACGAGATTCACGGTCTCGGCGTTCTTGTACGCTGGAGCACAAATGATCAAACGGCTGTCTTTCATTGGCGACTTCCTGACACTGATATTGGAAACGCCGAATCCAGTGCCAGCTGGCTCCTGTGGTCCACCTGGTCGTAGGAATTAAGGCTCCTGGAAGCGCAAACGGTTCAAAGGCGGTGTATAACTTTGGAAAGTGAATGCGAGACTGGACGCGCTGTCACTCTGAGAAAAGGGCATGAAGAGTTGGATAAATACTCGAAATATGGTCAGGAGACTCGAGGCACGGCGGAGAACAATGAAAGTGAGTCCAGTGAGGAGGCCCGTAATCAGGTTTATCTTAAGTTCCAGGACACCGTAGGACCCAAGGTCGAGAGGTGGAAGGCTGTAATGAAAGGCCATGGCGTTGGAGCGGTCCAACAAGTAGCTGTGGGAAAAACGGTCGTCCGCCGGAAGTGCAACTGCCAACTGCGGTTACTGTGTGTGATTAGTGATTGCCGGATGGACAAGGTGTTCGTCTTGAAGTGGCTTCAGTTCATCTTGGTTAACTGATCGTGAACTTGAACGAGCTCGTGCACCGCTACTGGCACCGCCCCATCTCGGCACAAGTCGAAAATTTGTGTTGAGGATAGAAAAAAAAAATGCAGAAACAATCAGATATCATCTATTTCAGAAGATAGCAGGACATCGAATCCGCTGGGGTAGCCTAGGCTCCAGAGAATTGATGGTATAGCCAGAGCGCCGGAGTTTTCCGACTCTCGCATAGAATAATCTGGCTATTGATGGGCCCGATGGTCTCGTCGCCACCGTCATCGGGCTGCAGTGGTTCACCTGCTCCGACGCAGCTCCGACTGTTCCGACTCTCGCAGCTTGCTTGTTTCGCCTTACCCGCATCGGGACACTCAACGCCAGCATCGGCGGGTATAAATGACGGAACACTGCATATGGAATATTATAATAAAACAGGCAACTGGAATATTGGAGACCTACAAGTTTCATATTGTAATGCGGTGTCATTGTATTCCAGTATTTCCGCTTCGGTTGGCGAAATTTTGGGCTGATTCCACACGAGGTCTCGGAATGCTGACCAACACAATTCTATCAAATCCGTGTCGCATCCCAGTGCAGAAGCCAAGACAAGGCAGATTTGTGGCGGAAGGGAGGTAGGACATTTCCGACAGTCCGTTTGAGAGAATTCTATCGTAGGCTTCACCAGCGTTGCATATCGCACAAACATATTCAAGCCATTGAAGTCAAGGCCTGCAAGCTCGGGGCGGTCACGGAGAGCGTCAAGCACCTGCTGGAGACTCATTGATGCCATAGCGGCAGGTTTAAATGCCGCAGAGAGTGCGAAAGACGCGTCGGGGGAGCAGAGACGCATGATAATGAGCTGGCTCAGCTCCATGTATACACTTGTTTACGCATGACCTTACTGTCTACGATCATTTTTTGTTCGCTCTACGAGATTCTCCGGCTTGTTCCAGGTTTTGTTCGCTCTCCCATCAATGCTCTGGAGTCTGCTCTAGAGAATTGATCCCAGCGGATCCGACGCCCTCCAAGATAGGTGCGATTTGGGGTATTATATCCTCAGGGTGGCAGAACCTCGAAAGACTATATGATGAGAATTCAAACTCCGCAATTACGTAACAACTTTCTAAAAGCGTCTGTCTACGAGAGACTGTTTGACTCCCTGTTGTCCGTAATAAAGAAACGGACACGGCCCCGGGTGCGAGCGAGGACTTTAGTGAATGAGGTACGAGTTAGAATCAGTAAAGTGCGTATCCCCTCAGCGACTAGAGCGAGGGCGCGTCACCGTTTTCTGCCACCACTGGGCGCCGGCCTGGGAGACTTGGAAAAATTAACAAGTAAGGTCTATCCGCTCTCAGAGTTCAAAATCCTTCAGCTCGCAACAATCCATGCCTGCGAACTTCTCGACCGGGCCTTTCTCTCCAGGACGCCTGTATTAGATGACAGTCGGTGATGCGTCATCACTGATGCATCACGATGCGCCCTTTGATGAGTTGATCTGATTTCAAGTTTTCGGCACCACCATGTCGCTGCGAGCTGATCATAGACTACAATGTCTCAGAAACGCCCGCCCACTCGCTCGTCTCCACGCAATAGCTCTTGCCCCCGGAGCCGGTACCACCTCTTCGCGTCCCTCACGCTCGGCTTCCGCGCGCAGTCGATGCGCTCGCAGAACATCACCGCCTTCCTCGCGCTCCTCACCCGCCCCAGCCGCCCCACATTCGTCCCGTACGTACGAGACGTCGCGCTCTCCCATTGGATGCCCAATGCCGACTGGGGCCTCGCCCCCGCGGACATCCTCGACGCGCTTTGCACCGCAGGCATCCGCCCTACGCGCTTTTTACCTCGATCGCATCAGTCCGCTCCCTCTGGCTCCCCTCAGGTTTTCATCTTTGCTTATGGGATATTCAAGTTCCCATTGGAAAGCTGATTATTTTATTTTATTCCACAGCCCCGCCCTCGCGTAGCCTAGACATCACCCTCCCGTCACACACCCTCTCCCTCCCTGCCCTCATCGCGCACCTCTGCGCCTTTCCACGGCAGGATGGGTGTGTATCCGACGGTCTGCCGCCCAGCCCGGTGAATAAGTACCATTGGGATCCTTGGCCTTGGAGACAAGCGGTCGTCGCGGGTCGTGAAATGTTGATCAAACACAAGGTACTTCCTACTTTCATAATTACTCTTTCGGCGGCCGCTGTCATCGCCACCCACACGCCGACCCAGTCCTTCGAGTGCCGCGTCTTCCCACCGCCGCCGGCAACCTCGAACTCGAACTCTGACCCTCCGTCGTCTGCTTCCATGTCGCGCTCCCACACCTCGCCCCTCGGATCTATCTCATGGGCAATGAGTGCCCTGTCCCTCCTCACGAAGAATGGGTTGCAAGCAGGCATTGGCGCCTCGGCGACGGCGGGCGACGGCGCAGGGGGGAGGAACAGCACATGTAGCGCATATTGCTGGAGCGCCTGCAGGACGGCCGGGTCGGGCGTCGTGTGGAATTGGCTTGCACCGTCTGTTGGGCAGGCAATTTCCAAATATTTGATTACTCGGAGATGCTGAGAGCAACGCACATTGTAAACATATCGCGCGCAAGACCTGCATGGCACCATCCCTGCAAGCTTCCCAGTCATTACTCTGATCACATAGCATGTCGTCGATCTTGGATGCACTAGGCGTGACGTCGCTGCCCTCGTCGATCAGGTTCGCCTTGGGGCACGCAATTATAACAGGCTGGCCAGGGGGGTGGTGCATCAGCGTTCCCGGGCCCAATATGCCACTCGACACAGAGCACATCGCAGCTGGCGGATCTGTCGGTGGATGAAAGTATCAATGACCAGCGACGAAAGACAAATAGCGGGCCGCTCACGCTGCTTACGAGTCTCCTTGTGTACAATCTCGACTTCACGCGCCCCATCGCCGCACGCCCACGCGTCGACCCACTGCAACCATGTCGCGAGTTGGTCCACGAATGACCATGGGCTGAGTCCAATCAAGGACAATCATCACCAGCGTGTGCGGCAGCGGACGTGGGCAGGGGCACAGGGGACGATCGTCGTACAGTACCTTGATCGACCTCCTCAGGTACATCACTATCTGCCTCGCTCGCCACCGCAGAGATCTGGGGATTGTGGAACTGCCATCGCAGGGCCAGCTCGCTGATCCTGGTGCGCTCGTCTGGGAGAAAGGCTCGTGAGTGGGTCAGGCAAGAGAAGTGTTACTCACCCGGCGCTGTATCCGCGGCCTTCTCTAGTCGGTTGTACCCGGCCGGTTGTTTCTGGGCCGCGCAGTTGTCGACCGCTGACCCTTACTTTGCTACCTGATCCGCCGGCATTGCCCCCACTCCCGCCCCCACTCCCGCCGGCTTTGCCCTTCCCTTTACCACTTCCCCCGTCACCGACCTTCTGCTTCTTGTGGGGAGGTTGCTCCTCGTGAGCCTCATCAGGCCGCTCAGGACCCTCATCGAGCTGCTCCTCATGCATTTCAAAAGCCTCACTGTCCAAGCTTTGACGATTTGAAGATATTGAACGCAAACCGGATGTAGACATAAAGCCAGAGGATGCGGTCCGGGATGCGAGCCATCCTGAAATGATGCTCGTACGCGAGCTGCGGCGCCGTCGTCGAAGCGTTGGTAAAAATTATGACAACCTTCCCGTCGTACGGTGCGAAGAGGAAGAGTCCGGTATCGATTCCCCCGCGCATTGAGGTCTGCGCGGACGGCCACTTCATTATAAATTGAATCGAGGTCTTCGTCTTGACCTCCGTAGAACCGAATGACGTCGCAGTTGTTATTAAACTGGACGGATCAGCGTGATTGTGGAAGGGACCACATTCGAAACGTACATACCCACGCAAGTTCAGCCCTTGGGACCAGATGCGCAGATTCGAGGCACCCGTCTGCGTTAGTCACGATGCACCGCTCGTCATAGTTCCTGACGGCCCCACTGGGAACGTTAGGGCTCCCGCTTTTTAATCGGTCCTTTCCAACTGTTCAGGGATTACGGTCGGAAGGCTCCATTGGCGGAAAGAGTGGCACACGCTATACTCGTCGTCTCGAGTCCTTACCTGAACGTCAGTAGAATCTGGAAGAAAGAAGCTGACGTGTGTACCCGTTCTCGTCAAGTACAATGAAGAGGTAGAACCCCTTGCGTACGAAAGAGTCGAGGTCTGCGGTGGTATCACCAAAGATCACGTCTGGCGACGTGCAGAGGCGCAGATGGCCTGTCCGGTTGTCTGCGATGATCGCGCATGCGTCGAGGACGACGCCGAGCGGGACCTGGCCACCGTGTGGGGATTCGAACGAAGGGAATTTGATGAGCGGGATGCCCCGGGGGTTTCTGGGATGTAGGATATTAACATGTCCACTGACGTTCAGCACCGGCGCCGGAGTGGACTTGCTCTCGCGGTACCCTGGGGCTGCAAAGGGCTTCCATTCGTCTGGTGGACAGGGGTTTACACCGAATTACATAATGGTCGGACTTTCAATTCTCTTTTCGGGACAAACTGCGCCGTGCGGCAATAAACGAACATCACGCATATGATCGGCAAGGACCTTTGCTCCAGACTGAAAATATTCAGAAGTCCGGTAAATGTTAATGCCAAATGAGTGGAATGAGAGAAAGGTGGTGCAAACCGTCAGAGGGAGAAGGCCGGGCGAGAACGGAACGTCGAGTGAGCCGATATAAAGATATCTGTGCTGACACTGCCAAGGCCCCGTGAAACTTCTGCTAAGGATTGTCCGGAAAAATCCCGGATTTTGGCCTCAAAAAGCCACTCGGAGGCGAGGTTTTGGACCTCAAAAAGCCACTATCGGACAGGGCCTGTCACGTGAGTTCAATAGCTTTAAATACCCAATTTTTTCCCCGGTCTTCCACGTTGTTTTGGCTGACTGGCTCGTCCGTTCGTCTGCCAAAAACCTACGCTTTTTGTGGTCTCTAGTTCGCATCCCCTATTGTTTATTTTTGGTGCATTTTGGAAGGCATTTTGTCAAATCTCCGGCCCAAAAAAGCCACTTTCCGGACAACCCTTTCGAGATTTTGGCCCTCGAAAAGTCACTTCTCGGACAAGGAAAACATGAAAATTTCCGCCTAAAAAAGCCACTTTCCGGACAATCCTTGGCGGGAGTTTCACGGGGCCTCACTGCCAAGAGGACTCGTATATTTTTCGCCCCGCCGGTAGCACTGATATTCAGGCAGTGCGGGTCAGATAAGGGATGCCGTCGCGCAATCACCTTACAAAGTACTGGTGCATAAAGCAATCACGAGGCAGTGGCCCAGATAGAGGTCAATGCGGAGAGCCTGCGCAACACGGCAGCCTAGTGCTTCCAGTGAAGAGCGGTGAAAGAGGACCACGGCTCTAAGATACACTGCAGATTAGAACGTCGGCCTCAGGTTGTTCACGGGTAGCAGAGACTGAAGGTGATGGCGTGAGACACTGGCATGCCACCATCAAAAGACGTGTTATGCCGTTATGCCACGATCGGCCAGTTAGCAACCGAATCCGATGATGATTTTGGGTTCAATGAGCCTTGCAAAGAGACTATTCTATCGGTGTCGAGGGCAAATGAAATCTAACTACGACTGACCAATAACCACAGTTTGGCCATCAGTGGCTGTGCTGCAAATTCAACGTTGAACTATTTTATTTGGGCGTAAATATTTGCTGCGAGTTGCACTTGCTCTTATTCATGAAATCCTCATCTCCAACCTCCTTATATCATTTTTTTACTACTAGTCACACTTGACTTATAATGATCTACACCCATTTACCATCACGCTGCAGCCTTGAAGTAATACCCATAGAACTGCGTGAACCACGGGCATAGTCAGACCCTTCATTAGTCCTTTATTGAACAATGTCTCATGGGTGAGCAGCTGAGCACCTCGGTCAGCTTGGTGCAACAGAAGGCTGAAGATTATAAGTCTGTTCTGCACACCTCAACACAAGAGGTGAGCGGATCACACACAGATCAAAACACGTGACGACCATCCCTTGCCAATTGCATCAGGAAAAACCCTGGAAAATGATGAGTACGAATAATGACCCATAATCGCATATAAGCATCCAAAATCACCCATGACCGCTCAGAGTGCTCACACCCCATCTCATAAGAGCCTTGCAGGTCAGTCAGAAGCTGAGCAGAATGCGCCTTTGATACCCTTCTGAGAGCTCATATCTCTTAAGATTCTGTCACACAATGTAGCCACAAAGAGGAAAATATTGTATTGTATTGGTCTAAAACAAATAGGCTCATAGCTGGAAATGGGATTACTTGGCTGCGTCCTCTTCGTCCTCGTCATCTGCACGTTTATGTACTAGGGGTGTGATGCGCCATTGAAATAACAATAGTACTAATCTGTACGGGGAAAATTGAGCTGGGTTAACCAATGGCGTAAGTTTAGGCGCACGAACCGGGGGTATAAAAGTGGTGTGCCGCGCGGGGTAGCGAAATCCGGGAGGTGGGCCGCGGGAGAACACCGCTGACGAGAAACGTGACTGCGTGGGGCTCCGAGCGCTGCGGCGGGATATGCACGAGTGTTACCGGGGCTGCAGAAGATATCAGTGATGATATATAAACAATATATCGAACTCACCTGGCCTGGCGAGCGGTATTCAGAGAGACGTTAGGAAAGCGGCAACACACAGAACAACACAGCATGCAAGAAGATATGAGCAGAGCAGCCAGTCTTGCAAGACATCCAGGAGCCAGGACTAGAAAGCTGCGAGCATTATGGGCATAGACTTGACGCAACGCGGAAGACAGCAACTTGGAGAGAGTCCAGCTTTGCATCTTGAGTCCCGATCCGATGAACTTGAGGGGAGACCTTGATGTAGGCCCAGACTCTGTCAGGGAAGTACGCTTGAGGCGCTTGAAGGTCTTGAGGATCATCTTGAAGGGAGTCGAGCGGAAGGAGGTGGGGGGAAGAAGAGAGAAGACGACGCGCTGCATCACCAACCATCTGTCAAAGTCACGCCATGAAATTGATCCGATGGTTCCCGCTGATCGAAACAACGGAGTTGGGGAAATTTCTCGACTCCCTCCGTTGTCCTCTAAGTTCTGGAGAGTACTGGCACATATAATAACGGACTTGTGCTAATGTCACCCTGGGAGTGCCAGTCCCAGGCTGTGACTCCGACTAAATGTAAGTCCGTAAAACACTCGGCTTCATTCAAGGCAATTGCACTGGGAAAAAGTTTTATAGTCCAAGTAATCTAGAATGTACATCATTGTGTAGGCTGCTTCAAGTTGTATCGAGGTGCTGATGACAACTTGTATACATAGAATATTTTGCAGTCTTTCCATCCACGCACATGCCTCCAGAATCGCTCATGAGTGGCGTATGAGTGCGCGAAATCCTTATCGGCAATCAGGAGCGATGACGGTGGGAATATGATGCCGCAAAATCATTTTGGGATCCATAATTGATCATGATCACCCATATTTCTCACGGGATTTTCCTGATGTGGGAAGCCACTCGTTTTCTGTTGTTCTTGTGTGCTACGCACAAAACAGTGAAGCTCAAACTGCGATAAAGCGAACGTTCCGGTAACGAAATGATTTTGGGTAGGATGTGCGCCATCTTGATTGTTATCGACGCTGCTATGGAAGTCCAAACACAAAGGTATGAGTCACCGTATGACAGGCTTGCTCCGAACTTGGTACTGCTGGTGACCACCCACTGCCGCCCGGGATCGTGAAAAACGAAGCCTAAATAAGTTTAGGACTCATACTATCGGTGCTCGTCATGACCTGGGGTCCTAATACGCCGGCCACAGCTAATTCCCGGAGGCAGCTGCCAGCTGCCTCCGGGAATCACGGTGCACCGACGTGGTCTTATGGAGGCAGGTTTGCTCCGAACCCAGTGGCGAGGGTCAGGGACTCGGAGCGTTAAAAAACGAATCTTGATAAAAGCTTCATATCGGCCCTCGTCATGACCTTTCATTACGCCCTTCCACCTCTCGACCTTGGGTCCTACGGTGTCCTGGAACTTAAGATAAACCTGATTACGGGCCTCCTCACTGGACTCACTTTCATTGTTCTCCGCCGTGCCTCGCGTCTCCTGACCATATTTCGAGTATTTATCCAACTCTTCATGCCCTTTTCTCAGAGTGACGGCGCGTCTAGTCTGGCGGTCACTTTACAAAGCTGTACACCGCCTTTGAACCCTTTGCCCTCCCAGGACTCTTACTTCCAACAACAAAGTGGACCACAGGATTCAGTTGGCACTGGATTCGGCGTTTCGAATGTCAGTGTCAGACAGCCGCGAATGGAAGACAGCCGTTTAATCCTTTGTTCTCCAGTGTACAAGAACTCCGAGACCGTGAATCTCGTCCCAATAATCTCAGGCAAATCCGTATTAGGGGCAGTCAGAGTAGCGGATTTCGGACGGTTCTGGGGTCGGTTCTGTCGACGGTTCTCATAATAGGGGCAGTCAGAGTAACTATTTTCGACGGTTCTGACAGTCGGTTCTGTCGACGGTTCTCGATTTATTAAAGTGTGGGAGAACCGTCGATAAATCAGAACCGACTCGAAATGCAGAACCGACTCTGGAGGCGGTTCTGCAGACGGTTCCGGTTCCGGTTCTCAGCGTCGTCAATTTCTATTTAATTTAAAATCGAGAAGTGCAAAAAGATATAGCTATATGAGAACCGACTCGAGAACCGGTTTTCAAAAAGGGTCGGTCAAGATTCGGAGTCGGTTCTGGTCGGTTCTGTCAAAAATTTGATCTAGATCAATTATGGACGTCGAATATCGATATTGGACGGCAGGTCGCCGCGGGCGCAAGCAGAACCAGTTTTGTCAAGCCTGAGACGGCGAGTGTCGTGTTCTTGTGAGTTCGAAGCTACACTCTTCACTGAGACGCAATTTAACCTTATCTCGCTAGAGCGTGGGGCATGAACTTAACTGCGGCTGACGGTCTCGTGTGGCGCAAGCATAGACGCGTCGTTGGCCCGGCTTTTGGGACTGAGCTGTCAGCCCCACTTCTTAGGGGTCGCAGACATTTCGCTCACTTCGCATGGCAGGTACAAGCTGGTGTGGACACAGACGGCTAAAACTTATCGCGATATGATTGAGGTGGAAGGCTGGGAAAAGAAAGACGTCGTCGAGATCCCAATTATTCAGAAACTCACGCTCAAGGTGGATATCCTTAATTAATGATGAATCGTTGCTTACAGTTTCCTAGTTGGCCTTCCTCATCATCAGTAACTGTGGCTTCGGGGTGCCCTCCACTTGGTTTGCAAGTGTATTGTATACGAAGGCTCTTCTTTCACATGGTTTCGCAGGGCTGTCCCTCCAGAGGCCGCTGATGGCGGAATGCCAATACAAGAAGCACTTCGCCTCGTTACGGAAAGCCACTTGACTTATCTGGTCGTTCCGAACTGGCTTATGCATTTACCAATTCCAAAGTATTAGAAAGTTCAACGTCGACTCATTCCGCTTTACTTACTCTTCTCCAGCTTCAAAAAGGCTCGCATCAGCAGAGATCGACTTTCTCGGTACATGCGAGAGCAGGTCGCTGAACGGAAAACTCAGGTGGCTGCCGGCGGAGATCTCAGTGCCGATGCGTTCACGATGCTGGTTAAAGCGAACCAGGATGAATCAAGCAAATATCAGCTTGACGATCAAGAGTTGGTATGTTTGATCGTGGTCATCTCATCTCAATCACCATAAATATTGTTAGATTGGGAATGTTTTCTTGTTCATGTTCGCCGGTCACGGTACGCCTTCGTCTGCCGTCCATTGCACTAATTCTTACCGAGTGCTACTCCAAAGAAACCACTGGACAAAGCTTGGCGGCGACCCTGGGCTTCATGGCCATCCACCCCAACATTCAAGATGAAGTTGTCGAACAGATAATGTCCGTGGTCGGATCTGAGCGTGACCCTGTACGGTATACGCCCTGAACTGCGTGGTTGGGCCTTCTCACAAATTAATAGGAGTATGAAGACTACTCGAAACTGGACAAAGTTCTAGCCATCTTCTACGAGGCCCTCCGCATGTTCCGTAAGTGATCGATTGGACACCGTCGAATCACAATTAGAAACTGACCGTGCTTCAAGCTGCTGCGCAGGTTCTCATCCGAGAAGCGACGGAGGACACTGTCTTGAATATTCCTAACCTCGTCGGTGAAGAGGGCAGCAAGACTGTTCCTGTTCCAAAGGCTGCCAGGTATTTGTCTTATGCGCACATATTTCCACTTCTAGACATTGACTCTTTCTGTAAGGTTATCGTCGACATGATCGGCGTCCGTGCGTAGTTTTGGCTCCACCGACTCGGATATATTTCTAGTTCTAATATCTACACCGCCAGAGTACAATCCACGATATTTCGAGGACCCAGAGGTGTACAAGCCATCTCGATGGTATGGCCTGCCAAGTGATTCCGAGTTGTTTACTGCATTCAGCGTCGGTAAGCGACAGCACTCCAGTCTATCAATCTTCGCGTAACGAATTCAATTTAGGGCCGCGTGCGTGCATTGGCAGAAAATTTGCGACCACCGAGGTTACATGCTTTTTGGCCCTTCTCCTGCGGGACTGGAAGGTGATGCCCCTCCTGCGAGATGGCGAGAGCAACGAGGCCTGGAGAGCTCGGGTCCTGGACGCGCATATGGTTTTGACGCTTGGTGTCACGGATGTTCCTGTCAAGTTTGTGCGTAGAGTTTTCGAGAACTAGTCATTAATCAATTTGGTGTACAAACAACGGCTTCAGAATTCGTCTTTTCCCTCAGACACTCGAATCAGTATGACGTTATATTTTTGAAACAAATCGAAATAGTCTACAAGCTAGAGGTCGAGATAATGGCGTCCGCACGGCGCATCCAACGCGCCCGCCGCTGCGCCCATCCAACGCGACGCATTGTAAATTATAAATCATAACTATAGGTCGCCGTGCCACATTCCCAAATCAGGAACCCTATTCTTAGAAGAAAAAATTATAATAGCAAGTATGTATGTACAGACGTTCGTTCGACTTCTTGCACCAGTATCTCACACACATCTACGTCCTCCCCACCCCACCCCACACCTCGCACGCACCCGCCCTAACACTAAAACACCCCCGCCCCACTCTAAAAATCCATATAATCCCTCTGCCCGCTCCACGTCCCGCCGCCGCCGCCGCCCCCGCCGCCATACGGGTCCTCCATGCCCATGCCGCCCGCACCGCCGAGCCCCGCTGCGCCGCCGGGCGCCGCGGGGTCGTTGATGTCCTTGAAGGAGAACTCGCGCTTGAACTTGGACTCGAGGGATGAGCTGTGTGTATATACGTCATAAGTAAAATACGGATAAATGAGTGGGAGGGGGAGGAGGGAAGGAGGGTGTGGAAGGAATAAGAGGGACACGCACAGCGTCCCGATGAGCTTCGTGCACGCCTGCTCGAGGACGGCCTGCGGGGTCGCGGAGCCGTCCGTCTGGATCTTGATGAGGAAGTAGGGGTGCAGCGGGTGGGGGACTTTGTACCCTGCGAAGAGGATGGAGGGCATGGCGAGGAGTTGGCTGGACGAGGGCGTAAGTGGTCATGCATACAATACATAAGGGATAACGAAGAAAGGAAGGAGGGCCACTCACGCGCGGAGCATATTGCCGACGGTGTGGTCCTGTTTGACGATCTTGAACGTCGCGGCGTTCGGGATCTTGGTGTCCTCCGTCACCTCGAGGCTGTTTATAATTCAGTTAAGATTCCAAAATCATATTGAAAAGAGGAAGGGCACGCACGCGGCCTCGTGGTCCTCGAGCACAAAGAGCTCGTAGCGCGGTGGGGCGTTCATGCCGAGGGGTGTCTAGAGCGTTTGGGGTGGTCAGCGCACGGTATAAGAGGAGGGGAGAAATAGGAAGGAAGAGAAGGGAATCATATAAGCTATAGAAGCGAATCGGCGTCTCGCCATCGCGCCCTGTGGGACGCTCGGGGGATTGACAGATTTTGGATAAGGTTTAATCATGCATTGTTTCTCTCTGCCTATGAGACGAGGATGAAAGGACGTACATAGTGTCAAGCACGGTGAGTCACCGGCAGGGCCGAACGGGGGAGCTGTGGAAGGACAGAGTCAGAAAAAAAAAACATTCCTCGACGACAGAAGGGAAAAGAAAAGAATCAGACACAAAAGGTTGCGCTCATGCGCGCGACTCTGTGGCCGCGCGTCACCGACAATAAATATGGCATAGAGCCCATCCTTTGACTCTTTAGAGGAGCAAGAGACACGCACCTCAACGTCGTTGGGAAGAGAAAAGTCATTGTTTGCGGTTTGTTTGGCGCGCTGACAAATAGTGTCCCACGTCAACCAGCGGACGTAGCGAAAAGCAAAGGTCAGTTTTCCGTCCCCTCCATCCCTGTGAGTGCCCCTCCCCCTACTGCCCCAGTTTCGATCCCAGTCCACCCGTGCAACCCGTAGGCTGCTACGATGCTGTTGTAGCATGCGGAACGGGCGCGGGACGGGCTGGATTGGGTGTGCTTTTTGTGGATGACGATCTTTTACTGACCTTTTACTGCAGCCCTCCTAAAATGCCGACGCACCTCTCGAAAACGCGCAAGCACCGCGGCCACGTCTCCGCCGGTCACGGACGTGTCGGAAAGCACCGCAAGCATCCTGGAGGTCGCGGTCTCGCTGGTGGTCAGCACCACCACCGGTGCGTGCTCTATCCCATCCCAATACAATATATATCTAACACCACCCCAGAACCAACTTCGACAAGTACCATCCTGGTTACTTCGGAAAGGTCGGTATGCGCCACTTCCATCTGACGCGCAACATGCACTGGCGGCCGATCATCAACGTCGACAAGCTGTGGAGTCTCGTCCCCGCGGCCGAGAAGAAGTCGCTGACCGCAAAGTCCGACGTCGTCCCCGTAATCGACACCCTGCGCTTTGGCTACGGGAAGGTCCTGGGCAATGGCGTCCTGCCAAAACTCCCCTTCATCGTAAAAGCCCGCTTCGTATCCGCAAAGGCAGAGTGCGTGTCCCGTCCCTTCCCTCGCTTTCCTAGCTGACACGTTCCCCCAGGGCCAAAATCAAGGAGGCAGGCGGAGTCGTGTCGCTCATCGCATAATCTACTACTACTCCTCTGTTTTCCTCCTCCACATATATGACATGAATGCAGCGCCATGCCCCATGCCGTCCATCCCTGTTTTGCGTTATCAAGCCGAGGCCGTGAGTATGGCAATGAAAATAATGAGACCACGCCGCGACTGGAACAGTGGACAGCGGGCAAGGTCTGGCGTTGTGAGCTCGGCCACGTTCTCGTGTAACGTTGCCTGCACTTTTGCCACGAAATGCTGGACCTTTCGAGTTTTATTCATCGCCTCTTTTTCTATTTACCGAATTCCCACTGGAAAATTTGAGAACATACCGTGTCGATTTAAATAAGTGGATCCCTCATACATACCAGATACCGTGACGTATACGCGGTCAGGCGTACCACCACCACTGCGGATTCTGGCCATGGACTCATCGTCATCTTGCTTTCGCTGTGAACACACGGACAATGAGTCCATCTCAGCCCGGGCCTGACTCTTGAAGCTTGAAGCTTGTACTCCATCATTTAGGTTCTTTTCGTCGTCTGTACTATTCTTTCAATCGATTCGACAGTCACGCATCCAAGTTCGTCCTCTCTTCCGAGCTGCTTCCCTCAGCCTAGTTGAGGGCCTGCCAGCGGTTTCCTGCGAGGATATTCACACCGGCGCGATGTCATGGGTATCCGAGTCCGAGTCAAAAATCTCGCCTATCAACATGCCTCCCAGCAGGCTGAGATGGTTCTATGTAGACGCGACTTCGATGCTCAAAATGCCAAGTTCCGAGTCATTTTGGCCCAGATCCTGCGCAGCACGGATAGACGTTTCGCCGCGGCCAGCGGGGACTTTCCGAGACGTAGCAAGGAAATACTTTCAGTCGACTTGTGATTGGCTTTCATTCATTCGCTTTCATGGATACATACATTTGACGAGTGAAAGCACTGCGAGATAGCCCAATGGCATCAAGTTCCTTCCCCTCAACCCGCCCCGCCCCGCCCCCCAACTCTCGTTCCGGAATCCGGATGTAAATCGAGAGAGAGAAATTATAATAAATTGTTACTTGGCAGCCCCGACCATCTATTCCACCGCGGGAGGCGCCGCTGCTCGCGTTTCTTCACCTTTGCTAAGTATTCTATTTCTTCTCAACACTCATCTTTTCAACTGAACACAATCTCAAAAAAAAAAAAAAACGCGTCCAAAGCTATTAAGAAGGATTTCAGAACCGTTCGCAGTGTTGTTGGCTCCCGCCAAGGACGTTTCATATACACATGCATGGCGTGTGTTAACCCGCACTGCACATCCGCTTGGCCACCCGCGCGTTACGCGTAAACGAGGTAAGTACGAACTGTCTATTAGGAGAGACTAACTCGCGCTGCGGCGGACAATCTGAGAAGAAAAAAAAAGAAAAAAAAGCATCGGCACTGGTTTTCACCACAGACGGGTCAACTATGCCTCGCGCGGAAATCCCTGCGGAACGTTTGTGGCGGATTCATTTCCTCCACAGATTGGCATTGCTGTGCGACAACTTCGACGTTCTGGCCAAGTGTATTAGCCGACATCATTGGCACCGCTGGAAAATTCAGCTGGAATATAAAAAGCTTATGGGAAGTCACCCATTGGCGGTGTGCGGCTTAGACGCAACACAGGCCTGAAAACAAGTTTTGGCCAGTAGGCGCTTATGTGTTTGCTAAGCTTATTATAGGAGTCAGTTAGAGTCTGCGCTCCCACAATTAGAGGACTGCTGATATACACTGCGTTCCGCAGGGTTGTTAGCAGAACAGTGCCGACGTGCATCGGCAGCGCCGGACGTCGCCACACTATGCCGACCCCTTCTGGCATAGATGGACATGTTGTTTCATCCCCGGTACACGGCCCTCAACGCCTCCAATGAGCGTCGAAGACAATCCGAGGCCTCATTCAATCGGTGGCAGCATGGGGGTCATGTTCCTGTGGACCCACAAACCAAAACATGTGTGTCATTTCATAATTTAAGCGAGCGCAGGCACGATTTCGACTCAATCAGGACTCTTTCAGCTCCAATATGGTAATGATGGCTCCCAAAGCTCATAGGTGGCCAATTTGAATGCCTATATTCTTTCCCAAGGCATCCTGATGGAAGTTCCGGGCCCAAAAGTGTCAACAGAACACCAAATCTGGAAGCCCACGTTAATCCCGTATCAACATGTTTCATTTGTACTGTTATACAATGTTTCTACTTGGTATTGCACAGGTCATAGTTGAGCAGAAGGCGGGCGGTGGCGAATTGACGATCTCGGCCGACAGCGGCCGACGGAGGTCACCACCGGCTGCCGGCGGGTTGTCAGTCACAACTTTGCCGACATCAAGCCGACAGCTGTCGGCAGGCAGTGCTGACATGCGTCGGCAGTTGTCAGTATTTGTCAGGCACATAGTCCCTCAGGCCTAGGCCTTTACTCGCAAGCCCGCAAAATTGGCTTCATTACACTCAAGCTCAAGTCGGTTAAAATCCAAGCTCTTAAGCTTTTCAAGATGTGTTCTGAACACAAGCTACTTCAATGAGTCTTTCGCCGCCTCAAGAAGTCTCAAGCTAGATCTGATTGTCAAGAACCTCAAGCATCGCAAATGACGGTCATGATATATGAGCACCGTGCAAGCTCGTGCAAGGACGGTACTAAACGCGGGGCGGGAGTGGGTGCTGGTGCACTGGTGCGATAGGTATTGGGAGTGTCTATGTTCTTACATACCTTTGTTTAATATATGGATCTTTTTCTCCCTCAAAACAACCGGAATATTAATATTAATATCAGCAGGATAAATTCCCCGAAGCTATACTACATCACGTACATATGCGCTCCATAGGCCTCGATTTCCCTCCACGGTGCTCAATATCCCATCAAATGGAATCGAGGGGGATCGAGACATGCTCATAATTTGCGAGTGAACAGGAGACACTCGATCTGGCTATTTCTCGCTCGATCCGGCTCAACGCCATTCTCGCTGGGCCTCAGGCCTCAGGACGCAGTGATATTAAAGTGCTGCATAGCATTGCGGCTCTGCCGATCCTGTGCGCAAATCCTTGTCGTCGAGGGTGAATAGCTCCTAATATTCTGACCCAGAAGTTTTCCACAGGCCACCAAATTCCCTTGTTGTGGAGGTATCAAATACCTGACACAGGCGCCATGTTCAGCCTACAAGGCCGAGGTTGCGGATCCGTTGGTTCTCCTATCTGATTCTTCCACTCCTACTGTGGCCAGGCGGTTCGCATCGCCCTCCATGTCAATGTCAGGTCTGCTGTGAATTCTAGAATTTTGATCGATTCATTTCTTCATGCCGAATACGTAAGGCAAAGCTGTAATTTAACCATTCTCTCTTCCTCTCCACTCTCACCACCGATAGACCTTCAAACTACTTCCGAATCCGAATTCAACGTAGTGCCAACAACGAACGACGGATCGCAACTCGCAGAAATGGATGTATGGGACGTTATTGTCCTTGGTGATGGTGGAGTGGGCAAGACTGCGTTGATCGTCCAGGTAAGTAACAGCACACCGACCGCCTCCTCTGACGTTCCGCAGTTCACGCTCAATTGTTGGCTCGGTGAGCTATTACCGTTGGGCCGTCATCCAACTGCTGAGCCGATTGCTTTTCACAGAGGTAACGTTGTCCGAATATCGCATTGCGGATGCTGAGCCGGCACTACACAGACATACGATCCAACGATAGAAGATGGCTTTAGAAAACAATTTATAGTCGATGAACGCGTGAGTTTCTTGAAAGTCCTTGATACTGCTGGCCAAGGTAAATCACAATCATTCCCTATCGCGCCACCATTCACTCCCTCGTTCAGACGAGTACGCAGAGCTTCGGGACCTGTGGATACGGTGCGCATTGAGCAGCCTTGCAGGCTCGCTGGCATTGAACATCGCGCAGAGAGAGCCAAGGCTCTATCCTCGTATACTCTATCGCATCCCGGTCAACGTTCGATCGGCTCCGCGTTTTCCGCCAGGCCTTGAGGAGAAACCAAAGAAGAGGAAGAGAGCCAATTATAGTGCTAGTCGGAAACAAATCTGACAAATCGTACGAGCGCGAGGTCTCCTTCGAGGAGGGCGCCGCGCTCGCGCGAGACATTGGATGCGAGTTCTTCGAAACATCCGCGAAAACGGCACAAAACATCGACCTGGCGTTTGTGACTCTCGTTCGCGCACTACGACAGGTAAGAAACCCACAATCCCACACGCACTATGACAGGTACGGAACCCACAATCCTAGGCACCGCTGGCACCGCCTACTGCCGGCAAGGGTGGCATCCGGAAGCGAATTGCGGGTTTTTTCAAATCCAATGCTTCTCCACCTCGAGAAATATATCAAGAGCCTCCAAACTCGGTACGCGGTACATCAGCGGCGGCACAACATAGTCGAACAACATCACAGGTATGTCGTTGTTTCTCGCGAAATACTCTTGCTAACCGGAAATTACATTTTGTTGAACCCGTTGTCGCATTCTCAGACCCCCGGATCGAGTCCACCGATATACCAAGTAAGCGAGCTCTGCTCGCAATATAATTTCGATCTAATCTGAAGTTGTGCTTGAAGAACCTGTTTACTTTCATTTCTTCTTCCGCTGGACCCCCGTACCATTTTCATTTTGTCTTGCAATTTCCATCTGAATTCCTTTGTGCAGGATCGAAAACATTCTGAATCCACATCCCGGCACATTTGTTCATGAGAATGCTGATATCTTGGCTATCGTCGAGAGCCGCGGAATGCGCACAAAATTGTTGCAGGTAGGTGCATTGTCAATCTAGTAAAATGGCCATTCGACGCAAAAATTAGTTGGCCGCAGACCGCGGACTATCTGCGCATGCAGAGCTACGAGAAGCACTCCGCGAAGACGATGAGCGACTCGCGGCAAGTATCATGACTACTCTAGGGTCTCGAGCTGCTCGCACAGCTCTTCTCAGGCTTAACGGGCTCTCTGCACAAAGTGTAATCGATGTTATTCAAGACGTTGCGTGTTCCTTTAAATTATTTGGTGGACGTCTAAACTATGACAACAGATTTTGGAAAAAGGACTACTGCTGGACAAAGAGAGCCATTCCAAAGCTCGTAGATTCATGGTCAAACTATCGGCGGCGTGCGACAAGCTTCCCTCTTGCCTATTCATTTCGGGGATAACAGCAAGAGATGATCACCCACTGTTCACAGGTGGCTTCGGTGATATTTTTCAAGCATCAATCGCCGGAAAGAAAATCGCACTCAAACGAATACGCATGTTCTACCGGGACGAGGCACAACGCCGCATTCGGACGGTTCGGTTTGCTCTCTTTCGCCGACGAGCATGCGGCTGATTTTTTTCTTCACGTTTTGGAACAGCAAATTTGCAAGGAGGCGCTAATCTGGCAAAGTCTACAGCATCCCTCCATACTGCCGTTTATTGGCATCGACCAAGAGACATTTCCAGGATATCTCTGTCTCGCTTCTCCGTGGATGGAGCAAGGCACCGTTCTCAAGTACCTTGAATCTCACGGGACGGCCAACGTGGACAGATTGGTATGTTCAAAGTAATATCGTAACAATCGACTCAGTTTTGGTCGCCAGCTATTCGAAATAGCGGACGGATTACAATACCTCCACTCCCAAAAAGTTGTTCATGGAGATTTGCGAGGAGTAAGATTAGTTGTGTTTCCGGTTTTGCCGTATAACAATCTTTGTCAGGCAAATATTCTCATTTCGAACGAATGGAGCGCATGTTTGGCGGATTTTGGCTTGACCTCCTTCTCGGATGTCACTGCTTCGACCGACACGTCGCACAACAGAGCGGGAAGTCTTCGCTGGATGGCACCAGAACTCATCGACCCGGAGAAATTTGGACAACGATTTCTTCGGACATCTGCAACCGACGTGTACGCATTCGGGTGTGTGTGCTTGGAGGTCCGTGTTTGTACTTTGCAACGATCCATCCATTTCTAATATGGACTGCCCAGCTGTATACTGGACAACCTCCTTTCGCGGACTTCAGAGAAACCGCAGTCATCGTGAAAGTCTCCGACGGCGTGCGACCGGAGCGGCCTACAGGCCACCCGACGATATCAGACGCTCTCTGGGGCCTTATGAATGATTGTTGGGCGCAGCAATCCACCAATCGACCACTTTCCGAAATACTGTGTCAACGCTTTGTTGAAGGCGCCATTAACACCGACTGGACGCCACAAGTCATTAGCAACGACTCGAAGCGACGAGTCAACCCGCCAAGCCAGCACTCCCCGAGTCGTGGCGTCATGTACACGGCGCTTCGACGATTCCGTAGTATGTTCTAGATATTTCCTCTTGGGTATATCAAATAGATGGTACTGGAAGTTGTTTGTGAGTCATGTAAAGAACAAAACCAATTGAATTCTCGGCACATGCGGGCAAAAAAAAAAAAGTGCCGCAGCATGTGCCGCAGCCAGTGGCTGCGGCAACCTGCGGCAATTATGGTGCACTGCTGCAGAAATTAAAAATTTGGAGGTGAGAAACACATACTCAATTGTAGTCGTGTTGCAAACTCCGCGTCGGATTTAAGCGGGTGGTCGCCATAGGTGTTATAATATATGCTCTCCACGTTTTTCGAGACGCGCAAGCATGCGAACTGGGCAGGGTGTATCGGAAGAAGAGCGTTCGGGATCAAGACAGGGGCAGACAGTGCCGGGTTCATTTAAAAAATGAATGTGCCAGTTTTTTATAGCCTTGCGCACAGAGGGCCGGGCGGTGGTCGCGTGAGTTTTCTTCTTGGGACAAAAGCTGCACTCCGACGACAGGTTTTGCTGTGGCGGCGTAAGACAAACCCCGGGGTAGTAAGAGCACGGGCCAGCCAGAAGACCGAGAGAACAGGGCCAGGTATCAGTCTTGGAGCTTGGAGCATGCATTGCGTGCACTTGATTCTTTGCTTGGTCTTGCGCTATGGGGCTTGCTTGATCATAATCCTGCGAACGACTTGGATTTTGATTCTGAGAGAGTAATTCTTGCTATTTGCTTGAGAGCCGGCGAAGGCACCGTCTTGAAAAGGTCTGCTTGCTACGAGTCTCTTGCTCTGGAGTCTTGAAGTGCTGTTCGCATGCTGAGCTTGATGTCTTCATATCTGAGAACAATTTTCATCAGGAGACGGGAAGGCTTGGCTTGGCGATTGGGAGGGAGAAAGAGGGGGGATTGAATCGAGAAGGTGAAGGAGAGAAGAGAAAGCGCCATTTTGACAAACCTGTTGTACGTGCACGGGCCTTCGTGCGCACGAATGCTGTTCGAGACGCCGGTTAACGTTGAACGCTGATATCGCCGTTGCCGAGAAAATGTTAAGGACCTGGTCGTATGGAATCGCAAATCAACCGGTCTTACAATTACACAAGAATTCCGTTTGGTCGTGTAATTCGGGCAGAGGGCGTGAGTCGAGTCCAGTGGCGCTGTGAGCTAACTCTTCAATGGTTCTTACATGTTTTCGACGCCTACGAGCTCGCAGCAGATTCTACAGCTATTCCCCATCCGCGGAACTCCGCTTCTGTTTCCGAGTCCGCCCTGCGCCCAGTGCCACGCAAACCTCACGACGCAAGGTACCATGCGGCGAACTTTTCAATTCAAGCCGTTCTGGATGTGCCGCGTGCTTTCCAAAAAAACAAATCGCTGCGGCCACGTACCTAGCCCCTCCGATAGTATAAAAAATCCGCATTGGCAGATATTCCCCGGGCCGTTACTCCCCAGGGCTGGCAGTACTCTCCGTCAAACAAATGATGCTATCCCTGGGACGTGCTTGCCTGCTGGCGCTCCGATTATGCTGTTGGTTTCAATATGACGTACTCGGCGCAGAAAACCCCTCCGACATATTTTCAATTCACTCATGAATGCCAAATCCCTGGTGGTGACTGAGTTGCCGGGAAAACAGAGAAGTCTCCCTCGATTCAAAGTCCAAATCTTCTTCAGTAAACGAAGAACGAGTTGGAACTACTGAAGCCGTCTGTCAAGAGAGACTAAATCTTCGGTGGCTTTCATGCAATTTCTTTCGTGCAATCACCGTTCGTTTCGACTTACTGTACTATTTCGATCAATTCGAACAAGGTCCCGACTTTTCGGAGGAAAAAAAAAACTGATAAATATTGGATAAATCGAGAAGAAATTGTTGCCGCAATGAAAAAGGTGGCGCGTGACGCGTGAGGTTCGAATTGAATGAAATAGTACAGTATTGGTCTGCCAGTGTTGAACTCCGGAGTCCGTCGGTCTTTCGAAGTCCCCATTCTCTGTTGGCAGAATCCACATTACTCCTTGGATTTAAAAATCCACTTTTTGATTTCTCCAAATGACTTGGCGTGAGCCTATTGCCGGCGCGCAACAGTCCGTGATGCGCCGTGCCTCTTATGAGATTCTTATCCGAATAAAGACCTCCTGATTTTTTTTTCACCAGGATCGTAGTTATTGGGATTTTTTGTGTGCAGAATAAATGTTTCTGTCTATACCATTTTGAATGAGACACATTGGCGGTGTGCGGCTTCGACGCAACACAGGCCTGAAAACAAGTTTTGGCTGCGTGAATTGTAGGCGCTTATGTGTTGCTAAACTTATTATAAGCGTTGACAAGGGCTTGTACGTAATAGAAGGCGCGCGCTTATAAGCTTAAAGATAAATTTATACTACCTAATACCTACCTACCTACCGACATAACGCTGCCTGCGATTACGGCTTGGATCAGACTGATAATACGAGCGTCTCTCCCATCCCCTTGATCATGATGAAGTTCCCAACATGGTACCTTCAAGGCCGCTGTCTCTGCTTGGTCTTCTGCCTTTCATGATCTTTCCACTCTGGACCCTTGTCTTGCCAGTTGTTCAAGTTTCTGCGACCCTCACGAACATTCTTATCGATGACACGAACACCACGTTCTGGGACTTCAAGGGCCAGTGGCATGCGGTGACCCCAGGTTCACCTTGCCTCGACTGCGCCGTAACTCCACCCGATATCTCGAAAGTACAAAGCGCCACCTGGCACGACGGCCATTTGAGTGCTGGGTCGTTTTCATTCAAAGGTTCTTGAATTCCCTGTTCTCTGTACTTCCCTACTGACTGCTCCTTGCAGGGGTAGCTGTCTCCATTTACGGGATAGACTACATAAATCTCGCCAACATATCGTTCAGCATGAATGACCCACCGCTCACGAGCAGTCATTTTTATGACGGTATTCCTGTATGGCAGTATAACTCGCTGTTCTTCCACGCGGAAGGCTTGGCACCAGACGTGGAGCACACTGTGAGCTTTACTCTGCAGCCGCCAACCGGTGGGAGTGGGGGAACAGCGTTATTCGATTACGCCGTCGTCACGGCGGATGCGGCAGACGAAGACGTGCCCCCCCCCAGCAGCTCGCTGACCTCTTCGTCGTAAGCCGCAATTTGCACCGCACATGCACGACAGCAAGCGCTAATGGCCGCTCGCAGCTTTAGCCCTCCCTTGCCCCCCACCCCACCACCTCGCTTCCACCCCACCCACCCCCGCCCCCCACTTCTCAACACACCAAGCCGACGACGGGTGCGATTATTGGGTCGACTATTGGCGCCGTCGTCCTCTTGACGTTGCTTGCCGGGATATATCTTTTCCTGCGTCATCGGCGCAAGTCTATGATACAACGCGAATCTGTTGAAATCACCGGGCACAGTGGCTTTTCTCCCCGGAGCCCGATTCTATCCAATGGTATCATGGAACCATTTCGACTCGACAGTCATGCAAGCGATATCTCCACGCGGAACTTGAATCACCCTCGGCGTGCAAAAATTGTTACGAATGCGGGAACATATGTTCCATCAAGCACCGGGCCAGCTTCTGAAGAGCAGCACCTGCCGTCGGCATCTTCATCCTCGACAGGAGGTGCGTACTTGGTCCTTCAACTTGAAGAGATGTTGCTGATGTGATACCTGCCCCATTGTTCGGCGCTCAGACTTTCGAAGACATGAAACGGAGATGGAGGAGCGTATTAGGAACTTGGAGGCTCTCGTAAGCCAGCCTCCCGCATACCAGTGAGATGTAACGTTGCTAAAGGCAAAATGGGCTTCACCTGCGAGATTCGCTGATGTTTTTTTTTTTTAAATCTTTCTTTGTATCCGGCTTCTTTGACAGTATTTTTGGAATATGGTAGTATTGTTCAATCTCGTTCCTTTTCCGCGCCGTTGCGTCTACCACATTCTTTCTAGCTGTAGCTTTTACTTACGCCTTATGTTTAATTCTCATTCTTTTAGGTATTTAATGTAGCGCTCGTTTCCTTACGCGTTCGCTGAGGAGTTCTCACTCTTTTAAGTATGTAGCAAGTATGTACACACATACACAACCTTGGTTCTTGAGTCGCTCTCCCTTCGAACACGTGAAACGGAGATAGAGGAGCGTCTTAGGAACTTAGAGGCTCTCGTCAGGCAGCCTCCCGCATACCAGTGAGATACTACAATGCTAAAGGTAAACCAGCGACATTCGTGGATTTTTTTTTTCTTTTATCTCCGACTCTTTGGCAATGATATGTATGGTAGTTGAAGTTATCTATTAGAACACGAGGCATGCTGTTGGGATATTGGGCACTCGACTGTTGATAATGATACTCATAAAAAAGAGTACAGGAGGAATAGAGAGAACGCACCGGACCGTGAGATGATTGATGGTTCAAGTTGAGCAACTTCTTCTACACCGCCACCATCAAACATCGCCTGGTTGCATCAGCGGCTGTGCTTACCCTTTCCGCTTCGAAGTTGAACGAATTTGACGTTTTTACGTTGAGGTTCCCGTAAAGCCGTTATATTTTATACATGAAGGTGACCAGCAATAGAGAATGAGGAGAAGCTGGTGGCCCACAAGACTGAGCAAGCAGCATTTTATTCACACATCGACCAGTTCATGCGCAATAAAAGCGATCAAACAGGCAAGGTCTCTTGGCACGCCACCATTTCGGGTGCGAGCGGAAGGTGGCGGGTCGGGTACAGTTTTTCAACTGCAACGATTGAGCTGCCACGGGTGTATTCGGGAGCTGAGTCGGGTAAAGGCGGAGAAGACTTGGATAGGGATCTAGACAGGGGGGGTTTGTCAGGTCTATATAACCCGCTGGAATAGGTCAACGCTCTAACACCATATACAAAAACACAATGACCAGCATACGCACTATTCTCGTTACCGGCGCCAACCAAGGTACGCGCTACCTGTGCATTTCTCAACCGGCGCTTGGCCTCACGGAAGTCTTCATAATCATCAGGGTTGGGACGCCACACTGTCCACCAGCTCGCCGCGTCGCCGAATGTTTTGGTGTTCATGAGTGAGTCCTCGCGCCGCACTTGCCGTGAGCGCGTCCCTGACAAAATGTATCTGGCTAGGCGCGCGCAAGATCTCCAGTGCCGAAGACGCGTTGGCGGAGTTCAAGTCGGATGTGCACGCCTCATCCTCGGTCGTGCCCATCCAGCTAGACATCACCGACGAAGCCTCCATCAAGAACGCGCACACGTCCATCAAAGACCACCTCACCGCCAAAAACCTTGAAGGGCTAGACGTCCTGGTCAACAAGTCAGTTCTATATCATACCACCGCGTGGTCATGTAATCGAACAACTCACCCCCTCAGCGCCGGAATCCTGACGCCAGACTTCGCCGACGTGTTCAAGGTGAACGTCGTCGGGACCGCCACACTGACCGCGGCCATCCGCCCGCTCCTGAACGACGGCGGCGCCATCGTGAACATCTCCTCGCACCTCGGCTCCATCTCGCTCTACACACAGCACGAGCTTCCCATCTACCCCGCGTATGCCTCCTCCAAGGCCGCGCTGAACAGCCTGACCGTGCAGTGGGCGCTCCAGGAAAAGCAGGCGGGGTCCGGGATCCGCGTGGTCGCGGTCTGTCCTGGTAAGTACACGATCAACGTCTGCGTTGGTTGGTTGGTTCAATTGGCTCAACGCGTATGACCTTACTTGCAGGATTCACCAAGACGGCGTTGACGCATGGCGTTGGGGAAGTTGGGCCCGAGGAGGCGTGCAAGGTGATCGTGAAGACCGTGTTGGAGAAGGAGGGGAAGACGGCGGTGTACTTCGACAAGGACCGGGAGGTGCCGTGGTGAAATCAAGATGTATTTTCTGACACGAGAAAACTAGGTTGTATATTTGTTATCGGTTTTGGACTTGTTTCTGTCCAATGAAAGACAGTTTCATCTGTTCTCGAGCCGTACGGCGCCGACCGAGAGGAATCAAAACGCTGTAAGGTTACATTGCGCGGCATCATCTCTCTCACATATCGAGCTCTACCTGCGCAAGCCCACGGACGTCGACATCCTTGCTCCTCTTGGAACATTGGCTGGCGTGACTGGAAGTGATTCGGGGAGAGATGATTGTCGGGAAGTAACTTTTAGCGGCAGAATCGTCTAATGCTTGTATGCACGGCCTAGTATTACGGGACTGGGGAGAAGGAGCAAAGATGGAGGAAGCATGGTTGAAGGCACCGCCACCATCAAATTGTAAGCCGATCGCATCAACGGCTGTGCTACCAACAAGATATGCTTCAAACTTCCACACGGTTGAGTGGAGGGAGTATTTGGCTAAGCGAGTGGCCAACTGAAGGCTAGGAGTACACGCATGTCGACTTCACATGACACATGATGATATTTTCGCTGACTTGGACACCAACGCTGTAAACGTCAGCCTTTTTCAAGTTCTGTTGGTAGCTCGATAGCATCGAAAATTCGCCCTTAGATGTATGCAATAATCATCTTCGTATATCAAAATTTCTGTTCTTCGGATGTCGCACGAGAAGCGAGGAGTAGAGCAAGCCAACGTCAATTTATCATTATCCAGAAGCTCTGAGTCTCTTGCCAAGAAAGCAAAAAAAGAGCCTGATTGTGACATTAGTGGCTTAAAAAATGCCACTAGGGAAAATATAAGCTGACTGAAGAACATAGGTACGTTTCTACTGACTTCCATGAGGTAAAATTGGACTGTTGTTACCTTGCGCGCTCGGCATTTCCGAAGCCATTGAGAAATCGACCAAACGTCAGCGACAATTCGGTGTCTGCGACAGTATCTGAATCAGAATATGCCTCAGAGATGGTATTGAAAGCTCAATCTCACGACTCTAGAAACAACGCGTCGAAAGACGATGAACGGTGTGAATTGATCGAGTGATGGGAACTCCCGAAAGCTTGATGCGCTCACCGAGATACCGAAATTTACCGACCTTCACCGAGCACCACCGAGAAAAGGGGCATTTACGATACCGCAGGTGTCTCCGAGCCCAAAGACACTGGATGCTTTCTGGCTACGTATCGCCCAATTGATGGGACGCACTCAGCACGGAAACCCAAAACAACTTTTGGGAAGCTGGGAAGTGTACGAATGGAACGTAACTCATCCAGGGGTACCCATCCAGCTTTACCTCGAGCCCCCTCGTCCACTGATTATTCCCATAGCCCTGTGAAAATTGCAAGAAGAGAAAAAAATGGGGCCAGTGTATTATTGACTGCAGCGTCAGTCCTCAGTGCCGAGCGTGCCTTGGCAAGAGGCAGGGTTGTGATAGGAAGATCCGATTCCTCTTCGATCGCACCAAGGACACATTTTTCCCTTCGTTGAAGGAGTTTCAGCGTGTGTATAACACTACCAGGGTTCAAACAGACATCAGGAGAATCAAGAAAACCGAAAACAAGAAAGCGGTAAAGCACCTATATTTGTCAGGCACAAGCCTCGAGGTGAGTTACTTGTGGCATATCCTGAAGCCTACTGATAATTCCAGCCCGATCCAGCGGTGCGAGCCACTTATCCAACAAATGGGACCACACCACAAGAGCACTTGATTAAGCACTCAGAGGAACGTGACGCCAACCAATTTCTGGGGGTATCGACTGTCACGTTAGCAGGATTGGGCCATAACCCGAGAGAGATCGAGCACGCATCGTACCGGATGGATGCGGCAGAAGCGGTACGCAGAATCCACGAACTGGAAGCGAAACTGCAGGCCGCGAATGATCAGATCAAAGCTATGGAGATGACGTTGAGAAACCAGAGTTTTACATCGAATGTGAGTGGTTCACGGTACGTCCGGGCGGTCATTCACATCTTTCACAGAGCTGAGACGTCAATCAATCAACATACCTCTGGTGACAATACCTACGGAACGTACGGATTGCTCGTGGGGTTCCGCGGATGTGTTGGAAAGACAGAGTAGTATCGGCTGCGGACGCATCAAAAGTGCGAGAAATAATAAATATGACTTGAAAATTGTTTCCACATGTACATTCAGGCCCGGTTAGCCGTGTATTTCGTCTGCCTGGTGGTGAGATCCGTGGGTTCCGAGGTGCCACTAGTAAATTTAAGCCGACATGAGAGCGCTGGATACAAGTGGTACCTTGTTGCTGACTTCAATGAGGTCATATTCGGGTGTGGTTACCTTGCGCGCACGGCATTTCCGATTCCATTGAGAATTAGCCGGCGTCAACACAATTCGGCCCCGGAGTTTGCGACGTCTGAGTCAGTATTTATCCCAGAGATAGTGGTGATAGCTCAATCTCACGACGCCAGAAGCAATGCGCGAAAGACGATGGGCGGTATAGGCTTGATGGGTTGATGCGAACTTGCGAAAACCGAAATGCGAGTACCGAGGACGGAATTTCGCGATTCCAAATACCGAATACCGAGAAGAATGCGCGTGAAGTCCACTGAAACCATCAGCTATCTGCTTGTCTTATCGTCCGTCCTCGTCAAGAAATGTTCGAATAGAGCTCAAGGGCACCCATCCAGCCTTGTCTCGATTTCAATAGCCCGCTGATTATACCCATAGCCTTGCGAAAAATGCAAGAGAAGGCGCGAATTTGGCCAGTGTATCACTGACTGCGGCGACACCCCAAGGACGAATTTTCCCCTTCATTGAGGGTGTATATCGCACTGCCAGGAATTAACAAGACGTCAGGATAATCACGAAGATGAGAGATTAAAATACTTTCTGAGAATGTTGGCCCAGGACGCAAGGCTCGAGGTGAGTTACTTGCGCCTCCAGACGTTGCACAAATTAAATTTCCTCCTAATCCAGTACCATGTGATTAGGTCCCATGGTGAGCGGTTCGCACTAAGACTGCCGCGTTCATTCACATCTTTTACAGGCCTGAAAAATAAACATACCTAGAGCGTCAATACGCAGGCAATGCACGAATTGTTCGCAGATGTTGGAAAGATTTGGAAGCTTCTAGAATAGTACCGGCCATTGTCGCATCAAAGGCGACAAATACAAACATGACTGCTGAAAATTTGTCTCGGTCGAAGCTGGTTTGGAATTGAACCGGGCGATGGGACTCGAGAATGTATTCGAATCTCGAAACGATCCTCAAAGTAGAAGCGACTCCCGGCCGTCCGTTCAACAGCTACAACGAAGGCCATGAACGCCTGTAGAGCGGGCGTCGCCAAACAACTATGAGGACGGCCAGCGCTTCTCATACTTCAACCGCCGTTGTATCTGCTCCTTCAGCGCCTCCTGTTTTTTTCTTTGGGTCCCGCTGACATTGTTCTCGCCCGCGTCCTCCCTCTCCATGTCGACCAGATACCGGTCGATGCATGCCTCCATCTTGTCCTGGATGAGTAGCTGATGCCCTCCCCGCGCAACCTCTTCTGGGCGGACCTGCCATTCCAGATCGAAGCCCCACCCGTGCGTCAGTTCGCCGTTGGGCGTTTGGAACGACGGATCCGTGATTTGAAGTGCGGAAGAAGCAGCAATGAGGCCGCCTTCCTGGCGCCACCATCTCACCAAGTGCATCGCGGCCCGCCGGTGGTCTGGAGACGCCCCCTTCTGCACCATCCCCATTCGCTGGGCGAGCGCATCTAGAAATTCGTGCAGTTCAGTAGTAGGCTGGCTTCCTGGGGGCAAGAGCTGTAGGTAGGCGGGGGCTGATCATTCGATAAGATTACTGTCGGACGATCGTCACAAGAACACTTGCCCACGGGATTCAAGACGTTGAGCCTGTATAATAGATATGCTGCCAGTGCCTCCACATCATACATGCCTTCTTTAATGCCCGCTGTCCGCTCTATATTCAGACCTCGACTCCTGACGAGAGATAGGGATCCTGAGTTACGTACCTATTAGCGCAAGTTTAACGCCTCGTTCGGCACCTTCTGCTCCAAGACCCAGGAAAGGGAGCATGACACCAGGCGTGTCGAAAGCATACACCAGAGGCGAGAGACATAGTTTCAAACGCGTCGATAAGGCTTGCGTTAGACCTGGGTTAGCAGAGGTTCGAAAGGCCTTGGGTGTGCCTAGCAGTAGATCGAAATGAATGGCAGAACAGGCGATCAGGGCGGAGCATGAGGACTGACGGCCTTTGATGCCCATATTGCGAAGAGCGTTCAGTAGCGTCGACTTTCCTACGTTTGGCATGCCGATTACGAGCACATTTAGCTCCATGGCGTATGGATACTTTTTAGCTATGTCTGATAGGGGGATGAGCTTCGTCCAGCTTCGCAGGAGGATGGCGACATACTTACCTACGAGCATTTCGCTCAGGTTCCGTATATCTCGCGGGCGCTGCCAAGACGCAAATAGAACCTGCTGCTCCGGAAATTTGCTGGCCATCGCCTTGCGAAAAGGCTAACCAGAGCAGCGGTCAAGACTCCGATGTGTGTGAATATTTCGAATATTTACCTCCAGGCCCCATTCTGGTACCAAATCCCGCTTGTTTAAAACCACGATACGCTCGCATGCGCCGCTATTTACGACTCGACGCGTCGGGTCGTTTGGGTCCCATCCTCGCTCAATTCTCCATTTCTGAAGCGCACCTAAAAATAAAGTGCACTGGAATCAGGTTCAAGCTGAGACTGGTGTGTGTACACGTAAAAATGTAAGACATTCAACGGGCCCGGGTGTCCCTTCCGATGAACATGCACGCGTGATGCGAAATTACCATCAGACTAACCTTCTAAAGTACGATTTATGCTGGTCAGTGGAAGTCTTGAATCCCTCAGCTCGAGAACGACATCTGTTTTGGTGAGCAAGGCCGGCAACATGCGGGTGAACTTCATCATATGGCCCGGAAACCATGATGGCGGCATCGGCAGTGCGGGGAACGGGATGTGAGTGAGAGCCATGGTAACTGAATGAGAGCTGCGTGGGTTGCAGCAGGCCTTGCTGTTGTGTGAGTTGAAACGTGAAAGCGCGGCCTCGGGCGATGGCCGTTGAGCGTTGGGAGCAAACAGCAGTTTGCACTTATTAGGATCCAAGTCCTTCGGCTAAAAAAGCTTCCATGATCGCATAATTGAATATTCTGGATGGAAGTAAATAATGCCTCCGATCGTCAGCGAAAGCTGGCAGGGAGCAGGACACAATATTATTGCTTGGATTCCGATGACAGACAGCACTTTACTACAAAATAGCTCATTATCCTCTGAGATGACCACTAGAACGACGATCCGTTTGAGATAAAGAAGAGACTGAAAAAATACATGTAGCGTTGCGGAAACTAGTTGAACACAAGAGATGACCGGAGAATAGAGAGAGGACGCCTAAGGGAGTGTGTGGATGTGGAAAGCGTATCGACAACAGGCTGAGATCAACAAAAACGGTGGCAACGAGACGCCGCCTTCAGAAGACGGGGATCTATAGGACGTCCCTGAGGGAACGTCTGGAACTCCAGGAGGGCTCGCCTGCTGGTGCGAGATTAGACGAAATGACCCGCTCCACCAAAGGGCGCCACGCACCCTTAGACCCATCCCTCCTTGCCGACCCCGATAGCGTCAAAGTTTTTACCACTGCGGGTTCGTCTCTCCTGCAAGATAGGAACGGCATCCAGGTTGATCAACTTCTCCGACGGCGGCGGGGAGCCCTCCACCCAGCCCTTCCAACCCTTCTTCGCTGCGGCACGCGGTTTCCTCGGTGGATGTGGGGGATGCGATGCCGACTCGTGATCAGAGTGGAAGAAATCCTCGTAATCATCGGGTGTGCGTGGTCGCTTGGACGATGTGCGCGATGTGCTTGAGGAATTGGATGGCCCCGGGGTCGAGGCGGGGGTGGATGGAAGGAGCAGCGGAGAGGTGAAAGGTGGGGGAGTCACTGACACCGATCGCTGGTTCGCTGCGGGAATGAGAATGGTCGGACGCGCACGCCACACGGGCGTGGGCTGTGGCATCGAGATGGAGAAGGACTTCGCCACAGGCAGCGCGTCCAGGCCGTCAGCCAGTGGTTTTTCGGCCGCCTTCGCTGCCGCCCTCGCCCTCTTTCGCTCCCGCTCGCGTTCTTTCTTCTCCCTCTTCCTCTGCCGCCGCACCTCATCATCGTCTACCCGCTGCAACGGGGTGTAGAAACCAACGCCATTCAAAAGACTTGTCAACACGTCGCGGGTTGGCCGGACGTCAAAGTCACCGGCCAGAACAGTGGTCGCAGTACGTCGAGCCTGCTTGGGGGGTTTTCCAGCCATTTTGTGGGAGGGAAGGATAACGGCCATGAGGGAGCAAACAGGCCGCAGTGGAGCAGTGCTGGGCGACTAGTTGTGCTATGTAACCAAATAAACAAACAGTGACGGCACGTGTGATCCCGCTGGCTAAGGCTTCGATTCAACATGCGCGCATAAACCCCTTGTATCCCCTTTGGAGCCTCTTGTCCCTTCTTCTTTCTGTCTTTGTCTTCCATCCGGGCAGCCTCCTCTCTATTGTACTTCCTTATCTCTAACTCCTCTCCCACATTCCCGCGAATCCCCGAAATCAGTCTGATCTGCTGATGCTCAACTGAGGCAACGGCCCGCGCTGAATCGACACAGAATACATGCTTGTGGACCCCTACCTAGTCAGAGCTAGAGTCAATTTGCGGAACTCTAGCCCCTTACAGCCTTTGAGCGCCGAAACTGCCATTCAGAGGACGCATTCCCACCCTTCCATTTTGATAAACCAATCATGGCGCTCAAACTTGGCTAAATACGACGGTCTCTTCTCGGCTACCCGAGTCCCAGGCAATAACAATCAGTCAGGTACAAAACGGGTAGGACCAGATTTTCCTACCAGAATACCACTATTAATACCCCTTGGCGCCATTGTATTTCGATAACAATCAATCCTCGTATGTGATTTCACTTTCAGTCTAGCGCCAGGGCTTGGGAAAAAAAATCAATTTTACAGCGTTGCCTGGGTAATGATCACAACACGCGCCTATACTCGCCTACGACTGCTGTTATTTTTCAGGAGAACATTTTTCCGAGTCACTGGTTCATATCTTTTCGCTGATCGCATCGATTCGGGTTCCATCTTGGTTCCTGGGTAGGAACACGATTTCCCTGGATGTGAAGCGCAGCTCCCCATTCAAATAACCCATCCTCAAAATTTTCAATTGCCTGATCATCAAGTTTCCTCTCAAGTTTCGTGGATCCTATCCACCTTTCGCATGCCACACCGCACGTGTTGTCTAAACGCCTTCTTTAGCCGCCACGACACAAAGGTGTGGTTGAATCGTATGACGTCCTAATAATACCCCAGTCTGGCGCCTTTGTCTCCTCTTTGACAGCACTGACGCGCAACAGCTCCTCATCAACATTTTCTCATCTCTTTTTAGAATGCCGCCTGTCAACTTGCCTCCAATCTAAGTACCGAGAAGCGATCGACGCTCGAAAAATGCTTGTAGCGGGCGGATTCGTATCGGCTACGGCCGGAAAAACACGGTGTTCCGCAGGACTCCAGGTTGACCCTCCCGGTCACCCCACGCCGGCGACACATTCTCCTCCATGCCGTTATTTATACAATTGTCATGCGTGTCGGTGATAGGCTGTTCACGCATCCCCGGGCTCCCCGCTTCGGTCTTCTCGCTATGTAGCATGCGATCTACTCAACTTTCGGCTCCATCTGGAGGCTCTCCTATGGATATTCTCGGTTAGCATCATTTTGCTGCGTAAACCAGCAATGGACGAAGCTCCTGCATTCTTCCTTCGGAGATTAAAATAATCGACTCCCTGCTACACCCGAACTGTGTCCAAGACGTCCACGATCGAGGTTTTTGTTTTCAAATAGACATATTGCTCGGACCGGTGGACTAAACGGCATCGTATTCGACGGCCCCGCAACGGCCGGGCTCGGAGGTCATCGCGGGTAGCATACGGCAGGCAATTTAATTCTCTGGCTGGACGCCGATCAGATGGCGTGGCCACATCATAGTCCGGGGTCCGGCGTCTTTGTTGCGTCGTTGCAGTCGCCGGTGGCGATGAGCTACTGGGGTGCGACGCATCAGCGGCCCGACAACATTCCTTCAAGGTCGTTCAATAAATATCCTGGGCCGCGACGGATCCGCACCTGCCTACGTCCCGGAAATGACATATCCGGAAAATGCTGTGACTTCATTCCCGACCGAACTCACTTGGCAGATAGATTACTTACGGGTCGCCCAGTAACACGAAGTAAGCTCCGATAGACATCCCCATCTGGCGCCAGCGGTCTGGATCCCCCCACCCTGATCAGATCGGGAATTCGAATCGCCTGCGCTGTCTTCCGCCTAGATCTTCTATACCGCGACCTTTCTTATCACATTTTATATCTGTGCCCAAATATTTTGCTCCCGCGGCGGCAATCTCCAAACTTTCCTATTCCGGCAACTTGTAGATTGCGCACTCTCCGTCTTGAAATAGCTCGAATCCAACTGTAACTGCACAGTTGCATTACATTCTTTCGTTATTTCTCAAAAACCGGGTTTCCACCCCGCTCCTAGGTCGATGTATCCAAGAAAATGCCAACAATGGAACGGACCTTGAAACTGACGTAGCGTGGTGCTACAAATAGACGCACCCTTGCAACCAAGGCGGTAAAGCTTCCCATGGCCTCTGTAATCTGAATATATACTTTCAGCGGTGTACTCAGGTTTTGTCGACCTGGCGACCTCCGTTCTCATTTCGGGAACTGTGGCTGTGCTGACTGGTTGATTGTGACTGTCGAACCGGAGGCACTAAAAAGACTCTAAACAGGTCGCCTGGAGCCAATAAATTCTCCTATGTCCTCTGGCTTCAAAGTCACTCTGTAAAATGCTCCTTGAGACCCTCTATAAATAAAATCATCAGCCCATCCAAATAGCCCTATATTTGGAGGCACAACACAGATGGTGCAGGAGAGGATCCCAGATATTCCCGCGTGACCTGGGTGATACCAGACACCAGAATACCCAGTTTTCACATGAACAGGGGCTTTGGAAACCACATGTGCTGTCTGATGTACGAATGACCGCTGTTCTTCAGGGACTCCCGTCTGATGTGTATCAGTTTGAAGGCTCCTGGTTGATTGAGGGATGTTCTATCAGTTGGAGACCTATACCACCCAGGTAGGAAAGGGTTCTGGATTGATAGGCGAGTTGCCTTGTGGGAAATGGATGATCTTGGCTGATTTTTTTAACTAGGCCGAAATATGGAGAAAAACCAGAAGATACGGAGACTGAATTTCAACATTATTCTTTCATGTCATTGTGTACGTGCAAAGCTACAGAAAATCTCACCCCTGAACATATAAATGGTTTCAGTACGAAAATATGATGCTCTCATATCGCAGAGCCCAAATATTAGCTGGCTAGGCATATGGACTTATTCAACGTCTCGTTGGACAGTCGAGGTTGTCCAAGCTTTTCTTATCAGCACAGTTAGGTTACAGTGCTAACTTCATTGCGTTGCTTGGTCTAAGATACGCTACCAAACAAAGCCGAAAGGTAAACGACTCTGATGAGGGCCTGGAGCTGCAATGTATTTATCTAAACGGAGATTTAATGGGGGAGTAAGGGGATAAATTAGGCCGCCACGATTATCCGGCTTAAAGGTTCATTTTACGGCTGCAATAAACCCGTTTCTGGCAAATTTGCCGGCTACCCCATCTCAGCTGTTTTAATACATCTAGAAACTCTGGCGGGAGAGCGCATTAATAATGTATCTTCCCAGAAACCTCGAAGACCAGCACACCTCTTGACACCCAGTCGCAGTGTTCGCCAAATTTGAATTTTGATTCACATGATTGTTGAACATGCTTGCTGTGACAGAAATTAGCTGGTGACAGGCGTCTTGCGCCGGAAAGCAGACATCAGCTGTGCAAATGCAATGGACGTGATATTTTATACCCCATGGAGTACTCGATAAATATACCGGAAGTTGAGGCATGGTTAAGAATAGTGACCGTTGACAAGCATGCACAATCAGCGACAAACTACCTCCTCGATCATTGCCAAATTTGTCTGCGAAGGTTCGGTAAAGAGCCCATAGGGCGCAAGTGGATAAATTGGTTTGCAACGATTACGCTTGAAGGCTCAACTTTGACGGTTGCAATAAACCCGTTTCTAGTAAATTTGCCGGCTGGCTCCTTTTAATTCGCTCTTGAAACTAGGGTGAGAGAGCTCTTCGAAAATGTATCTTCCCAGAAACCTCGAAGACCAGCACACCCAGTCGCAGTGTTCGCCAAATTTGAATTTTGATTCAGCATGATTGTTGAACATGCTTGCTGTGATAGAAATTAGTTGGTGACAGGCGTCTTGGGCGGGAAAGCAGACACTAGATGTGCAAATGTAATGGACGTGATATTTTGTGTCCCATGGAGTACTCGATCAATATACCGGAAGTTGAGGCATGGTTAAAAATAGTGACCGTTGACAAGCATGCACAATCAGCGACAAACTACCTCCTCGATCATTGCCAAATTTGTCTGCGAAGGTTCGGTAAAGAGCCTATAGGGCGCAAGTGGATAAATTGGTTTGCAACGATTACGCTTGAAGGTTCAACTTTGACGATTGCAATAAACCCGTTTCTAGTAAATTTGCTGGCCGACTCCTTTATTCGCTCTCGAAACCTAGGGTGGGAGGAGGAGGAGAAGGAGGATGTATTAACCGCGGTGGGAGAGCTCTTCGAAAAGGCATCGTCCTAAAAATCTCGAATACCAGCATACCTCTTGACGCCCAGTCGCAATGCGCAAAAATTGAACTTTTTGATTCCGCTTGATTGTTGAGCATACCTGCTGTGATAGAAATTAGTGGGTGACAGGCGTCTTGGGCGGGAAACCAGAAATGATATGTGGGAATCCAATGGACGTGCTATTTGTGCCAGATAATGACCTCGATAAATATATGGAAATCGAGTTAAGAATAGTGATCACTGGCAAGCATGCACAAACTACCGCCTCGATCAATGCCCAATTTGTCTGCGAAGATTCGGAAAATTCCGAGGTCGGATGCAATTGAGTTGAAGGTATTTGGCTGCCACAAAAGTGCTGGAGAGGTCATACGGGGATTTATTATAATAGGCTATACATGATGAGGCGAAACGGTTACCATAAGCACTATACAAAACAAACAAAACTCGGTTACCCAATTACATCCAGTGGTCGTCTAAGTCTTAAATATCCGTAGGAGCCGAGCCTCAGTGACGATCCTAGTCCTACAAAGAGGGCACTCTCGAGAGCTTCCCATCACCAAGTCGGAGCATCCTCTGCACATGGCGAGATGCCTGGAAATAGCGAATCAGGAGCCAAACGGAGGAAGAGAGAAAAGGGCAAGGTAAACGTACCCGCAGTCAACGATGGCAATGTTGGCTTCCTCGTCCTGGCAAATAACACAAAGGCCCGTTCGCTCGAGGTGCGATGCCATGGCTTGCGCTTTCGGGGGTAATGGTGGAGGGGCGGAGCTGGCTGCAGGGGCAGAGTCGCTACTCCCCTCCCCAGCCGGCTTCGCAGCAGCCTTATCCCGTTCCTCCTTCTCTTTCTGCGCCCTATTAAACTCTTCCATCATGACCCTCTGTTGCTCGATTCTCTCCTGCTCTTCCTGCTCCTCCGCCAGGCGTTGTCGCTCACGCTGCCTTCGCTCCTCCTCCACAAGATCCCTGACCTTCTTGACTAGTTCTCCCTTCTCCAGCACCTGCCCAGGGCTCACATGGTTCGTAAATAAGACGCCCTTGAGCGCATGTATTGACAGCGCAGAAAGGGACTCTGAGCTCATGACAAGAAGCTGGTCAAGACTTGGAGGGGGGGCCGTCGGTGGTGGTGCCGCCGAGGAAGCCCGCGGCCGAGGTGGAGTGCGGTCGTTATTGGCATTGAGATTGTGTGACGACCGAGAAGGCCTCGGTGTTTGATGAGGCCCTGCATTAGGCTGTTGTGGTCGCGTCGCCCGCGGGGCTGCAGGAGGTGACCTTGCGTGCGGAGGGTGGGCGCCTAGGTGTGAGTTGAAATGCGTCTGAGAGTGATATGATTGGGGGATCGGAGCTGGGCGCGGGTTCGATGGATGTCGAGGCGGCGAACTCGGGTTCGTTGATCGGGGTGGTGACCCCGGCGGAGGGGCGTGTCGAGGCGGCGAACTCGGGTTCGTTGATCGGGGTGGTGACCCCGGCGGAGGGGCGTATCGAGGCTGCGTCGGGGGGTCATCCGGCGCGAGGTCCGGTCGAGGAAAGTCGAATGTCGGCGCTTGAGTCGGCGGTCGAGAAGGGGGGGATGCTGGCGAGTTAGCTGAAGTCGACGGACGAGAGAACATGCCGCGAGATCGGGACGGAGTGGATTTGTCTGGAACGGAATACTTGCGGTAATAATTCTGAACGCCACACTAAAGTCAAAATGATGCCCTGGAGAGCAAATACGACCGACCTCGTGCGCGGGTGACAGACAACCGTTTCCACCCTATGAGTATCCTTTGAGAGACCATGCCAAAGCGTGTGTGGAGGAGCTCACCTTGGCGGCTAAAATGGCGTCAATAAGATCATCCTTCTCGACCGCTCGGTCGGCCTGGATGTTATAAGCGTTGATATACTTCCTCAGTTTGGACAATGGTAAGGATTTTAGCTGGCCTCGGCCGCTTGCAGTGACTAGATTCGGCGCTTTAGAGTAGAATGAGTTGGGTAATAGACTGACGTACTTGTCAAGAATTCGATACAGTAGGCGCAAACATTCATGGCGTCATATCCCGAGGCGTTTTCCCCAGAGCGAGGCATCAATCCCTGATAATCGGTGCAGCTATGACAATAGGCATATCCTATTACACGATTCGCTTGAGTCGAGGGTGCCACTGAGCAATCCCGGACCTACCGCAGTGATTGCATTTCCGTTGACGGGCGAGAATAAAGGTGAATTCCTTGCAGATTCAATCCAGAGTGCTACAATAGAGCGAGAGCACCGCTACCTTGCTACATTTCCGACAGCCAACGGCATCTGCTCGAGTAGTTTCAAGGGTCGGCGGGGGACCAGAAAGAAGGGGCAAGCCAGACATCCCGAGTATGGTGTCTTGAAAGTCCAGAGAACAGCGATGAGCGCGAAATCTGAATGGTAAGCAACGAGAACTTGATGGAATTTGGTAGAAATTAATTAATTAATAATCTGAAATTCGGTCACGTGCAGGCAAACAATCAATGGCGTGTCGAAAACACGTCGCGAAAGCAGTTTCTTTTTTTTATCGTCTAGCATCTGGAGCAGGATTATCGCGCTTGTGGTCTAAAATCAACAAAAATCAAGAATCCTATGTGCTCTACGCGTCCGGGTTTAGACTCGGTAACCCAGTTTTTCGGACCTCGGGCCGACACACGTGGAAACTGGAGTCAGACCGAGTCGCGTTACGGAGTCTCTTTGTGCCACCACCACGTCTCTTTCATCGGCGGCTCTCCACCTTCTGCAGTCTTCATAGCCATTATTTGGCCCACAGCATTGGCAACATGCTCACTGTTACTTTTGTAAGCAGAATTAGATAATCGCGACTCCAAGTTCGTCTTTTAATTAGAACGGCAGATCAGGCACGGAGAATCGGAAGGATAATACGGTAAAAAACCCTCGTGTTGTTCCACGAATCCAGCTCAATCTCTATCAAGAAGGGAGTCTGGGCGGGCTGGAAAGATGCGCCTCTGTCTGAACTTGGTGATTACCTCGATAGTGTGTAACTATGGTATCGGCGCTCACATTTAAACATTTCCAGGCGTCAAGGCAGGTCGTTGTATGTTAACTCGGGTGAACCATGTTAATATGAATCTTCGATATAGCAAGCGTACGCCCTAGGCCAGGCATTTTTGAAATCGAACACCAAGTTCGATTTCATCTATGCGTCCGACCTCCTGCGCGCCAACGCTACAGGACGAGCCGTGCTGGATGCACACGCACCTCCGAAGCCGCCATTTACTTCCGACTCCCGCCTACGAGAGCAACACTTTGGCATAGCGGAAGGCCAGCCCTGGGTAATCGAAACACCACCGAATAAATCTCTAGAACAACTATTTGAAGAGGGAATCTTCCCGGTTCTCAAAGGACGGGACGCCAGATTTCCGGACGGAGAATCGCTTAATGATCTGGCTCGGCGCACAGAGAAGGCTATTGCCGACTGTGTAGTTGCTCATCTGACCGGCGGCGACCTCCATATCGCAATCGCCAGTCACGGCCTCTGCATCAGCGAACTTATAGCTGCTCTTTTACGTTTAGATCCAGATTCTCGGCGAGATATTTCATATGCGGGTCTTTTGAACACGGCGTGGACGCGTGTCGTGGTATCAGTCAAAGTACCGAGTCCCTGTTTTTCTGTCCCCCACCTACTAAAATTATATAGGACGAATCATACACTGGTTCTATAGATGCAAGTAATATCCCTCCTCTCAATGTTCGCGTCACGGACGTGAAGAATTCTGATCACCTTGCTGCCCTTGTGAGCCTTTTTTTTCGACTTCAAGCCTTAACCGACTGTCCTTCCAGAAGAAAGATGATCCTGTTGTTTCAGAAAACAGTACACAAGCAGAAGCGCGCGCTTTCTTTGGTGGAAAGACGTTGTCATAGAGTTCGCGACACAGAGTCGTTAGATATTTTAGAATTGACGTTTCATATCCGATCGATGAAACGGCGCCGGCCTTTCGTAACTCAGGACGCTCTGAATTGGTGAAAATAAACATTTGTATACACAAGACGTGTGCATTAAAGGTACGTTCGGTGAATCTTCACGAGTTTTTTGAATGCTGACTGGTGAAAATAAGTTGCTGGTATTCCATGATCATTTTACGGTGTCGACTTGCACAATCGAAACTTGGATGCCCCCTTTACCATGGGCTTCCAAACACTCTGCGATTCGAGCGCCTCTGTTGGGCAGAAGCCTTCGCAACCGGTGAGAATGATTATAATTTCGTAAGTTGGGGGGCCAGTGGTGGCTATTATTGGGTTGCTGGCGGCTGGTGATAAATCCCAACAATCTCAGGTGAAGATGCCAGGTTACTAATGTCATTGAACTTGAGGCTATGCTGCTGCCGAGTTCATGTTTTTCACTCCTTAGAAAATCGAAAATAACTTGCAAGTGCTTTGATCTGTCGGTACCAACTCCGGTTTATCTATGTAATCGGATAAAAGATCACCGCGGGTGAAGTGTTCAGTTTCTTAGACTTATGTCTGTTTGCTGAAGCCGATTCAGAGCCTCGAAAAAAAAATGATTGTGCCGATGGCCATGGGGCGGTGCCAGTGGCGGTGCACGAGTCGTTCAGTTAACCAAGATGAACTGAAGCAGCCTCTACAAGTAATAACTTCAAGACGAACACCTTGTCCATCCGGCAATCATTAATCAGGGGTAGCAGCGGCAGTTGGCAGTTGCACTTCCGACGGACGACCGTTTTTCCCACAACTGCTTCTTGGACCGTTCCAACGCTATGGCCTTTCATTACAGCCTTCCACCTCTCGACCTTGGGTCCTACGGTGTCCTGGAACTTAAGATAAACCTGATTACGGGTCTCCTCACCGGACTCACTTTCATTGTTCTCCGCCGTGCCTCGAGTCTCCTGAACATATTTCGAGTATTTATCCAACTCTTCATGCCCTTTTCTCAGAGTGAGAGCGCGTCTAGTCTGGCAGTCACTTTACAAAGCTGTACACCGCCTTTGAGCCCTTTACCTTCCCAGGAGCCTTAATTCCTACGACCAGGTGGACCACAGGAGCCAGTTGGCACTGGATTCGGCGTTTCCAATGTCAGTGTCAGACAGCCGTGAATGGAAGACAGCCGTTTAATCCTTTGTTCTCCAGCGTACAAGAACTCCGAGACCGTGAATCTCGTCCCAATAATCTCAGGCAAACCCGTGTTATGGACCTCGAATATCGATATTGGACGGCAGGTCGCCGCGGGCGGAAACAGAACCAGTTTTGTCAAGCCTGAGATGGGGAGTGCCTCGTTCTTGTGAGTTCGAAGCTACACTCTTCACTGAGACGCATTTAACCTTATCTCGCTAGAACGTGGGGCATGAGCTTAGCTGCGGCTGACGGTCTCGTGTGGCGCAAGCATAGACGCGTCGTTGGCCCGGCTTTTGGGACTCAATTGTTAGCCTCACTTCTTAGGGGTCGCAGACATTTCGCTCACTTCGCATAGGTACAAGTTGGTGTGGACACAGACGGCTAAAACTTATCGCGATATGATTGAGGTGGAAGGCTGGGAAAAGAAAGACGTCGTCGAGATCCCAATTATTCAGAAATTCACGCTCAAGGTGGATATCCTTATTTAACGATAAATCGTTGCTTACAGTTTCCTAGTTGGCCTTCCTCATCATCAGCAACTGTGGCTTCGGGTTCCCCTCCACTTGGTTTGCAAGTGTATTGTATACGAAGGCTTTTTCACATGGTTTCGCAGGGCTGTCCCTCCAGAGGCCGCTGATGGCGGAATGCCAATACAAGAAGCACTTCGCCTCGTTGCGGAAAACTATTTGACTGACCTGCTCGTTCCGAACTGGCTTATGCATTTACCAATTCCAAAGTATTAGAAAGTTCAACGTCGACTCATCCGGTTTTGCTTACGCAAATCCTCAGATTCAAAACGACTCGCATCGCCAAAGCCCGGCTTTCTCAGTACATGCGAGAGCAGGTCGCTGAACGGAAAGCTCAGGTGGCCGCCGGCGGGGATCTCAGTGCCGATGCATTCACGTTGCTAGTTAAAGCGAACCAAGATGAATCAAGCAAATATCAGCTTGACGATCAAGAGTTGGTATGTTTGATCGTGGTCATCTCATCTCAATCCACCATAAATGCTGTTAGATCGGAAATGTTTTCGTGTTCATGTTTGCTGGTCACGGTAAGCCCTCGTCTGCCGTCCATTGCACGAATTCTTACCGAGTGCTACTCCAAAGAAACAACAGCACACACCTTGGCGGCGACCCTGGGCTTCATGGCCATTCACCCCACTATTCAAGATGAAGTTGTCGAACAGATAATGTCCGTGGTCGGATCTGACCGTGGTCCTGTATGGTATACGCCCTTAACTGCGTGGCTGGACCTTCTCACAAATTAATAGGAGTATGAAGACTACTCGAAACTTGACAAAGTTCTCGCCATCTTCTACGAGGCCGCCCGCATGTTCCGTGAGTGATCCATTAGAGGCCCGAATCGCAATTAGAAACTCACCGTGCTTCAAGCTGCTGGGCATGTGATGATACGAGAAGCGACGGAGGACACTGTCTTGAATATTCCTAACCCCGTCGGTGAAGAGGGCAGCAAGACTGTCCCTGTTCCAAAGGGCTGCCAGGTATTTGTCTTATGCGCACATATTTCCACTTCTCGACATTGACTCTTTCCGTAAGGTTATCGTCGACATGGTTGGCGTCCGTGCGTTGCGTTGCCTCCACCGTTTTTCCCGTTCTAATATCTACACCGCCAGAATACAATCCAAGATATTTTGAGGACCCAGAGGTGTACGAGCCATCTCGATGGTATGGCCTGCCAAGTGATTCCGAGTTGTTTACTGCATTCAGCGTCGGTAAGGGACAGGACTCCAGTGCTATCAATCTTCGCGTAACGAATTCAATTTAGGGCCGCGCGCCTGCATTGGCAGAAAATTCGCGACCACCGAGGCCACATGTTTTTTGGCCCTTCTCCTGCGGGACTGGAAGGTGATGCCCCTCCTGCGAGATGGTGAGAACAACGAGGCCTGGAGAGCTCGGGTCCTGGACGCGCATATAGCTTTGACGCTCGGTGTCACGGACCTTCCTGTCAAGTTTGTGCGCAGAGTTTTCGAGAACTAGTCATGTAATCAATTTGGTGTACCAACAACGGCTTCAGAATTCGTCTCTTCCCTCAGACACACATAGAATGGTATATGACGTTGTATTTTTGAAACAATCGAAATACTCTACAATCTAGAGGTCGAGATAGCTATGATACAAAAATGATGGTCGGTCTATGATTTATCGGATCGGGCTCGTGCCTTGATCCGCAATAACTCAGAGTGCGCAGGCCTCAAAACGGGATATGCCGCGGCTTCTTCCAGACGTTCTTGAATGTCGAGACGCTGCCCTTCTCGTGTATCAGAACTATCGCCGAGAGACATCCAGGTGGGAAGGCTGAGTTGGCCCGAGCCATCAGCGTGTTCGTCCGGTTCTTCACTGGGACATCGAGAGGCGAAGCAAGGACCGTGTTGAGGCTGGGAGATGGGAGGTTGCTCATGTTATGTTGGGATTAGGCGAGAGCGGCGCCGAATGGTGTTTTTGGTACGGGGCGCTGATACCGGGTTCGTCGCAGGAGCGCTGGAGAACTCGACCCTGAACCTGACTGGCTTGAGCACCATATGCGCACCTACGACAGTGGCTTCATCAACTTTGCATCGCAACGTCAAACCCGTCCCAAAGTCGTCGTCACCGTTGTAGCTCCCCTTCCGCGAAGGTGAATCCAACCGCCCTCGACGGCGATGCCGAGCCGCTCAAAGAGTAAGCCAACCTCCCTACGAGTTTTTTCTACTCCATCGGGAGCATAGATAACACAGTGCCGGGCGTCTTAACAACTTCCCAAAGTAGTCGTCAGCATCAAGTCAGCATATTCTTTTTCAGGCATAGATTTTGCCTCCATTGTGCAGGACCCGGACTCATCCTGCTCGCGCTCCTCGTGGCTCTTACTACCTGTCGCACATCTCGCAGGCGCCGCAAAAGGCACAGATGGGCCCTGCCACTGGCAAACTTTGCCAGTGGCAGGCCCATCTGTGCCTTTGCGGCGCAGCACTAAGCAACTTGAACCTTTCAGCCATCTTCGAGTTACCGCAGATGTGTATCTCGCCGTCGTCGCTACTACGACTCTACATAGTACTCCGAGCGTCTCTTAGACCAGCCTGTTTTTGGAGAGCCAGAAGCATCATACTGTGAACGAAGCAGAATCCGGACATCTACATATGATTATTGGAACATAGTCCCTCTCTTTAAAATGCTCGTGGTGCGTACTTACGCTGGTCCAGAGGCAGCTTCATTCCTTCTCTTACCTCCGTATACTTTTTTAGTCCTTACATGCCCGAACGAAGTTTTGCGGTTCTGGCGCGAGTTCTTCCACAGCAGGCCCTTCACGATACTGAAACTGTGCGCGTTCATTAGTATGCTGGCGGCATACGGTGCTGCGCCGGTGTGCTCCCGGCACCAGAGACACATCTCGCGTGAAGCTGGCTTGCGGTGAGCGTGCGTCCGCGCCGCTGCTTTGCCGAGGGGGACCGGGTTGGTTGTGTCACGCGGTGGGTGCCGTGGAGTGCCTTGCAGTGTGCAGAGTGTGTCCTCAGCGTGGGCGGTGGTGTGCTGTGCGTGCGTATTCGCAATCTGTGCCGTTTGTCTTCGACGGCGGCGGTGATTTGGCATTGTGCGCGTCTTTGCAAGCGGTGTCGCGCACGACAGCTCGAGTGCCCGTGAGCAGCCCTCCCGCGCGCGCATATTACGAGCTTTTCGGCGCGGCGTGAGCGGAGCGTGGTGGTGGCATCGCTGCCCCATCTCTGTCTCAGTGGCACGCATGTCTTCATGCATCGTGTCTGCTCTCAATATAGTGTGCTTACCACTGAGACGCAAGCGGGGGGATGTGGGTATGTGCGGAGGTCGTTACCTGCTTGCTCCGGTCCCTCGAGGCGGCGCCCGTAAGCTGTTCGGACGTGGACTTCAGCTACGATAGGTGTGCCGCTCTATCTTCTTCTAGGTATCTCGGCAATCGCCTCACCCACGCCTCCAAGATCCTCGAACGCGCACGGGGAGACATCGTCATCTCAAGTGCGCGCTACACCGTGCTCACCTTCCACATCCGGCGCAACGGCGAGATCGCCGTGCACATTAGCATTTGCGGGTCCAAGGCAAAGGTGATCCTCGAGAGTGCAGGCTCAAATCAAAGAATACGAACTGTGACGCCGCGACTTCTCTGAGGCGGGAAGCTTTGACTTCGGCATCCAGGAGCACATCGACCTCGGAGCGCAGTACAGCCCCAACACATCGGCATTATTTTGTCATGGGCTTCCTGGAACAAGGGTCACGAGTTGGCAGCAGCAGAACGCGCGCATCGGGTTCTCGTACTATATCAAGAAGGACGATAGGATTCTACGGTTTAAGCTGTGCTTCGACGGTATTATTCTGATGAGCGGTTACAGCCTCTTTTTATAATTACAAGTGCTCGCACTGATGTTGCTGCAGAAATAATATACGAGCGGTCAGTACAACAACGTCCCCCATCTCAGCATTTGCGGCTTCCGAAATGCGTCGGGCGGGAGATGCGCGCTGGACCGCGCTGCACTGTTGTTGCACCAATTTTATTGTATACCGTGAATCACAAACTACCGTAGATGCTCCTGTATGATACCTTCATCGCGTAGCGCGCAAGAATCAATTTACACATATCTCATTCGAAATCTCGGTGTATTATGATGATAAAAGTGCAACAAGTTTTTAAAATTTATCTTCGGTGCCTCGAAAATCTAATGTCTTTCCATTCAAAGGATCAATTCAACAGTGGTTGACTTTCCATAAGCATAAACAAAGATATGAGGAATATCGGAGGGGTGCCAGCAATGTCGGCATGTCATTATATTCCAATAATCTACTCATTCTGGGTTCCCACAAGCAATAGAATGGATTATATTTCCCAGAATATAATATGGCCGCTGCAGTCGGTAAACAACACCTATCAGCATGTCTCAGCTTCGTCCGCAACCACCCGCGCGTGTCTCCACTCCTGATCAATGGTTATTGACACGTGAATTCACCATTATCGGCTGGAGGAGATTCTGGGGAGGGGTGGGGGGGGTGGGGGGATGTAGGAGGAGGAAGTGAGGATACGGAAACATGTCTCAATTAAATGCTTGTGTCGCGCTCCCTGAACACCATGCACCAATGCGCTATATCCCTCGCGCTGCATGAAACCAAAAAAAAAATGATATGAAGCAGAAATGGTGCGAAAGGCAAGATGCAGTAAGGAAGGTCACAAAACAGGAAAAGATGTGCACAGAGCGAAGAATAGAAGAGAACTTACGTGGGACGCCCACATTCCAGCATGTCGTGCACTCAAGTACACCATACGGCCGTACCCGCCCCCCTGCCTCGCGACATAACATGCGGTTCTGCACTGAAGTACGTAGGTCGGGAAAGATGCCCATCACGTCCTGCACCCTACAAGGCATGGTGCCCGCGACATCACGAAGCACGGCAACTGCGCCGCCCTGCGAGCTCACGAAATAACAAAGTGCTGCACCCGCGATACCCAAACGCACCGCTCCTTTGTGAACCACTCATCTAGTGCACTGCGGTGGGATGACTCCTTACTCTCTCGCACACACAGCGCGCTACCGGTAGCGCCGTCCCGCACCTACGCCGCAACGCAATCGCGATCGCGGCATGCGGCATCGCACAATGCAGTCGCGGGTGTACGAGGACCCCAGGGTACCCCTGGAGCTGCGCAACGGCGGCCCAAACCCAGAGACACCACACCAAAAAAGGACGAGGTCCAACACAAAGGAAGGACGGCAGCGCCGTTCCGCGACGACAACGCGCCGCTCAGACCTCGTGCAGACACTGCTGTGCAGTGCTTCAGCAATACCGGGGTTCCCGAAGAAGCCTGCACCTCGTCAAGCACACGAAGCTGGTTGTTCTGCGGTACGCAGACGGCTCACCAGCGCGCCGAGCCATCGCCCGTGAAGCTGTGGGGAGGGGTTGGCGCGCAGGAGAGCCGCCACTGGCTAGTGTCTGTATGCCCGGCGATGGCGCGTGGGGTGGGATCTGTGCGGAGCTTGAAGGGACATGACACCAAGCTGAGGGCGGGGTCGGGAACGTGGGGGTGACGGGGAGGGACGTGAGGGCGAGGGAAAGGAGACTGAAGAATGGGAGACGTATGCAAGTGGGGAGGATAGGATACGAAAACATATGCACGGGAAGCATGCCGTGCACGTGTCTGCTCCCTTCACCACCGCTCTCCACCCTCGTGACGTACGTCTCCACCAGCATCCACGACGCGTACATGCCATATGTGCACCGCGCCTCGCGCGCTGGAGCGGAAGCCCCAGGCACAGCTGCTCTACCACCATCTACACCTGTCGTACACACCCTGCACGCCTGCGTCGTGCACATGCGCAGACCAGAGGGCAGCATGGAGCGGCTGGGGTGAGACGCGCACTTGATGATTTTTGCATAACTCGAAGGTCACGGGCTACGCAGCAAGCGGAGGAGACCAGCGGTCCTGGCCACAGAATGGTGCATGGTGTGCAAGTGATCCTCCTCTGGAGATGCAGGGTTCTTGGGTGTGGGCGGGAGGAGTCGACCAGAGGTTGAGAAGAAGGCTGACATGTACGACATGCATGCATCCCGATCTGGCCCGATTTCCGGATGATGCTTGACGAATCGGTTTAGCGAGAGCAATTGCATCTAATATAATCTGTAGGGGGGGTCCTTACCCCCCCTACAGATTAAAATAAATTACAGTTTATTAGAGGGTCAAGACGACATCAAAGTCAGATCCAAGTCCGATGGGGTCCTGACAGCTGCCTCGGCATCCCGGCGGAAAATGCGAAAATATTCCAAAACATTTTTCTATGCTTATGGAAAGTCAACCAGTTAAAAAGAACTTGAGCTACGGACGTGTTTCCATGTCGAAGAACGATGTTGAGACCTAGTTGTATAAAAAGGCGTATTGTCGAACGTGTGACACCCAGCATAAGCAAAAAATCGTAGTATGGCAGTAGACTCGAACCCAGTAGAACCCAGTACTTATTGGCAGCACCAATTTTGATGACAGTCGATCAAACTTCGCCATCACCTTTGCTTCGCCATCACCTTTGATGTACGGCACTAAGGAATATTTCAAATTTGACAGTGGCGCATTGGTGGCGCACTTTAGCTCATTTTAATGCATCCACACCGAATATTTGAAAAGACTTCGATTTCAAAATTCGCCAGGACTTAGCACCAAGGCCCCAAAAGCCGCCTAAATCGCCTCCGTAACTCCTTATTTTGGGCAAATTTTCGGGCCTGCGGCGCCGAAGTTACCATATTTGGGGTGCCGGAAGCCAAAAAAGGCAACTGGTTGCTACCTGGCAATTTTTTTTTCGTAACGCCTCCGGCGCGGTTGCGTCCATACACAGCGACAGTTGGCAGTTGGGATTCCGGTTGGATTCCGGCGGACGATCGTTTTCCCCACTTGAACTTGTTGGACCGCTCCCACGCCATGGCCTTTCATTACAGCCTTCCACCTCTCGACCTTGGGTCTTACGGTGTCCTGGAACTTAAGATAAACCTGATTACGGGTCTCCTCACCGGACTCACTTTCATTGTTCTCCGCCGTGCCTCGAGACTCTTGACCATATTTCGAGTATTTATCCAACTCTTCATGCCCTTTTCTCAGAGTGACGGCGCGTCTAGTCTGGCAGTCACTTTACAAAGCTGTACACCGCCTTTGAGCCCTTTGCTTTCCCAGGACTCTTATTTCCGACAACAAAGTGGACCACAGGATTCAGCTGGCACTGGATTCAGCGTTTCGAATGTCAGTGTCAGACAGTCGCAAATGGAAAACATCCGTTTAATCCTTTGTTTTCCAGCGTACAAGAACTCCGAGACCGTGAATCTCGTCCCAATAATCTCGGGCAAATCCGTGTTATGGACCTCGAATATCGATATCGGACGACAGGTCGCCGCGGGCGGAAACAGAACCAGTTTTGTCAAGCCTGAGACGGCGAGTGGCGCGTTCTTGTGAGCTCGAAGCTACGCTCTTCACTGAGACGCATTTAACCTTATCTCGCTAGAACGTGGGGCATGAGCTTAGCTGCGGCTGACGGTCTCGTGTGGCGCAAGCATAGACGCGTCGTTGGCCCGGCTTTTGGGACTCAATTGTTAGCCTTACTTCTTAGGGGTCGCAGACATTTCGCTCACTTCGCATAGGTACAAGCTGGTGTGGACACAGACGGCTAAAACTTATCACGATATGATTGAGGTGGAAGGCTGGGAAAAGAAAGACGTCGTCGAGATCCCAATTATTCAGAAACTCACGCTCAAGGTGGATATCCTTATTCAATTATGAATCATTGCTCACAATTTACTAGTTAGCCTTCCTCATCATCAGCAACTGTGGCTTCGGGTTCCCCTCCACTTGGTATGCAAGTGTATTGTATACGAAGGCTTTTTCACATGGTTTCGCAGGGCTGTCCCTCCAGAGGCCGCTGATGGCGGAATGCCAATACAAGAAGCACTTCGCCTCGTTGCGGAAAACTACTTGATTGACCTGCTCGTTCCGAAGTGGCTTATGCATTTACCAATTCCAAAGTATTAGAAAGTTCAACGTCGACTTATTCCGTTTTGCTTACTCTTCTCCAGATTCAAAATGGCTCGCATCGGCAGAGATCGACTTTCTCAGTACATGCGAGAGCAGATCGCTGAACGGAAAGCTCGGGTGGCTGCCGGCGGAGATCTCAGTGCCGATGCATTCACAATGCTGGTTAAAGCGAACCAGGATGAATCAAGCAAATATCAGCTTGACGATCAAGAGTTGGTATGTTTGATCGTGGTCATCTCATCTCAATCACCATAAATGCTGTTAGATTGGAAATGTTTTCGTGTTCATGTTTGCCGGTCACGGTAAGCCCTCGTCTGCCGTCCATTGCACTAATTCTTACCAAATACTACTCCAAAGAAACCACAGCACATAGCTTTGCGGCGACCCTCGGCTTCATGGCCATTCACCCTGACGTCCAAGATGAAGTTGTCGAACAGATAATGTCCGTGGTCGGATCTGAGCGTGATCCTGTATGGTATACGCCCTGAACTGCATGGCTGGACCTTCTCACAAATTAATAGGAGTATGAAGACTACTCGAAACTTGACAAAGTTCTCGCCATCTTCTACGAGGCCCCGCATGTTCCGTGAGTAATCCATTAGAGTCCCGAATCACAATTAGAAACTCACCGCGCTTAAAGCTGCTGGGCATGTTCTCATCCGAGAAGCGACGGAGGACACTGTCTTGAATATTCCTAACCCCGTCGGTGAAGAGGGCAGCAAGACTGTTCCTGTTCCAAAGGGCAGCCAGGTATTTTTCTTTGCGGAGATAATTTCACTTCTAAACATTGCTGACTCTTTAAATTTGTGTTAGGTCATCGTCGACATGGTTGGCGTCCGTGCGTCGTTCTTTTAGCCGATTTTTTCTCGTTCTAATATCCCTGCCGCCAGAATACAATCCAAGATATTTTGAGGACCCAGAGGTGCACAAGCCATCTCGATGGTATGGCTTGCCAAGTGATTCTGAGTTGTTTACTGCATTCAGCGTCGGTAAGCGACAGCACTCCAGCGCCATCGATCTTCGCGTAACGAATTCAATTTAGGGCCGCGTGCGTGCATTGGCCGAAAATTTGCGACCACCGAGGCTACATGCTTTTTGGCCCTTCTCCTGCGGGACTGGAAGGTGATGCCCCTCCTGCGAGATGGTGAGAGCAACGAGGCCTGGAGAGCTCGGGTCTTGGACGCGCATATAGTTTTGACGCTTGGTGTCACGGACGTTCCTGTCAAGTTTGTGCGCAGGGTTATTGAGAACTAGACATGCAATCAATTAGTGTAAGTTGGTTTCTTCCACCTCGGGCCTCAGACACCCGGACCGCACACCACGCTGGCAGAGGTGGAGCGAGCGTGCAAAAGTAAATGATCACCTCTTGTCCAAATTAGTGGGAGCACGAGAGTGGCTTTGAATCTGTTTGAATAGGGTTTGAACCGCAGAAAGAAAAGGAAAAAGTATAATGGAGGTCCAAATTCGAATCGGGCACTCTCGACAGCGTGAAATCCCAGTAACGGGCAAGGTGGATAACGACAAACCGGTCGGTAATTGTCCACAGTATCGAATTCTAATAACATCACGAATAGCTCCAAGTGGATCGCCAACTATTTCGAACCCACAAAACATTTTGTCCATGAAAACGGGCTTATTATACAGAAAGCCGCCGGGTGGAGTGCGCTACGCTATTGGCTTTTGGTGGGCTGTCTGATTTATCTTCAATCGACTCAGTCCTCTGATGATCTACACTCGCAGCTGTTAATGATCAACCGATTTTTGACTGGGCACGAAGTTGCCCAGCTTTTCGTCCTCGCTTGCTTTCCAGTTGTAGACTGCGGCCGCCACACCGTCAACTAGGTGCCACTTCATCACCTCAGGTCCAGTCGGGAGTGTTATGCCTGTCGGCCAAATTTTGACCACGAGAACCGTTAAAACCTAATCCTGAACATTAGTCCCGTCAATGATAGCACTTTTCCAACGACACTTACACGACCACCATATCCGTGCATCTCTTTTCAGTTCCTCACCAAACTCAGAGTGGGCAACTTCGATAACGATGCAGAGAATGCGATCAACTTGAATGCGAGTCACTGGGTACATTGACCAGTCGGGTTGTTTCGTTGTGTTGTTAGTGGGGTTCTACCTGTGGCAGGTTAATCTCCTGGTAATGTTTGTGCAGAACGGTTACTTACTCGCATCCTGGCAGAAAACCAGATCTTCAGTCACCAATGCAGGGTGAGTCAATTGACCCAGTTTCACTAGAATAAGCGCTGCAAGAGTCCCAGTAGACGTTCCGTCTATAGCATAGCACTTGTGAACGACTGTCTTCCAAGTGCGTGGTCCGCTAGAGAGGCTGGTATCGAGCCTACCGTGTGCTCCACTTGGTATATGGACTCTGATACGCAATTCCCCCTCGTCCACGGTGATGCTATGATAAAAAAAGGGTGGTTGGTCGCGCTGGCTTACAAGGCACAGCAAGAACGTACCGAAGAAGTTGTAAAAGTCGAGCTTGTAGACGTCGTCATAAAAGATATTCACTTGTTCTTTGGACCAAGATTCAATTTTGAACACGAGGAGTTCATCGGAGCACAGGTCATCCAGCTTAATCGCGATCAACTTTGCAAAGCTGTGGAGATAAAGTCGGACGAAGCAGGAGAGTCATTCTTTGTGGCTAACTCGGTGGTAGTCTGAGACAGCTCCCGTTGTGGTTGGTGCGAAATATCTGGTTGTCGACAGGGGCACCAACCGGGGTCTAGTAGCTAGTAGTTGGCTTGTTTGTAGTAGTTAGGGTGCATCATCTTCTATTAACTTGAAGTTACAGCCGTTTTGTAAATTATACAGCCGATTTCAGAAAAGAATGCACTTTTTGATGGGGTGATGTACGCTAGATTTTGTTTACCTTTGTTTGACCCCGCTTCCGTCTTACCGCTCCACCAGGCTCCACCCCGGTGATACTGCTCCACATGTCTACACAACTCGAGTCCAACCACCACTCATGGCCAGAGGCACCAAGAAAGACATTCCGGACGACACAAAGAAGCTTGTAGTCCACCTATGCCTCACCCGCCGCAAAAAACAAGCCGACGTTGCATGCGACTTCCAAATCAGTCATAGGTCGGTCAAAAACATCCTGAGCCGCTACCGGCTCGATACGCAAGTAGTGACGTGAATTCGAAACTTGTTTGTTAGAGAGAGAGAAAAATGGGGGATTAATTCAATCTGAGTGTCTAAGGAGCTCGGGTTGGAGTCACACCACCGTGTATCACTCTACTATCTTAGACCCCGAAGTGATAATGACTTTTGATGGCTCTATTTTCGTTCTGTCCGCTGGGCCGTTACCTCTCGGTATTTGTTCATAGGTTCCTAGACATATGAAAAGTAGTATTCCTGAGTGCCATAATTTTTGGATGCTTTTCGACGAAGTTATGAGGTCCCCGAGGATCAGACCTAGAAGTGATAACGCTTTTTGGCGGTGTTTTGATCGCATCAAAAATACAGGTTTTCATTTTTTTCTATCCGCCTAGTGGGCTCCAAGACTCAAAGAAGTTTACCAGACCTTCGAGAATACATCCTTGCATGTCATTCTTTTTTCTCAGAGCATAGGAGTAAGAATTACGGTGAGCATCAGTGAATTATCACTTCTAGTCACATTATCACATCTGGGCCTATTATAGTATGACGCAAAGGTGGAGGCTTTGTGGAGCGTGGAGCGTAAGACGGACGCGGGGTCAAACAAGGGTAAGCAAAATCTAGTGTACATCACCCCATCAAAAAGTGCATTCTTTTCTGAAATCGGCTGTAGAGGGGTTTCGTAAAAATTGATGCTGGATTTTTGCTTACCTCTGTTTGACGCTGCATCGCCGTCTTGCTCCACCTATCATCCAACTGTCGTCATCGATTGCCCGGTTTGGGTGATGGGCACAGCACTAATGAACAAACCAAGTAATTAATGACGACAGGTGGAGCAAGACAGCGACGCAGTATCAAACAGAGGTAAGCAAAAATCGAGCATCAAATTTTTACGAAACCCCTCTATAATTTACAAAACGGCTGTAAGTTTTTTTGAATTTTTTTTTAATAGTCTGACTACGTGAGATAAGTAGCATCATCTCACCTTTTTTCTCCGTGTATCTTCGCGATCCCTAGGCCCAGTGAGGCATCGATCTGGCAGAGGCCCCGAGCGCCGGTCTCCACCGTAAAAGGTAGTCATCGCGAACGGCGCAAGTCAAAGATGATAGAGTACGGCTGAAACAAGTACAAGTCCGACTCCAAACACAAGGGTATGTATGATAGGCTTGCTCCGAACCTAGTAGCACCCACCGCCGCCCGGGATCGAAAAAAACGAAGCCTAAATAAGTTCAGGACTCATACTATCGGCGCTCGTCATGACCTGTCCTAGTACGCCGCCCACAGCTACAGCTGCCTCCGCAAATCACCGACGTGGTCTTATGGAGGCAGGCTTGCTCCGAACCCAGTGGCAAGGGTCAGGGAGCGTTAAAAAACGAATCTTGATAGAAGCTTCATATCGGCCCTCGTCATGACCTTTCATTACGCCCTTCCACCTCTCGACCTTGGGTCCTACGGTGGTGTCCTGGAACTTGAGATAAACTTGATTACGGGTCTCCTTACTGGACTCAGTTTCATTGTTCTCCGCCGTGCCTCGAGTCTCCTGACCATGATTCGAGTATTTACATCCAACTTTCCAGACGTTTTTCTCAACTGACAGCGCGTCCAGTCTGGCAGTCACTTTCCAAAGTTATACACCGCCTTTGAACCATTTGCGTTTCCAGGAGTCTTAATCCCTACCACCAAGTGGACTACAGGAGCCAGCTGGCACTGGATTCGGCGTTTCCAATGTCAGTGTCAGGAAGTCGCCAATGGAAGATAGCCGTTTAATCATTTGTGCTCCAGCGTACAAGAACGCCGAGACCGTGAATCTCGTCCCAGTGATCTCTGGTAAATCCGTGTTATGGACGTCAAACATCGATGTCGGACGACAAGTCGCTGGTGGCGGACACAGAACCAGTTTTGTCAAGCCTGAGACGGCGAACCTGACTGCCGCTTTCTTGTGAGCTCGAAGGTACACTCTTCGCAGAAGAATATTGAACTTGTGTTGCTAGAATGTGGGGCATGAGCTTAGCTACGGCTGACGGCCATGTGTGGCGCAAGCATAGACGTGTGGTAGGTCCGGCTTTTGGGACTGAGTTGTCAGCCTCACTTCTCAGGGGTCGCAGACATTTCGCTCACTTCGTACAGGTACAAGCTGGTGTGGACACAGACGGCTAAAACTTATCGAGATATGATTGAGGTGGAAGGCTGGGAAACGAAAGACATCGTCGAGATCCCAATTATTCAGAAACTTACGCTCAAGGTGGATATCCTTGTTTTTGCATAACTATGAAATTGTTGCTTACCCTTCCCTAGTTCGCCTTTCTCATAATCAGCACCTGTGGCTTCGGGTTTCCCTCTACTTGGTTTGTAAATGTATTCTATCCGAAATCTTCCTCACATGGTTTCATAGGGCTACCCCTCCAGAAGCCGCTGATGGCGGAATGCCGATACATGAAGCACTTCGCGTCGTTGCCGAAACACACTTAATCGCTCTTCTCGTTCCGAACTGGCTTATGCACCTACCAATTTCAAGGTATTGGCAAGTTCCGTTGACTCATCTGGTTTTGCTTACGCAAATCCTTAGATTCAAAACGACTCGCATCGCCAGAGCCCGGCTTTCTCAGTACATGCGAGAGCAGGTCGCCGAACGGAAAGCCAAGGTTGCTGCTGGTGGAGATCTCAGTCCCGACGCATTCACGACGCTGGTTAAAGCGAACCAGGATGAATCAAGCAAATACCAGCTCGATGATCAAGACCTGGTATGTTTGAATAGTAGTCATCTCCTCCTACTTCACTCTAAATACTGTTAGATTGGAAACGTTTTCCTGTTCATGTTCGCGGGTCACGGTATTATTGCCATCCACTACACTACATCTTACCGAGTGCTACTCCAAAGAAACCACATCAGCCACTTTAGCGGCAACCCTCGCGTTCATGGCCATTCACACCGACATTCAAGATGAAGTTGTCCAACAGATAATGTTCGTGGTCGGATCTGAGCGTGACCCTGTACGGTATACGCCCTGAACTGCGTGGTTAGGCCTTCTAACAAATTAATAGGAGTATGAAGACTACTCGAAACTGGACAAAGTTCTAGCCATCTTCTACGAGGCCCTCCGCATGTTCCGTAAGTGATCGATTAGAGACCGATCCGCAATTAGGAGACTCAGCGCGCTTCAAGCTGCTGGGCATGTGATGATGCGAGAAGCGACGGAGGACACCGTCTTGAATATTCCTAACCCAGTCGGTGAAGAGGGCAGCAAGACTGTTCCTGTTCCAAAGGGCTGTCAGGTATTTGTCTTATGCGCACATATTTCCACTTCTCGACATTGACTCTTTCTGTAAGGTTATCGTCGACATGATCGGCGTCCGTGCGTAGTTTTGGCTCTACCGATATTTCCCATTCTAATATCTATACCGCCAGAATACAATCCACGATATTTCGAGGACCCAGAGGTGTACAAGCCATCTCGATGGTATGGCTTGCCTAGTGATTCCGAGTTATTTACTGCCTTCAGCGTCGGTAAGCGACAGCACTCCAGATGCCATCGATCTTCGCGTAAAGAATTCAATTCAGGGCCGCGCGCGTGCATTGGCAGAAAATTTGCGACCACTGAGGCCACATGCTTTTTGGCCCTTCTCCTGCGGGACTGGAAGGTGATGCCCCTCCTGCGAGATGGTGAGAACAACGAGGCGTGGGGAGCTCGGGTCCTGGACGCGCATATAGTCTTGACGCTTGGTGTGAAGGACATTCCTGTCAAGTTTGTGCGCAGAGTTTTCGAGAACTAGTCATGTAATCAATTTGGTGTACAAACAACGGCTTCAGAATTCGTCTCTTCTCTCAGACACACGAGTCATGGCAGAATGGGATGACGTTATATTTTTGAAACAAATCGAAATAGTCTACAATCTAGAGGTCAAGATACATCGAGTGGCTATGATACAAAAATGATGGTCGGTCTATGGTTATCGGGTCGGGCTCATGCCTTGATCCGCAATGTGTTGCAGAACTCAGAGTGCGAACCTTTGCGGCTGGTCCATGAACGGCGTCGCCCTGATCGCAGGGCTCAAAACGGGATATGCCGCGGAAGCCCCACTCCCATAAGTCTCCTTCAGCTTCTTCCAGACGTTCTTGAATGTCGAGACGCTGCCCTTCTCGTGTATCAGAACTATCGCCGAGAGACATCCAGGTGGGAAGGCTGAGTTGGCCCGAGCCATCAGCGCGTTCGTCCGGTTCTTCACTGGGACATCGAGAGGCGAAGCAAGGACCGTGTTGAGTCTGGGAGATGGGAGGTTATTCATGTTGGGATTAGGCGAGAGCGGCGCCGAATGGTGTTTTTGGTACGGGGCGCTGAATACCGGGTTCGTCGCAGGAGCGCCGGAGAACTCGACCCTGAACCTGACTGGCTTGAGCACCATATGCGCACCATCGACAGTGGCTTCATCAACTTTGCATCGCAACGTCAAACCCGTCCCAAAGTCGTCGTCACCGTTGTAGCTCCCTTCCGCGAAGGTGAATCCACTGCCTTCGACGGCGATGCCGAGCCGCTCAAAGAGTAAGCCAACCTCCCTACGAGTTTTTTCCAGCCCATCGGGAGAGTAGATGACACCAGTGCCGGGCGTCGGATGGTGGGAGCTGTGACCTTTCCAGCTGAACAGGTTGGAGAACCAGCCTTTGAATTCACCAACTACGGGAGAGGTGAGGCGGGAGGCGGTACCGTTGAACTCGGTGGTGGGCTGAGCGTTGACAGCAGTAGAGAGAACGATGGGCGAGGCGAGAAGCGAAAGTGTGGATCGTTTCGGCTTCAGCGGGGGCAAGTCAAAGGTAGAGTCTAGAAGGAAAGGTCCCGTTTAGAAAAGAACCAGTTTAGTGGTGGTATATCAGCTCACATTTTATTTTGCGTTCTTTCTCTTTCTTCCGTCTTGGAGCTGCCGTATTATCCGAAAGATAGACGACATTTCCCATGCCGGTCCCGTTCTTGGCGCCTAACGCAAGACCCAACCCTCCTTGACATTCACCAGCCGAAACATAACTCCACCCTTCGTCCCCGACGCTCTGGTTCTCCTTGTCCTCTCGGGCAGATCGTGGCGCGGCCCGATTGATTGTCGGCCTGTGTGTGTATGTCGTCGGAGGCACAGGCGACAATAACGGGGAAGCCTGAGCCTTGGCCAATCCATTAAGGCGCTGCGCAACTGCATCCATGGTCCTTTGGAGTTCAGCGTCCGACGTCCGGGGAGCAGTCAAGAGCGGCAACTCCTCATCAACCTCCGGATCTCCCCCTGTATCAAGTTCCACCGCGCCCAAGCCCAAATCCTCCTCGGAACTGAGCGTGAGATTTAAATCGAGATTCAAGCTGAGATTCAAGCCGAGATCCATCTCGACAATCGGCGCAGAAGGAACACAGACTGGAGGAGCAACCGGCGCGGAGATAATGGGCTCGGCAGAAGAGTCGGGCGTTTCAGCTACCGCAGGGGGTGGAGGAACGACGGATGGGGCAGTATCTACCGAGGACCTGTGGCTTTGGGTAGGGGGTCGTTGCAGGATGTAGGGCGGTGCTGGCGCATGATACACATGTCCTTGTCGCGGTCCATGGCGCTGCCAAGTCTGTCTCGCATTTGACACTGGGATATCCTGTTCAGGACGAGAATAGGTATATCCTCTTCGGGGAGCAGGTGGACGTGGGCCGCCGATGCCAAAAGTCGACACAGGCCGTGAAGCAGATCCGCTTCGTGGGGCCGGCGCGATGATGCTACCTTCGCCGCGTTGCGGTTGCTGTTGATTCCTCCAAGATTGAACACGCGGACCTGCAGGGGACGGAGGTCGTGCCCTTGAGGTTCCACTTGTCGGGGTACGGGACATGAATGGTGGAGCCAAACCCGAAATCTGAGGCCTTGGCGCGTAGGAGGAGCCAGCCGGAGGAGCAGCGGTCAGCGGCCTTCGATTGCTGATTTCGTATTGCTTCGTCGCACCCAGGTCGAGCTCCCATCCAAGATTGAATCTCATACTGCCTATCCCGTCGATCGCGCTGGTGCCAACTCGGTCGTGCGCTTCTCGAGTCGTGCTATCTCGAGAGCGGCGTGACTCGTCGCGGTAGCGGCCCAGAAGAAAGTAGAACGCTTTGGCGTGGACACCTCGTCCTGCAGGAGCGCACAGGTCCCGTTTGATGGAATCACCGAGGGGATCAGTATGACGGCCCCAGATGATGCGTAGGGAAGAGAACAGTTCTGGGTCGATCAATGACGGGTCTTCGAGGGGTCTAGCAAGAGTGCTTGGAGACGGAGGAAGTGGTGGCTTGTACATGCGGCGCGAATTGTGCTTGCGAGACTTGGATGTAGAGAGCAGCCATGGATGTGATAAAATCTCAGGAATCTGTAAAAGTTTTACTGGGCTGACACAACAGCGGAGTGTCCAAAACTTACGGTGATTCGGCGAGAAACATCAACGACGAGCATTCGAGATATAAGATCCATTGCGAGTGGATCAATCCAGTCCGGCATTTCATACTGGCCACTTTTAACCTTGGACAGAAGAGTCTTGATGTTCTTGTCGTCGAAGGGGAGTCTGCCCGTAAGAAGGGCATACAGAATGACGCCACAGCTCCATATATCCGTAGCGTTCCCATGATATCTTTCGCCATTGACAATTTCAGGGCTCGCATAGTGAGGAGAGCCGCAGCTGGTCTCGAGTTGAAGAGAAGGAGGGGCGAACGCAGCCATGCCCCAGTCGGCAATTTTAATGAGAGGCGGTGATAGGGAAGCAATGAGAATGTTTTCGGGTTTGAGATCGCGATGGATGATGGAGAAGGTGTGGGCGTAGTTGAGTCCGTAGACAATTTGTTTGAAGTATTCAAGAGCTTCAGCGGCCGGAAGGCGTCCTCGGTTGACTAGAAAGTCGAATAGTTCACCGCCTTTGACATACTCCAGAACAAGAAACAGCTCTTTTGCGCCCTCATAGACGTCGTAAATGCGCATGATGTTCGGATGATTCATGAGTTTCATCATGGTGATCTCTCTGTCTATTCCGAGACGCTGTTTCTCGGACTTGGCCTGCTGAGTCGCCAGGGACGCGCGAGAGTTGACGAGCGGGGCCAAGGGAAGGATCTTGACTGCAGCGAGTTTGCCTGTGATCCTGTGCTTCGCGATTTTGACCCGCCCAGAAGCGCCTTTCCCGACGCAGTCACCGAGAATCCAGGGACCTATAAGCTTGGGATCCGTGGGGAGATCGAAGGCACCAACACCACCGGCGGCAGCGGTCTCCTTGGCCCAGCGAGTCCCTATAGGAGTAGCATACTGGATTGGGGGAACGCGAGGAGGACTGGACGAAACGTAAGCCATTATAAACGCGAAATGGGTGTAGGACAATGAGAGATGAAGCAGGCTGGGCGGGTCGCTCGCCAACGGGCACTGAGGAAGTTGTAGTACAGAGTCAAGCCGCGGCGGACTTTGAAAATTGACGCGTCTGTCACGCGCTCTTTTTGGACTTGGTGACCGTCCCAAAAAGTTTGGTGTCTCTTGTGCGTCTGTCTGTTCTCAGTACCTATGCTTTACTAAAAGTTGTGTAGATGTTGAGGGCCTCATGGGCCTTGATCTCTCTCCAATATATTTCGGGAGCAAGGTCGAGGTTCGACAAGCCATTACCTGCCTTTTTTTCTTCGAGCCTCCGTCTCTGGCAGCACCAAGATCGGTCCTTTGCTTCGAACCCTAGAGTTTTGGATCTCAAACATCTTTCTTCCACTCAAACATCAACACCGGAGGTTACCCAAGGTGAGAGCCACTTGCATGTCTCTGTACACCCGCTAATTTGTCCAGATGCCAGTGATAATACTTCTCTTTCCGAGGCTGGACCAGGCAAGCATATCAATCCGGATATTACAGACGCTAATTTGGCTCTGCAGACACCGTCACCCCTGATATCCCTCCGACCTTTCGCTTTCCGCCTTTTCCTTTGGCCACTAGAGTCCTAGAGCAACCGGAGGTTGACAAGGTGGTTGATACGGACGATACGGAAGTCTTTGAGACCCCTTCCTCGGAATACCCTGTATACGAACATCCACCAGCCCCCACCGCTGACGTTCTCACACTTGTGGCGAAGCTGCCGGAAATCCTCCCGGAACCAGAGACCGACCCCGCTTCGATCTTTGAGGAAACCTCACACATGGATTACGATGAAATCTCACACGTCGACTCCCCTGCCTCCGGGATCTCTTCTACTACCCCTATTACCTCCACCCAATCGCTGGAGAACCTCGTTGCTACTCACCAATACGACGAAGCCCTTCGTCTTCTTGACGAACTGCTGCAGTTTGACTCGAACATCCCGTTTTCGCCATTATACGAGCAAGCTGCTCTATTTGCGGTCCGGGCCCCAGTCCGAACTAAATCCGAAGCGGATGAGCAACTTAAGACGTTCCGAAAATGGTTCTCTTTGATTCCGACCAGAGATCAGTCCCCTCCCCGCCGGTTTCGCAAACTGCTCCACATCATCACCTTTTCGTCGTTGACCTCCCTACGCCTTCTCATGGAGTTTGGCTTGATTACCACGGAGAAAGGATATGGTAGTATCACTCTCCGCCATGTCATCCCAGTCGTGGCAATGTATGGCGATCCTCAAACTACGCTACAGTTCATAAACGAACTCCGGCAGCGGAACCGCAGTTTTGTGGAGGAATCAGCTAAACCGGCCGAAGCTCATGCTATGGATCGCAAATTGCATGTTGACACACTAGGCGCTGCAATCCGAAGTCTTGCTAGAGCTGGTCTGTTTGATCATGCCACTAGCCTCATCCCTGATCCCGAGACATCGGGCGTGCACCTCACGGCTCACACCTACAACTTGCTCTTACAAAGGATGAAGGTCGCTGGGGATACTCGGTACATTCCCCACATACAACACGTTATGGAGAACAGAGCCCGAAGCAAACGAAGCGCGCCGCAGACAATGTCCGCGCCACGCTTGAGTCTATCCATTCAGTGCCTTGCGCACGTGGGCCAGTTTGACATGGCCATATCCCTTCTTCAGCAGTTAGCAGGGGCTGAACCAGAGCTGAAAATCCGGACGCTCGATGTTCTTCTCTCGAAATTACGTGACACGGGAGAAGATCGATACTCAGCCTATGTCGATATTTTGTTGCAACTCCGAAAGGATGTCGTACAGCCCGCTGCATCATCGTCAGCCACCTCCTCCAATGTAGATGCTAGCATGACGTTCAGCAGCCTCACCCTCGCCCTTCAATCTCTCTCCAGGGCGGGCTGTTTCAGCGAAGCTCTAGCTTTGTTGCCTGCGTACCATCAGCTGAACTCAGTGATGGGTAGACTTCAAATATACGACCTTCTGATCCGGAAATTACTGGCAAGCGCGGACCGCAAGTATCATCCCGCTGTCGAACGTATTCGGGAACTTCGCGGAGAGATAGTCCTCGCGATCAGAAGAGATCCGGTGAAACTCGGCCCAGAAGATGTTCAGATGGCCTCCCTACTATCCCCGACACCCCCAGAACCCATCAGGGATAATCTGGTAGTGCTTTTGCGGATTATCAAAAAAGGGCTGAAAGCTTTGACCAAGTCCCAGATGCCACATGCCGTGAATATCGTCCGTTTCTTTGAACTCTATGATGCGGCGGGCCGCACACACGCGATCCCTCTTCTACGTCGACTTGCGCTGAGACGCCCCATCAGCGGGTCCCTGTTCACGTATTCCGAAATGCTCTTCCACGTCCGCAACTTCAACCCCACTTTGGCCATCCATACATTTACTCAGCGCTTCTACATCGTCGGCCTTCCCAGGGACGAGATCATTTTCCAGTTGAGGATAAGACCTTTGACGGACAAAGAAAGATATCTCTGGTTGGGCAAGCCAGTGAGAGAGAAGTTTTTCCCCCTTCCTGTGCACGCGGCGCTAGTATGGCACGCGCTGCTCGCTTTGACAGTAAAGGACAGTATGCTCCAGCTACTGTACGAAAAGCTCCTCGACTTCGCGAACCTTAGGACTGGCCATTCGTCCACGCTGCACCCAGGTATACCGCTCTTGCCGCCCCCACCATCGTGGGAGACAGGCACTAGCGCATATGCATTCACCCCTTTCGTGCGACGCATTGCGAACGCGTTCGGAACGGAGCGTGCAGCGCGGATCTTGAAAGACATGATGCAGCTCGGCCTCAAGCCCAACATATTCCAGCTCACTGAACTCGCGATGGCGTATGCTCGCGTTGGGGACGTCCCCAAGACGTTCATCATGCTGGACCAGGTGGAGAGTGCGATTCCGGGGTGGGAGCAGGCTGCCGCTGACGATGTAGACGCCAGCAGTGCGGAGGCAGAGGCGTCCCGCCGCCAGGCTCGATCGCAATCCGGCTACCTCATCCCCCCGGTGGACGAAGTGTTTTATGTCGCAATTGCGCGTGGGTTCCTCAAGAGCGACCAGCTCAATGCAGCCAGAGAGGTCCAACGGAGGATGAGTATGCGATACAAGTACGAGCCGGGGCTAACCCCCACGTCGACCGCCTCTACGACGACCTGAAGATCCTGGGAAGCGGTGGTGTTGTTCCTGCTCGAGCGGTTCGCTTGGTTTCTCAGCTCCTATGTGCTTTACTAACTTTCCTTTCAATAGCCTCTTACCTCCATCGTGCACAAGCCTTCGTACAAGAAGGTGGCGGGCTAATCCGGTACCACAAAGTTCCCGCTCAAGCATTGATCACCGCATTTAGGAGCAGTGCACAGCCATATGGATCAGTGGATCGCTAAGACTTCCACGTCTGAAAACCGGCAATTAAGATCCCGCGAGCGCGCGACATCTCAGTGCGTCGAATGGTTCCGGTTTTACCTGCTCAGCGGTACTTCACGCTCGTGCGCTCCGGGCCTGCAATATCCAACTATGCAGCTCGTCCCGCAGCAACACTGGTCGGAGAATAGGTTTAATGGCTGCATGGATCCCAACATCGATGCCCCGACAGCCCGTAACGGTCATAACTCCTATCCCGATTTAGAATAAAATTACAGTACCATAGCTGCCTTGGAATTACTGTCACTTCTCTGACCGCGACTACTAACAGAAACCTCATCAATGTGTAATTTGTGATTTCCACCGGAAGCTCGAAAGAGTTCCAGCGGCACACAATGCCTCCGTAAAGAGAATGGAGACATCCCAACAGCAGCAAGAGAATCTGTCCGTCGAGGTATTTATACCTAAGTACTACGTACATAGACGGATATCGAATTGTTAAATTGTTAAATCTATCTATCCACCTTGCAGATTCCTTGCGACCGCAAAAAGCTTCGCAACTGTGGAGATGCCTGAGTCCTTTACATCCGGAGTGCTGGAGCTTTGGACGCCCGAGAAAGTAAAGTAAATAGATTTTTTAGTATTATAGGGTTCCTTGGAGCTTTCTTCGGCTTCAGAAAGGAAGCACGAGGACACAGGCGCATCTCCTACGTCTTCTCTCCCTTCTCTGCGTCGGTCGGCGCAGGGTCCTTTGCCGCGGCGGCAGGGTCAGTGGTCCAGGCGATGCGGATGTTTTTAATGAAGACCACGCTGACAAGGGCGAAGCCTGCTACGGGGACGCCGCCGACCACGAAGACCACTCGCAGCGCCTCGGCGTACGCGCGCACAACGCCCGCGATCATGTCTGGGGGCAGCGTGTAGATGGCCGTAGGCGCCTCCTTCACGATGATTGCCGGCGCGTCGGGAGCGTACCGGAGGAGAAAGCGAGTAAGCTCAGTCGAGAAGACGGGCTCCGCGACGCCGAGGCCGAGGGTTCCGCCGAGGAACTGGGCGAAAGAGGCCATGGCGAGAGCTTGGGCAAGCAGTGCGGGGGAGTCCTGGAATTCGGCTCTGCGGAGGTATTCAGGGAGGACGACGTGATTCAAAGTGGATACGCACTGAATGGCGAGGAGCGAGTTCTGCATTCCCATTCCGGTCCCGATGCCAGCGAGAATCTGAAAGCCGACGAGTTTGGCCGAAGAGGTGCTCGCGTTTAGTGTGTAGAGGAGCCCAGAGCCTACAGCCAGGAACACTGGTGCAACGGCTAGGAAGGGCCAGCTGGAATGGAATGAATCAGAGACGATAAATAGATTGCTGCTAGCCTTACTAATATCCGGTTTTAGCTACAATCTGGCCACTGGCAATCAGGGTGATTATGACGCCAAGCACGAATGGGAAGATGTCAATGCCTGACTTGGTCGCAGAGTGGTGCTTGACGGCCTGGTAAAAGATGGGGATGTACTGATGAATAAGACAGTGAGAGACATATACAGTGTAAAGGAGCGGGCGACTTGCATAGGAAAACAGAAGGAGAGAAAACCGGGTGAGGAGGCAGTACATGATTATGCCGTATCTATAGCAAGTGAAGTTAAGTAAAGGTAAAACGGAGAGCGGAGGCCAACTCACATCGAACGAGATTTAAAAATGACCTTGGGAACCATGGCTCTGTCGCCAATATGAACTTCCCAAAAGATGCAGATAACAGCGAGGAGAGCTGAAAAGACGAAGCACTACGGAGGAGGGTGAGATAGCGAACACATACAGCACAGGAACTCACAATGATGACAGCCTTGTCGCCCCACGGTTTGATGTTGCCGCCCCACTGTAGTGCGAGAACGAGACAAGTAACAGCGCCCGCAACAAGGGTAGCACCGATGAAGTCCAGACGTAGAAATTGCTGAAATATGTCCTTCTGCGAGCGCTTCGTCGGGTCAGAACCCAGAGGAGCCGAGGCTTTGAGCAGAAACAGGACTGCAACTACGGAAACTCCACCAATGGGAACTGGGAAGAAAAAAATTAGGCGGAGTGAAAGAAACCTAGAATCAGACTTGCAATTTATGAAAAACACCCATCTCCATGTGACCTACAGGAAGACGCTAGTGAGTTTTCCTTCCAAGTGAGGTGCGGCGGGTGTACATTGTCCGTTAATGCACCGCCGATAAGGGGCCCTATGACACTCGATAGAGCGAAGACGGAACCGAAGAGGCCGAGAAACTTTGCCCTATCCTCGAGGTGGGTGATTTGAGATATGACTTGCATTATGGCGAGGACTACATGTGTGGTCAGCTGAACAAATCAAACTGGTGAATGAGCATGCGGACATATTCCTGCTCCCCCGACACCCGTTACTGCTCTTCCAGCAATGAGCTGGCCGACAGATTGAGAGACGCCGCAAACCAGCGAACCCAGCTCGAATATGGTGATGGCGGAGATGAGGATCCACTTCGCAGGGAAAGTCCGTAGGAGTTGACCATAAAATAAGAGAAACACGGTCTGAGCAAGAATAAATGAGGAGGAGACCCAGCCTTGGAGGGAGAAGGAATGGAAGTCCTATAGACCGTACAATGAGACAGGTGAAATGCAAGTTGCGAGATCCAATACCGAGGCAATTCGTGGAAGAGCCGTGGCTAATGGCAAATGTCAGGGATAACCACAGCGCCAGTGTCAAAGCTGCACTCACCCAAAATTGTCCCGTCTAATGCGATCAACAGGAGTGCTAGCATCCTTTCAAGATATCAGGTCGCAGTCCAGCAACAAAGAAAATATGTACATGGCGGCAAAGACAAGGGCCAATTGTGGGCCGGTCAATATCGCACTCTCTGGAGGCTCAGCGTTTGGGGCCGCCAGTGGGGTTCCCAGGTTAGCACCTTCTCCATCCTGAGTACTAGCTGAATGAAGGCTAGGTGATTTCTGGTCCGAAGCGGCGTGGGCAGACATCAAGAACTATCCATGTCATGAAGAGCGCAGATATTTTAAGCATACCAGTTCGCAGATCTAGAGGTTCGCGGCAAGGTGGAAAACAGGATAACAGGCTAATTCGAAATCGTGCCCACGTAATAGCATTTTTAGATGATAAGATCAGATAAGATCAGATAAGATCAAAGATAAGATCAAGATAAGATCAAGATAAGATCAAAGATAAGCCCTACGGCTCTTTGCTTCCACCCTCAAAGTCACCTCCGGCTTGAAGCTACTTAGCAGCCCATCTGCAGATCCTGGTCCCCTTTTCCAAATCTTCAATTGAAGCCGTGAGAACCCCTCGTGTGATTTCGACCCCGCAACCACACGCAGTCCAAGATGTCATTCTACGGACAGATCCCGGCCGACAGTACCTCTCTAGTTTAGTAGAAGACAAAGGTCTAGGACATTAATATTATTATCTCCCAATGATCATCTTTTGCCCACTGCCGCCCTGTTTCCTCTCTCGTTATTTGCTGTGTCCCCCTCCCCTCTCGTTGTCCTGACCCAATGTCCTCCGTCTCTAATAGGACTCAATGCTATCAGCCTGCCTGTGGCAAATTGAAACTTACACCAATCAAACTTACGCAGTCGACTTCAGGCGGCGTACTCAAACCAGGGATGTCCCACGACCTCCTTCATACCGAGCCTCTCCTTCGGGCGATACCTCAGCATGTTTTCTAAGAGATCCCCGAACAATTCCACCTCTTTTTCGAGCAAAATCACTCCTGAGTTCTCCACCATCGGGCCCTCGTCAACATCTGGCAGGTCATCCTGGGTACCAATCGAGTGTAGTTTCGCCCGAATGGAGGACTTGGAAGCCTGGAGTAGAACACCAGCGTGCTGTTGAACCGCTGTGCTCTTTGGTTCTCCGTCCTTCTCAAACAACCGCATCCGTCCCTCAAAAGAAGCCCACCAAGGGTCGGGGAGTCGTCCTAGCGTCTCGACAGTTTGTCTGAGTATGTCAGCGTCATCCCCTAGGAATGGGTCAAATAGCGGAAACCCCGCTCGGATCTCAAAGATCGCACATCCCAGGGCCCACACGTCCGCCTCGAAACTGGCCCAACCCTCAAAACGAGCCTCGGGGGACAGATAGTTCATCGTCGTCGCCGACTGGTAGTCGCTCGGCGGACTTCGGACCGCATATGATTGCCCAAAATCTATGATGACGACGCTGTCCTGAAGAAGCGTGTGAGCCGCAAATTTGGAGTTTTCGATGGGCCCAACGAGGCTTGCAGGTGCATGAGGGCCACGCGCGCCTCCGCTGCGAGGTCTGACCTCCTCCTCTTTCGGTGACCCCAAGTACCTGTAAACGTCGTCGTCTGACCATGTGCAAACCTCTACCGAGAGGCGAAAGAGAATATTTGACGTCGTTAGGTCTCGAGTCGATTGGTGAGTGATCCGTATGTATAAGAACCTATAGGCTTACCACCATGGACAAAGCCTTCCGTGTGCATTCCATATATTGCCTTCGCCGTATGTTTCGCCACCTTCCTTGCTAAATCCCCCCGTAATCTCCGGCTACCGGATACTCTCCCAGGACAGTCTGACATGGCCAAAACGCTCGGGCCGGCCAGCGGGGAGACGATGAATTGGTGCTCGCCATTGGGGCCCTCTAGCCTGAAGTTGTCCTCGACGGTTTGCAAGTCGCCATTGCAGTGCACCTGAAACGAGCTGGGAACGTAGATTTCGGGGATGTCATTCGGAGATTTCGACGAAGCGTCCGCGCGCATGGCCTTGAGAGATACTAGTACGCCGGGCTCTTTTTGTCGGTTGCGTGCCAGCCAAACTGTGGAGGAGCCACCGAAACCCAGCTTGTGGATGACTTTGTAGCGCCCGCCCGCAAATTCGTCGCCAATGGACATGGGATGGAAACCACCCGGCCGATATTCCTCGACCCACTCGATTTCATCCAGCCTCGAGGGGATGAATCGCGGTTCATAAATGGTCGATATGTGCCGCAAAGTCGTTCCTCTGAGGAGCTGTGGACGAACAAGGTTCATAACATATTTTAGCAGATCCCGTCAAAGTCGTGACGTAATAGGAGCCAGTGGGTGCAAGACGCCACATTTACATCTGAGACACCAACTTGTTCGTTAGCCAAAATCATAATGGCTCAAGCACTCCCCGCTGTTTTCGTACCTCGTCCAGGCATGGTGGTCCTTCCCGGTATCGGTGTGGCTTACAAGCGCGTGGTTGCTGCTGAGCGAGCCGCCGACCAAGAATGCGAAAAAGCTCGCCTCGACCGCGCCACAACCAAAACCCGCCAAAACAGCTTGGATGACAATTTGGTCTGTCTACGAGTTCTGGGCTATGCATCGCTCGAAGTCGACAACCTCGACGGTCTTGGACATGTGCTTCGTTCTATCGACTCTTGCGCCGATACATCAACCCTCATCGCCCTTGGCCTGTTCTATCTGAAACATTTCCTTAAACTATGTACTATGTATTGCCTTTCTTTTTTTCCCTCATTTCTCTGACACAGGATTTACAGTCTATAAGGCCAAAGGCCCCACGCCGGCACCGTCACACCACCCCTCCCCCCCTTCCTCCGAAGACCTGCGTGTCCTCCATCTCTCGAGAATGCAAGAAGCCACGTTGTCTCATGATGGGGGAAAATTATTGGTGCGTGCTGCTGATCATCTTCTCAAGCTCACGTCTTTATTTTGAACAGGCCTTAGACCGTGACGGCAACCGCTGCGTAATTACGGGGGCTTATCATGCTACCAAAAAGCCCTCGGATGAGGTCCTTGAACATTACCATCATACTCTGCAACAAGCCATCACTACAAACGCCGCTCATGTAATTCCCGAGTTTCTCAATAACGCCACGCGATCCGAAATCCAGAGCGCGGTTGATGTTGAGATAGAAAGCCTCTTTAGTTCTGATTTGGTTAGGGATAAAAAGGTACCATCATTTGTGACCTGTATGCATCGTACTGAGAATCTGTAGATGACAATATTCTAACATGTGGATCATGCTCAGTATTTTCGGTTCGCCGGCTCTGGTCGACGAGCTGCGGGGGATGCAGATTCATCGGCCCGAGAATATCTTCACCGTCAACTGGGAAGATTATGACCTCTTTGACAAACTGATACTTTGGTTCGAGCCCACGGTGCACCTGTTTCTCATTGATTTTTTAAAACCAAGTACTAAATGAAATGCAGGACATCCCCAATGTGTACAAAGTTTGTGTCCGAGAGGAATATCGTCGTCCCTCCAAATCTGTTGGCCTCATGCGTGAACGCGTTCACACCGTAACATTCCCTTCTAAGCCTGATATCCCTGCCACCTCGCCGCGTTACCTGGCCCTTCATGCTGCCTGTTGTAGAATTGCTACCCTTTCTGGCGCAGCGGACCACTTCAGCAACGCCGAAGAGGATTTCGAAAAATATCGGCGAACCCCATTATTCGAGACTTCAAGCGAAGCTCTGGACTCCCTCTCCCATCTTCTCACTCTTGGCTTCGAATCAAAGAGCAGACCAGTATTTCAGGACGAATCGTAATCTCCGGCTACCGGAGATGACCAAAACGCTCGAGCCAGCCAGCGGGGAGACGATAAATTGGTGCTCGCCATTGGGGCCCCCTACCCTGAAGTTGTCCTCGACGGTTTGCAAGTCACCATTGCAGTGTGCCTAAAACGAGCTGAGAATGTAGATTTCGGGGATGTCATGCGGGGATTTCGACGAAGCGTCCGCGCGCATGGCCTTGAGATACTAGTGTGCCGGGTTCCTTTTGTCGGTCGCGTGCCAGCCAAACTGTGGAGGAGCCAGCGAAACCCAGCTTGTGGATAAAATTCGTCACCAATGGACATGGGGTGGAAACCACCCGGCTGATATTCCTCGACCCACTCGATTTCAATTCAATAAGCACTCCCCACGGCGAATTCAAACTTGCAATCCCCACACTCCCCGAAGCTTGAAACCGAACCATTATCACCGTACCGTGTGTACCATTACTTCTGCTCTTTATGTACATAGCCTCAACGCCAAAAAAAGCTAATAATACGGTAACAATACACACACAAAAAAACATGCTGTAGCAAGCGAAAGCAAATATACACATGCGCCTATGAGATGAATGAATGGATGGGAGAAACTGGAGCGATGAGAGTGGTCCGTGTACGTTTACTATAGCTTGCGCCGATAAATAGAATATCAACGCGCAGGAGGGAGAGAGGGAGGGGGCTATTATAGATGCCCGACAAACATACCACGGAGGGCTTTTATGTGATGTGTATGTGCACGCATGCAGGTAAGTATATATGTATCGTATCGTCCGTACCGTTCCGTTCTTCACTTGCGAATGTTCGTATACGCTGGTGGCAGCTCGACCGTCTCGGGCTCCTCGCCGGCCGGCGCCTCGCTCGGCCCCGCGTCCGCGTGCTGTATAATATTGACCGGGCGCATCTGCCGCGGCGCCCCCGTCTTGCGTGTGCTGGTGCTCATACTCGTCGATGGGTCAGGCGTCCCGCTGCGGCTCTCGGACAGTACCCCGCTTATGGGCCGCCCTTCGGAGTCTGTCGCTGCACTCAGCCGTCGTTCCTCCATCGAGGGCCGCCCGACGGTGGATTCTGCGACAAGGTACGGTTGGGGTTGGTAGTACTGCGGCAGTTCGTTGCGCGTCGCGGTGCCTTCGTCGCCCTCGTCCGCCTGCAGCAGGTCTGGGCGGATCTTCTCTCGTTGTTCTCTGTGTAGGCGGCGGCGTCGCATAATAAACAGAATCACGAGGAAGACAGCAATGAGGAAAGCCACGCCGCCGACGACGGGGCCGACGATTACGCCGATGTCCACTTTCTTTCCGCTAGAAATAGACCGTCGTCAATTCTAGAGTCAAGTTATCGCGAAGAAAAAAGGCGGCTTACTCGCCACCACCTCCACCGCCTCCTCCGCCTCCTCCGCCTCCACCGGAAGGAGCTCCTGTTCCAGTGGGATAGCTGCCCCCTGCGGGATCACCAGCAGTGGAACTGGGACTGTCACTCTTGAGGCAAGATAGGTCGTTTTTAGCTCCGCTGTCGACAATTTTTAGAGTGCTGCCGGCGGAGCCATTACCGCGGTCATCTCCACCGACGAGCAAGAGCGTAGTCATCCCCCGCAGCGGCGGCGTCCATGAAAAGCCTGTGCCTTGTTCTGGGACGTCTGTGATTTGACCCTCTGGTATCTCAAAGGACTGTCCCCCGGGAATGACTCCCTGAGCAATGAGTTATGGTTAACACAGCTGGTTATAGCAGATTAGGGAACCGTACCTGAAATTTTGGATTGCTGACAGGATGATGCGTCATCAGAAGCTGGTGACGACAGTGCAAGGTATGACATACCCTTGAGCCAGAGTCTTGTCCCACCATATTCTCGTAGGAACACACTGGGTAATAAGCCCGTCGGGGACGATGGAGAACGCGAGCGGCGCTTGGACGTTTTTGCTCGGATCAAAACAGCTTGCGTCGCCAGAAGTAGCAACCTGCACGCCAACACTCGTTCCGCCTGAACCAAAGCCCGTAGCATCGCTGACCTAGCAGAAGAAGAGTCGGGATGGGTGAATCCGAATAGAAGAGATCGCGCGCACAACCGCGACAAATTGGGAATTTGCGGGGAAATTGAGCTTAAATGTGACTTCTGCGGAGTTCCCTGAGAAGGGTACGTCCTGTATCTTGCGGGCCTGTGGGTAGGATAAGTGGACAGAGAAGGCGAGAGAGGGCGTTTCAGGACCTCGATCCCGTTGGGGAGGGGAGTGGCGCCAACAGGCACTATGAGGGCGTAATAAGGTGGAGAGCCACCCGAGACGGATATTGTCAGGTCTTGGCACTGAGCGGGCGGGGCCTTGAAGCTCCATGTATATGCATTAGAAAGAAGGGAAAGAGAAAGTACAACGGCGGCGGTCGTCGCCATCGCTAGTAGAAGTGGTGGTGCAGAGTTGAAGTCACACCCGATACGGCGGCGTCAAGATCCCGGTGTACACGACACAGCCACCAAGATCGGCGAATTGCCTAAAATTGAAACAGCTTAGCGATTATCCGTCTACTACAAGTCTCTACAAGTCTACTATGTACAATTCTCGTCATGAACTCGAGGTTCAGAATAGCAATAGCAAAATAGCAAACATTACACGGGTCAGGTACAGAATTCAAGTCAATTGCAGCATGTTCCCGTCCACTATCGGAGCAGAACCGCCGTCCAGGGGAACATTTGCCACCTCGCTGATTACTGTTCCCTGTCCAGTTATCCCCATCATCCCCGGCGCCGATAGCGAGTTCATCCCCAGCGCCCCGTTCCGCGCGATCTCGCTTCTGATATTGTCGAGCATCTTCTTCAGCCCCAGCCGCTCGTTCACAAGCGCCATGCGCGCACTCTCCAGCCCCTTGCGTTCGTCTTCAAGAATCTCCTCCAGCTCCTCGAACTGCGACATCTTGAGCTCAAGCTTGGTCAGTGTAAGCTTAATGAGTGATGCGAGCGTCGACCGGATCTGCACATCCTCCGCATCCGCGAGCGCCTTTGCAGCCTTGGCAGAAGACTTGAGCGCCAAATCCGCCGCGCGCACGGCCTGCGAGTGCGCCACAGTGTGCTTGCCAGCTTTTTTCTGCGGCGGGTCGATGGACATGCTGCTGCTGTCCGCGGCGGGGGTCGACGCGCCGTTCGTCCCTTCGCGCTTTACCTGATCCTCCTCCTCGTTCTCGCCTGATTCGTCCACCGCGGCCTTGGTGTCGCTCGTAAGATGGTGTAGCGCAGTCTTCGCGGCGTCGGCGGCAACGCCAGGCCCGATCACCCCCGCGAGGAACGCTACAACGCTCATAACAGGGTTATCCGCCTGCTCGAACGGAATGCGTCCGTGCCTCAGCGGGCCCATCGACGCCTCCGTCGCAAGGTATGGGTCCTCGATCGGCAGCTCCAGGAACTTGCGAATACACTGCTGCGCCGAGCGCGTCCCCACATACTCCTCGATCTTCGACCAGTCGTCGTCGAACATCTCCACGCCCTCAAGCAGCAGTAGCACCTCCTGGTCCGTCCAGTCGTCCGCAGGCCCCTGCGCGACGCTCGTGAGCTTGACAAAGTCGCCACTGAACATTGTCGACGGGAAGCGCCCGTCGAGGTAGCACGGCGCGCAGATCTCAAACTTCTTCTCCTTGAGCGAGTGGTAGCGGAGGGGCGTGCAGTCAGCGCCGCAGGTGTCACAGGTGTATGCGCCACTTGCGCGACTGGTGCCAGCCGCAGAACCGTCTCGCGGGTCGTTGGCGAGTGTCTCGGCTTCGGTGCTATCGATGGGGCGCGAGGATTTGTTGGAGGTCTGGTAGATATTCGAGCGGAGCTCGAGGGATGCAGGGGTGGGTGCAGGCTTTTGGGCGCCGTTGACAGCAGTGGCGCCAGGGTTCTGATGTCGTGTCCCAGGATGTAACGATTGGAGGCCGCGTGGTGTGTCGAGGATAACGCGGAAGTGGCCGGTGAATGGTGGTGCTAGAGCAGCCGGACGCGAGTCAGGGTCGATCTACAAGGAGGGCGTGAGCGAAAAGCCTTTCAAGAAGTAGAAAATAAAACCCACCTGATAGTTAATTAGACCCCACTGCTCGAGGAAAGCGTGCACGCGCATGATAGCACACACGTCGCCCGCCAAATTTCTTCGACAGGCAGTAACGGTCAAGTACTCCATTGGCCGGAGCCTGTACGTGTTGATCATAAAGTCCCGGTAGTCCTTGTATATCGCAGGCGTCTTGGAACGGTTGCGCGAGTTGAAGAATTCAGGCAGTGCGCGGCGTTCGACGGGGTGAATTTTGGCCATGTCGAACCAGGCTGAATACGAGGGGATAATGACCTCATGGGTCTGCGCCGCGAGATATTTGCGAGCCTGATCCTCGAGACGCAGACGAGTCGCCTCGAGCTGCGCGGGGTCCTCGTCGTCGTTGTCATTATCCGAGTCGCCCTCGTCGTCGGCGCCCTTCGCCCATCGAGACGTCCCCGCCATCGTCGTCGTCGTCCACCTTCAAAAGTCGGACGCGCCCGCCGTTCTCTGCGCGAGAGCTGCTCCAGTCTTCAGACTGCAAGTTGCCAATGTCGGTCGAAGTTAGAGGCTCCAGTTCACTTCGTTTCCCCAGAGCAGCGTCGTGGTCGACGGGGTAGGCCCCCTCATCCTGCTCCGAGCCACTCATCCGCATTCTTTTTGCATCGGAAGCACCGGGAGAGGGCGAGCCGGCGCGTTTTGGTGAATCCATATGACAGTTGGTTGGGTTGCAGGTTGTTGGCCAACGCGCTGTGATAAAGCAACACCAAACAGACATCTATTATACAAATGAAGGCGGTCACGAGAAATATTGATCGACCAATGAGATCGCTTGAATGTCCCTCACCGCCACAGGACAAACATCAAATGACAGCGGGGACAAACATTGAGACAAACAACGCGTACTTCCCTCTCGACTCCGCTCGCTCCTTTGTCAACATGGTCAACATGAATACCATGGACCCTGAATGGATTACCTATCTCCCACTGACCTTGACCCTCCTGATGATCAGCACTAGCAGACTTCATGACGTATCGCTTTACCTGTAGACTCTTTATTAATAATATCTTGAATTGGACAACTGAGTACAGCCTTTCAGCCTCTGAAACTGTTCAAGCTGATCCTTTGAGACCTGACATGAGAGCCAGGAGGAGCCAACCGAAGGTTGGCGACGAGTGGCGTATCAATTATGATTCCCATGTTAGGACATCTGTATTTCATTGACACAATCTATCGTTACTTCGGTGACTCAGATGAAGACCCTCCAGCCGACTTTTGAAAACTGACACGAGTGGGGTATTAATTTTTTACGACATCTCAATATTTCATTGACACAATCTATTGTTGCTTCGGCGACGCAGGTGAGGACTCTTCCAGCTGAATTTTTGAAACCTCACATGAGCGCCAGGAGGAGCCAACCGAAGGTTGGCGACGGGTGGCGTATTAATAATGACTCCGGCGTCGGGACATCCCTATATTTAATTCACACATTGGATCGCAGCTGAGGGTCTGAGATATGGTACAACTACCGTAGCAAAGCACGGGTTCTTGCTAGTGCAAATACAAAACACGAATTAAATTAAATTTGCCAGAGCACGGTGTAAGCCAAATGACCAGAATACATTCTTCTCAAGCGACGCGCAAATATTAGAAATACAATGAAGGGTGACACTACGACGACTACACCGCCCTCGCACAGTCAGGGCACCGGCGGGATGCCCTCCTGACGGAGAAGAGAGCCAGTAAAGACCGTCTTGTTTTCGGCTGCTCGGATGACGGCGTCTCCAATTCGGCCTCCTCCGATCCATCGTCCGCCTCCTCAGCCGATACGCCGCCGCGCAACAAGCGGAGCAGCCAGTCCCAATGGCGATTCTCGCTGTGCTCCCAAGCATTGTAGATGCACCAGAGGATGAGAGCGGAAATTGCTACCCAAATTATGACGACCAACTTGAGGGTGACGAAGTCTGAATGTTGAAAGCACATGAACAAGAACGCCGCAAGGAACGAGACCATCCTTGATCAGGCTGCATTAGCTCTTGACCATTGTCACAGCACGGTATGTACTTACGACCAGACCAGCAACGCGTAAGGCAAGGAGTGCAATATGGCGAGCGATTCGAGGCCCAGTTTGGGATGCGTCCGTGCGGCGAGGTAATTTGCCTGCGCATTCCCAGGGTCAGCTTTGTAAATAAGCAGAACTTGGGGACTGACTGCTTCAGCGGCGGTTTGAGCATCTCGATCACGGTTTTGCTTCGAAAGTAAGAGTCCTATGATGATGCTGCCTATGCTCGCCAATGTCGACAGATAGCTCGCTATCTGAGCCGGCGAGCGGGTAGCAGCCAAGTTGCCGCCTTGGTCGACGCTCTGGATTGAGAGAAACGCGACATTCCCAGCAAGGATAATAGTAGCCTAAGAGTAAGGTAAGAATACAGACGGATATCGATACCACGGCTGCAACGCACGTGGAGCGTAAACTCTGTCCACTCGTTATTGAGGCGTTGGATGAAGTCCGTCCAGCCGCGGTGTCGGATTAAGCCGTCAGTGTATATTGTTTGTAACCCGACAAGATGGACGTCAGGCGCGTAGAAGAGCAATGGGCTCAATATATTGATGAACATTGTCCGCTTTCGGACGGTGTCGTAGACGGATTGGTCAACATCGAGACGTGCTTCGGGCTCCCCGTGGAAATTGTATACGCGCGCTCGGGCTGAGAGGGGATGTCAAGGCGCGGAGTCCGAGAGGATGAAGCACTCGTACCGAAAAAAAACATGAGTCGACCTGGAAGACCCGAGATTCAGATCCAGCGTCCACTCAAGCGGACGACTACGCACCTATTAAACAGCTGGAGCCCCAGAATTTGTTGCCAATATTTTCTACGTGTATCTTGTCAGTTGCAAGCTGCCCAAGATGCACTCGCGGCTCACTCGCAAACCCATCTGTTAGTTTGAGCATACGGCAGAGATCTTCCACCTTCCAGCTGACGGTTGACGTTTTTGAGGTGACGAGATCTACATAGAGTGAGATAGGCCAAAAATGCATGGTGAGATCGCACACCGCCCAGCGCATGAAGGACTACATCTCTAAGCTCGTCCACGATTTCACGCGTAACCTCCAACGAACTGGGGAACAGTTCGCAGTGATACCTGGCCGGAGATCAGACAATCTGCATGCTGAAGAAACAGTCCAGGTACTGACCAATACTGCGCCCGGAGTTCAAGCCCTGTTCCTAGTTGAGCCCATCGACTAAAACAAAGAAGAGCTAACTAACCAATATGCGACTGAGTCTTCATCCCTTTCAACTCCTGCGCGACAGGGAACAAGCTCGCGTCGACCGGGTCAACCCAGAACACGGTGCGGAGCTTGTGGTGCACGAAATAATACTCGCAACCCCTGCTGCCATCTGTATACACATATTCATCCAGGACAAGATCGACGCCAGCCGCCAGTTCAATGCCATTCACACGGAGGACATCGTAGATCTTGTCTATATTTTCTACAATGAAGGCGTGGAGGTCAGGGTCAAATAGATTGACATCGGTGAAAATTCGCTGTAAGCATAGCTAAGTTCTTGGATCCCGATTCATGGAGTGGATACGAACCTTTTCTTGATGGTGGAAATACTGGGCGCCCTCTGGATGAAGGTAGGGAGTCCAGCCCGCGGGGATATCGGGACTATGATAAACTTGAGTACATCGACAAAGTAGAATGGAAGCCGCTCACGGGTCGGGGGAGTCCATACGAAGAGGAGGGATCGTGAAGTCACTGGCTTTGTCGGGGACAGCTTGCTTTCGGTTATATCTTCTCACGCTCTGAGGTACCCCAGGAAATATCCGGGGATGTTCTTCGTTCAGAAGGAGAGCGGGCGACAGCGACGAATTAGCAGGACCATCAGGTTGTGACGGGGCAGACGAGTCGACTGCAGCGGAATGAGTATGTATGACGTCGGCTGCCGCAAGAGATATATCAGGGGCGTCAAGCTCGTTGATGGAAGGGAGTGCTGGAGAAAATGGTTCTTCAGAACGCGAAGTGCGTGTCCGCTCACGAGACGTAGGGGCTGGGCGGGGTGCGTGTGCCGATGTAGAGGGTATAGGCGGCGAGGGGGAGCGTGAGGAGGAGGGCGAGGAGGCAGACGAGGGTGATGTAGAATGTAGGGAGGGCGAGGACTGCGTTGGCATGGGTGGAAGGGGTCGAATGGGCAAAGTACGCAGCATATACGATTCGCGGGACTCGGATATAATGACATTTGGCGCTGAGGGGAAAATACCACTCGAGACTCGGTCCAATTGAAATGCGAGGGGGGGTACGAAGGTAGCGGAAGTATGCGGGGCGGTCTCGCATCCAAGGCGGGAGACTCCAGCCGACAATCCACTAGGCATGGGAGCGGCTTTATATCGAGGATGAAATAAAGGTAAGACATGTGAGCTAGTGTCGTTTGACGCGGGAGTTCTCGTAACACGCAACACAATAGAGAGTAGATACGCCAGCACCCGAACGGAGGCTTGGGTTCCGAGGAGCAAAGCAGTCAATGGACTTTGAATGAGGGGAGCCATTGCTTAGAACGAGGACAAGAGAAAGGCGCATCCGATACTACTGCTCTACAGCATAAAAGACTTCTTGGGCATCGTGCCATAATTGAGGCGTTCTGTCCTTCGATGTTCACGGTCTTCGGGGGCAACTTCCGGTCCTGAAATAGCCTGGAATTCAGCGGAAGAGCAGAGCCGTGTAATAGAACAACGGTATCATTGTATAACAGAGGAACTCGAGCAGCTAGTCAACCAACGTGGGCCGGTGCTAGGCCAATATCGTGGACAGTGAAGAAGGCACCAGGCAGGCCGCAGCGTGCTCCAGAGAAACTCGGGCCAGCTCGGGCCTGTTAATTTCCGCATCTGTTCGGCATGCGAGAAGCGCTGGCAGGGCGCTAAGAGGCCGAGTTGTGGTTTAAGATTCTGATTCGTATCATATTTGCTCATGTTTATTCCGTTAAAAACGCTTTGACCGACCACGATGGTTCGACTGGATCTCAAGTGGAATCTTCGGGCTGCAGCCCTCACAGTGGGATTATTCTCAGGTCACTGTCTTTAAACTCTTCTGTCGCTCAGCCTCTGAGTCTGGATTCAGTCCTTGCGTGTTTTATTCAAGGATGCAGCCAGCTTCCACCCGCCGTCTGCAGAATCTACCACTGGAAAAATGTCGGCGCGCTCTCGTACTCCGATTTATTGCTGCCTTTAATAGCCCGTCGAATATTTCCTGGATTTTATTCGTCCGCATTTTCCTCTGAAGACAAAAGAGCACGCTTTGAGAATACGTTCGCAACCGTTCGCAAGGAACTCTTGGACTCCTTCGCAGCTCAAGGACTACCCGAAGACGCCAAGATTTGGTATGCTCGTGTAGGTTCTTCTTGGGTTTCTTTATCATCCACGTGCTAATCCCGGGACGCAGAATATTGACTACATCGTGCCGGGTGGTAAGCTAAACCGCGGTATGTCCGTGGTGGACACCGTAGAAGTTATGAAGGGGCGTCCCCTCTCTGAGATCGAATATCTGCAAGTCGCTGTTCGGAAGTACAAAACACGAATTATGCCAAAATGACTAGAATACATGCTTCTCAAACGACGCACAAACATTAGGAATACAACGAAGGGTGACACTACGACGACTGAGTCCTTCACACGGCCGTCGCACAGTCAGGGCACCGGGATGCCCTCCTGACGGAGAAGACAGCCAGTAAAGACCGTCTTTTTCTCGGCTGCTCGGATGACGGCGTCTCCAATTCGGCCTCCTCCGATCCATCGTCCGCCTCCTCAGCCGATACGCCGCCGCGCAACAAGCGGCGCAGCCAGTCCCAATCACGACTCTCACTGTTCTCCCAAGCATTGTAGATGCACCAAAGGATGAGCGCGGAAATTGCTACCCAAATCATGGCGACCAACATGCGGGTGACGAAGTCGGAACGCTGAAAGCACATGAACAAGAACGCCGCAAGGAATGAGACCATCCTTGATCAGGTTGCATTAGCCCTTGACCATTGTCACAGCACGGTCGGTATGCACTTACGACCAGACCAGTAACGCGTAAGGCAAGGAGTGCAAGATGGCGAGCGATTCGAGGCCTAGTTTGGGATGTGTCCGTGTGGCGAGGTAGTTCGCCTGTGCATTCCCTGGGTCAGTATTTGTAAACAGGCAGAACTACAAGGACTGACTGCCTCAGGGGCGGTTTGGGCATCTCGATCACGGTTCTGCTTCGCAAGTAAGAGTCCTATGATGATGCTGCCTATGCTCGCCAATGTCGACACATAGCTCGCTATCTGAGCCGGCGAGTGGGTAGCAGCGGAGTTGCCGCCTTGATCGACACTCTGAATTGAGAGAAACGCGACGTTCCCAGCGAGGAGTATAGTAGCCTAAGAGTAAGGTAAGAATACAGACAGGTATCGATACCGCGGTTGCAACACACGTGGAGCGTAAATTCCGTCCACTCGTTATTGAGGCGCTTGATGAAGTCCGTCCAGCCGCGGCCGCGTACGAGGCCGTCAGTGAATATCTTTTGTAACCCGACATGATGGACGTCAGGCGCGTAGAAGAGCAAAGGGCCCAACAGATTGATGAGCATTGTCCGCTTTCGGACGGTGTCGTAGACGGATTGGTCAACATTGAGGCGTGCTCCGGGCTCTCCGTGAAAATTGAATACGCGTGCTCGGGCTGAGAAGGGACGTCAACCAATACTTGGGCGCGGAGTCCGAGAGGATGAAGCACTCGTACCGAACTCATGCATAAGTCGACCTGGAAGACCCGAGATTCAGATCCAGCGTCCACTCAAGCGGGCGACTACGCACCTACTAAACAGCTGGAGCCGCAGAATTTGTTGCCAATATTTTCTATGTGTATCTTGTCAGCTGCAAGCTGCCCGAGGTGCACTCGCGACTCACTCGCAAACCCATTTGTTAGTGTGAGGATACAGCGGAGATCTTCCACCTTCCAGCTGACGGTTGACGTTTTTGAGGTGACGAGATCTACATATAGTGATGAGATAGGTCAGAAAAATACCTGGTGAGATCACACACCGCCCAGCGCATGAAGGACTATATCTCTAAGCTCGTCCACGATTTCACGCGTAACCTCCAACGAACTGGGGAACAGTTCGCAGTGATACCTGGCCGGAGATCGGTTAATCTGCATACCGGAGAAACAGTCCAGGTATGTGCTTACCAATACTGCGCCTGGAGTACATGCCCTGTGCCTAGTTGAGCCCATCGCGTAAAACAAAGGAAAGCTAACCAACGAATATGCGACGGAGACTTGATCCCATTCAACTCCCGCGCGACAGAGAACAAGCTCGCCTCGACAGGGTCAACCCAGAACACGGTGCGGCGCTTGTGGTGCACAAAATAATACTGGCAACCCTTGCTGCCATCTGAATACACATCTTCATCCAGGACAAGATCTACGCCAGCCGCCAGTTCAATGCCATGCACACGGAGGACATCGTAGATGTTGTCTATATTTTCTACGATGAAGGCGTGCAGGTCAGGGTCAAATAGATTGACATCGGTGAAAATTCGCTGTAAGCATAGCTAAGTTTGGGGTCCCGATTCACGGAGTAGACGCGAACCTTTTCTTGATGGTGGAAATACTGGGCGCCTTCTGGATGAATGTAGGCAGTCCAGCCCGCGGGGGGATCGGGACTATGATAAACTTGGGTACATCGACAAAAAGTAGGATGGGAGCCGCTCACGGGTCGAGGGAGTCAGTACGAAGAAAAGGAATCGTGAAGTCACTGGCTTTGTCGGGGACAGTTAGCTTTCGGTCATATCTTCTCAAGCTCTCAGGTACCCCGGGGGATATCCGGGGATGTAGTTCGTTCAGAAGGGGAGCGGGCGACAGCGATGAATTAGCAGGACCGCCAGGTTGTGACGAGGCAGACGAGTCGATTGCAGCGGGGTGAGCATGTAGAACATCGGCTTCTACAAGAGGTATATCAGGGCCCTCAAGCTCGTTGATGGAAGGGAGTGCTGGAGAAAATGGCCGTTCCGAACGCGAAATGGGTGTCTGCCTAGGAGACGTAGGGGCTGAGCGGGGTGCGTGTGCCGATGTAGAGGGTGTAGGCGGCGAGGGGGAGCGTGAGGAGGAGGGCGAGGAGGCAGATGAGGGTGATGTAGAATGTGGGGAGGGTGAGGACTGCGTTGGTATGGGTGGAAGGGGTCGAATGGGCAAAGTATGCAGCATATACGATTCGCGGGACTCGGATATAATGACATCCGGCGCTGAGGGGAAGATGCCACTCGAGACTCGGTCCAGTTGAAGTGCGGGGGGTACGAAGGTAGCGGAAGTATGCGGGGCGGTCTCCTCGTATCCAAGGCGGGAGACTCCAGCCGACAATCCACTAGGCATGGGAACGGCTTCATATCCAGGATGAAATGAAGGTAAGACTTGTGAGCTAGTGTCGTTTGACGCGGGGGTTCTTGTGACACGCAACATCGTAGAGATTAGATACGCCAGCCCCCGAACGGAGGCTTGGGCTCCGAGGAGCAAAGGAGTCAATGGACTTCGAGTGAGGGGAGCCATTGCTTAGAACGAGGACAAGAGAAAGGCGCATCCGATACTACTGCTCTACAGCATAAAAGACTTCTTGGGCATGGAGCCGCCTCGTGTAATTGAGGCCTTCTGTCATCTTCGATGTTCACGGTCTTCGTGACTCTTCGTAGGCAACTTCCGGTCCTGAAATAGCCTGGAATCCAGCGGAAGAGCAGAGCCGTGTAATAGAACAGCGGTATCATTGTATAACAGAGGAACTCGAGCAGCTACTCAACCGGCGTGGGCTGGTGCTAAGCCAGTATCGTGGACAGTGAAAAAGGCCCCAGGCAGGCTGCAGCGGGCTTCTTTTACCCAGAGAAACTCGGGCCTGTTAATTTCCGCATCTTCGGCATGCGAGAAGCGCTGGCAGGGCGCTAAGAGGCCGAGTTGGTGGTTTAAGATTCTGATTTGTACATATTTGCTCAAGTTTATTCCGTGACTATCGCTTTGACCGACCACGATGGTTCGACTGGATCTCAAGTGGAATCTTCGGGCTGCAGCCCTCGCAGTGGGACTATTCTCAGGTCACTGTCTTTAAAATCTTCTGTCGCTCAGCCTCTGAGTCTGGATTCAGTCCTTGCGTGTTTTATTCAAGGATGCAGCCAGCTTCCACCCGCCGCCCGCAGAATCTACCACTGGAAAGATGTCGGCGCGCTCTCGTACTCCGATTTCTTACCGCCTATAATAGCCCGTCGAATATTGCCTGGATTTCATTCGTCTCCATTTTCTTCTGAAGAGAAAAGAGCACGTTTTGAGAATACTTTCGCAACTGTTCGCAAGGAACTCTTGGACTCCTTCGCAGCTCAAGGAGTACCCGAAGACGCCCAGATTTGGTATGCTCGTGTACGTTCTTTTGGGGCTTTTTTCATCATCCGCGTGCTAATCCCGGGACCCAGAATATTGACTACAACGTGCCGGGTGGTAAGCTAAACCGCGGTATGTCCGTGGTGGACACCGTAGAAGTTATGAAGGGGCGTCCCCTCTCTGAGATCGAATACCTGCAAGCCGCTGTCCTGGGATGGGCCGTAGAGTTTGTGCGTATGCCGCCAGTAGTAGACACGCAATATTAATCGGCTCAGCTTCAAGCATATTTTCTCGTCCTAGATGACCTCATGGATAAATCCATCACCCGCAGAGGGCAGCCATGCTACTACCGGGTTCCTGGCGTTGGCACCATCTCGGTCAACGACGCAAGCATGCTTGAAGCCGCTATTTACCAGCTCCTCAAGCTACACTTCCGCAAGGAGACCTACTACATCGATCTGCTGGAGTTGTTCCACGAGACGACTTTCCAAACGAGTACCGGCCAACTCCTCGATCTCATAAACGCCCCGGAGGACTCTGTAGACCTCTCCAAAATATCCCTCGAAAAGTATGCACCCGATCTTTCTTCAGGTTCCATCCTGACATTTACGTCGCTCCAGATTCCGTCTCATCTCATTGTACAAAACTGCACATTACTCATTCTACCTCCCAGTCGCACTGGCAATGCTGATGTGTGACGTACCCGCTTTATACCACTCCAAATCCACCTCAGTGACAATCCACCCCTACGCACTTGCCAAATCTATCCTCCTGCCCATCGGCGAATACTTCCAGGTTCAGGACGACTACCTCGACTTTGCCGGCACCCCAGAGCAGATCGGCAAAATCGGCACGGACATCGTGGACAACAAGTGCTCTTGGTGCATCAACACCGCACTCGCGCTCGCGTCTCCGGAACAGCGTGCGATCCTAGACGCGAATTACGGGCGGCGGGATGGGGAGATGGAGCGCAGGGTCAAGGCCGTTTTTGAGGAAGTCGGGGTTAGGGAGCGGTATCGCTCGTACGAAGAGCAGGCGTATGCGGACATCGTTGCTCTCATCGAGAAGATTCCGGAGGAAGAGGGTGTTCCTCTGAAGAGACAGGTGTTCACCAACTTCTTACATAAGATTTATAAGAGACAAAAATGAGTTTTGGAGCCCTAGATGACATCTATTTCCTGTGATGCATGCGCGAAAATAAAATTAAGAGGATTCCCGACTGCTTAGATTATACTGCTCAGTTTGTTCGGTTTTAGCCACCCTCTCTTGCCGGTATTGCTTCCGCAATAGAAAGAGCCCGACACCATAAAATACCGGCAGCAGCTGCACCTCGGGAATTCCTCGTCAACAATCTGGACGAGAGAGCAATGCACTAGACGCACGATACACCAAGAGATCCAAACGCTGTTGACCCCAGAAGGCAAGGGGCGCAGGCCCGTATAGATGACCCATGCCTCGTCGTAGCCCGTGTGTATTACATACATCGCAAGCGCGATGAGTCCAATGCCCAAGATGGCGTGACCGTAATTCTGTACTGGGCGACCGGTCGCGTTCCGGGGCTTGAAGTAGTGAATTATGGTGCCGGTGCCGCATTGGATAAGATAGATGCCAAAGGTTACAATACCCAGCCGCTAGGAGCAACTTAATAGGATCTGCAATTTATAAAATGTGCTTACAAACGCCATACCTTGTGCACATCTCCTTCAACCTCAAGCTGGTCCATTCCCGACGCGGCAAAGCCTAGAACGACGCCGACGACGATGACAGGACCCGCTGTGAGGAAGTCCTGGGTGAATATATATTTATACCAAAGCAAGATCGCGCACCGATCATAACCTGCGCGATCCAATGGCCCGTATACCACCGTGTAGTGAAGGTGCGGAAATAGCGCGCGAATAGAGCGCCAAGAGGTAGGAGGAGTGCGAAGCCGAGCACGCAGACAACTGCGTGCGCGACGATTAGGTGTTGCAAAGCGGGCGTCGAGCTGGAGACAGTGTTTCGCCGAGACGCAATCAACGAATATGTTGCTTCGCGTTGATGCCACGGATACATAGAAAGCGCAAGAGAGAGAACTTCCGGATAGGAACATCGGAGGTGTGCTGATAAAAGTCTTTTATACAAGCAGGGTTATCGAAACAAATAGGGATAAGTTCCTGAGGACCCGCAGAAGATCTTGCCCGCGGTAGGTTGGGTAGACGAGACCATCTTGAGAGAGCTGACGGACAAACCCTTAGTCACATCCGAGCGTGGAGGTATGTTGAGGACCTTGAGGTCCCACGCATCCGGTGAAGAACACGCCGTCAGATCGCCAAAGCAGAATATACCAATTGTTGATGCTCGTAGATAGAGTCGTCACAATCAAGAAGTAGTAGCGGTAGTACAAGTTAAAAGAAATGAGAGGACTCAATGGTTGGGAAATGGACATCACTGTTTGGTGATGGCGATGACAAATCTGAGTGGCTACGCTTTGACCGCTGCGAAATTTTCAAGAAATTTTAGCAGAATTTCCAAAGACATGTACAGTCAATACACCTAAGTATTTTTCAGGCCGGAGTCCCACACTGGTATAAATATGTGCGTAGCGGCATTTCCTTCTGGACAAAATTCATCGCTAATAACCAGCAACACAAGCGGATGAGCTTGGAATGCTTCTGCAGACTACGTTTCATCATCTCCAACGCTCCCAAAAAAAAAAAAAAAAAAGGGGGTATATAATACGGTAAGAGACTAAGAGAAAAGTCTGTTATCCGGCTAGCATCGCGTCTACTACTCATCAACGAGCACCAAATCTGGTGGCGGCCCGCTAATATCGACCTTGCCCTTCTCATTCAGCTCCGCATCCTTTGTGCTGACGTGCACCCCCGCCTTCTCGCACGCGCTCACCTCCTCCTCCGAGAACCCTGCGCGATCGCGGGGGAACCACACGATGCGCTGCGGCCGCGACGCCGCAGGATGTGCGAACCCGTACTCCTCCTCGGAACGTACACGCGCAGCCAGTCCCCCGATTTTCTGGTCCTCCCTCAGCGGCTTAGCCTCCTCTACCGACATGCGCGGGTGCTGCTCCTTCATCTCATGCGTCTCCTGTCCGTTCGCGTCGGTATTGCTGGTCCCTGCGCGGTCAAGCGTTGGGGAAGCGTTGAACGTCTTGTCTGCGAGACTCAGCGGCAGAGAGTGTGACAGCGGTCCGTACGAGTTGCCGATTAGCAATTGGAACAAGATCTACATACTCGTAAGTTTCCGTTCCAGCGCAGAATAAGAAAGCTTACAGTAAACCCAATCAGAATAAGCATGAGGATGGCTTGCGGGACGGACGACGGCTTTTGCTTGTCGTTGCGTGCAAGGAAGAACAACGCGGCAAGACATATCTGCGCAAGAACAGAGTGAATAATTAAAATCACGAGAGACATGAGGTGAGTGAATAATATTCACCTCCGAGATATACAGCCCAACGAACAACTGCGAAATCGCCTTGGGGAAGAACAGCCCACCCGTATCTGACGAAGGCGGCTGCTCAAACTGCCAGAGGAACAGATACTTGTACAGTTGGTAAAACATAAAGAACGTGAAGCACGCCAGTCCGTTGATGACGGGCGAGATGATTGAGTAAACGAGCGCTGCAACGCGAGGCACACTATCAGCGGGAGGCTGGGCATGCACTGAAATAAATGCGCACCGATAACAACGAGCAACGTTACACCCGGGAACGTTGTGCCCCATGCAACGCTTCGCGCGCCGTACTTGATCCCGTAGATCGAGCGCGGCGTGCTGCCGAGGAGGAACAACTTGACGTAGTAGACCACCAGCGGCACAATCTGTAGGAAGCCACCTGCCGTGCCCGCAAGACCCTGCAATATCGTGTACCTATCACCAGCTAAGTACATTGTTTTACGGACACCAGATAGTGACTTACGTTAGGAAGAACGTCGACGCCTCGGGCAGCTTTTGCGAGAGCAGTGTCGGGATGGAGGTGGGGTTCTTTAGGAGATCAGAGATTGCTGCAGCGATACCAGCGGATATGGTGACGATCAAAAATGAGTGCTGCGTTATCATTATCTTTGTGAGTATCAGGAAGAGTAAAGGTAGACAGATACATACGACGACTTGGAAAAGGAAGAAGCGTGACATGAGACTGAGCTCGACACCGCTGCGCTTAGGGATACCCTCGAACTGAGCGAACAGGCGTAAAATAATAGGGAGCAGCATCATGAGGACGGCAAGCAGCACCGGGGGTAGAATACCACTGATGATGCCGAGCACCGACTCGGGGATTTTGCAAATCCACGCGAGCCATGGGGCCGAGGTGCACAGCTGCTTGAGGTTGGAGATAATACCGACGAAGGAGACTGGAAAATGCGTCAGTAGGAATTGTGAGGTACACGCGACAGGACTGACCAGGGATGGCCCAGAAGACGACGAGGGCACCGGTCAACGCATACGAAACGAGCATCCGGAGCTTCATCTCGTAGGGGTTCAAGCCCAGATTCGACCAGATAACATCCTGAGGCGAGACCTCAGAGTAACGACCGGCTGAAAGGAGTTCAGCGAACGTACGGAGTAAGGGAATAAAAATACGGACTCATGCGATACGGTTCGTGGTGCAGCAACATATCCTGCGCCATGTGGGCCGCGATTTGCCTGTTAAACGTGATGAAGGCGCTGCTGATGGCAGGATACCCTTTCTTTTTGTCCGCCTTCGACTTCTTGCCCTGCTTCGCGTCCTCCACCGCCTCTTCCGCATCCGCGTTGTCATCATCGTGCCTCGCAAAGCCATCCTCATCCTCCAGCGGGGTCTGGTTGGGGTCGCTCAGCTCCAACGTCATTTCGCGCCGTCCTTCAGCCAGCAGCTTATTGCAGGCCGCAATCTCGCTGCGTGCCCAGTCGATCGTGTCCACCTTCTCGCCCAGTAGCCCCAAAAATCCGAGCTTGTGCGTAGGGCGGTCTGCCGGAGGCACTCCCGACGGCGCGCCACGTCCTTCTGCATCCTTGACAGCGCCTCCGGCCTTGAGCTGCAGCTTGGCTGCCGCAGCGAGCAGTTTCGTCTCCGCACCCTCGAGTTTCCCGCATGCAGCGAGGCGGCGGTCGAACACATCCGGCAGCTCGCGCAAGTTGCGGATTAATCCAGATGCGCTTCACGCCACCAGGGAGGTCCTTGAATAGTGTGTGCAGCGCCGCAGGCGTCAGGTAGCGAACGGGGATGCCTGTGACGAGCAGCGTGTTGGCTTGTACAGACTTTGCGTGTACGGGGTTGATGAGGTATTGTTGCCGTGTAGTCACGTAGTGCGTCATCTCCAAGCGAATATTGTGAAAAATCCAGAAGGTAAAGACATACGCAAGGACAAGGTGCGCCCAGTAGCGGGCCTGTTTGTCAGGCTCGATATTGCCGAATATTAAGAGGTTCAGTCCGTCGTTGGCACCAACACGGGTGTTGACAGCCAGTAATGGGGAGGAGGACAGCCCAGGAGATGAGCCACATTGGCAGAAAGACGCGGGCCATCATGCGAAGGAAGCGGACGAAAAAGTAGGCGTCGGCGCCATTAGCGTGGAGGACCGCGGTATGGTCTGCTTTGAAGACGGCTAGCGGCCATCCTAGTAGATTGGCGGCAAGAGGAGCGATGCGTTTTCTGGGAAACTATTAGTATATGTGCGATCCCGAGTGTGCCAGTAAGGTGGCCTGCATGGGCAAAGTAGGCGCGCAAGGCGATCGAACAGCGGGTAATGGAATAGACCCGATCAATCCTGCTCCCGATTGCAACGCAGTGGAGACGTGAGGCCGCTCCGCACACCATCGTGTCCTTGTGTGCAAGTAGCGGTCTACAGATGCAGCTTCAAGCGCACCATCGGATTGCACGTCAAAAAAGCCCTCGAGATGTCCCAGTCCGTTTTGAAAATAAAAGCGAGCGAGCGTGCAGGCATTGGAAATGTGGCAGTCAAGGCAGCTCGTTTCCAGCGCAGCAGCATGCCAACAGCATCGAGGCAAGGTCAGACAGTCACTGGTTCTAGCATAGAGGTCGCTCCAATGCGCTCTTCAAGCCGAACCCACGCGATGCCGGCCTTATTCTGGTACAAGAACGACCCGAAAATAGAGAAACTCACGAAGGAACAGGGACATAGGTTCTGGGCTCAGTAGATGGCCTTGAAGTAGGGCCGAATGAGTGTGAAAATTAATATCTCAACACCAAAGACGGCGGCATTGAAGATGAGAGCGGCTGCAAAGCTGGAGGTAGAAGCGCTCGCCGCCTGGTCGGTCTTCGTCGCCCTGGAAAAGGTCAATGTGTGCGCAGGATGTATCTGAGCAGGGGAGGGCTTACATCGGGCGATAGTTGAAAAGAGGAGACAAGCGATTGGAGTTTTTATGTAACCAAAGATAGAAGTGACGTCGTTTTGGTTATATTTGGTGGCCTGCCAGACCTCCTTCAGCATTCCTAATTCCTTTGCTTTTTCTTTAAACCATGTTAAAAATCAGCACCGTCTTTGGACTTCATATTTCTCCTCCCTTGCTCCTCACAGAGAGATTTTCGAGTATCTGAGAAAGCCAAGACTAGAGGTGTCTGGGGGCCGGGCATGACAGGTTTCATGCGAGATATCGGTCGTTTTTCTTCGCGTTCCTCAAATGCTCTGTCCTGCTCTGTCGCGCGCAGTTCTGCTCCTACTCTCAGGAGGACAAGGAGGGAAGACTATCGACTCAACCTGACTCTAGTTGACTCAAAAAATTGCACCCGCGTATCGATTCAGGCCCAGATCGCAGAGTATGTAATCCGCGGATCACCATTTTTAGGCAGTAACAGAATCTCTCATCAATTGGCACAGCAATGACTTGGAATCAAAATGATCTCCCAAAAGCCATGTGTTCTTTAAGCGGCCTGCATAGTACAACCCTGGCGGCGGATCCGCGGAACAGCTTGAATGTTTCCCTCATCCCATTCTTTTAACCTTGCTTTTCCGCAGTAATTCCGTCGTCCTGACTGTTGGATTTCTTTTACATTAACAGAGATTGACAGACGGAAAGTTCGAATACCCGTGGCAGCGCCACCGACGGCTTGAATTCTCTTCAAAAGTACACAAGTATTCTCGCAAACTCCGTTGAAGCCGACCACGAACTCGGCGGACTACTTTCGCTTCATTCTGGACTGCCGGCACGCTCATGAGATCTTTAGTGAACGAGGTACGGGTTAAAATCACTAAAACGTCTGTCCCCCCGAGAGACCACACGAGATCCGCATCGCTTGCGAAACGAATAGCGCCCAGAGCGCCCATGAAACTCGCCCACGACGATATGCATGCATCGAAACAGTTACCAAGTCGGCTCCCCGCCAGGTCTTTGCCTATCCTCAAAGATTTTGTCGTTACTACGCAGCATCCACTGGACTCGGAATGCCGCGACTAGCCTGTTTTCCCCGACCACGATCTTTACCCTAGATTGGTGCATGCATTCGCCATTCAGAACCGCCCCGGCCAACACGGATTCCTTGGCCTCCTGGACCTCTCTTTCTCATGGTGTCTCCACGTTTCAAGGTTACCAGCACCAGCCGTGACCACCGCCAGCAGACATTCGACGACCGCTCCCTCTCACCGAAGTTTCTGCCCATCTTTTTTGTTCGGCTGAGAATTATTTGTTCTGTCTAATTCAACAAGAAAACCTGCATTGGATTCGCCGAGGCTCAATCGACTATCAGGATGTTCCTACCGGCTGGGTTTGGTTCCGTCACTAGATGCCCATGCTCCCTGACTTGTCAGAACGCGACTCGATGTTGACGGCCACGACTCCTGTACTGGAACTACCGGCTGGGTTTAGTTCCATCACTAGATGCCCATGCTCCCTGACTTGTCAGAACGCGACTCGATGTTGACGGCCACGAGTCCTGTACTGGAACTACCGGCTGGGTTTAGTTCCGTCACTAGATGCCCATGCTCCCTGACTTGTCGGAACGCGACTCGATGTTGACGGCCCCGACTCGTGTACTGGAAGCACCTCCTTTCTATGAATTTACCGACCAGGGCCACTGGTACTTCGATGCCATTATCATGCCGACCGTTCCAGAGTTACGTCTTCCAGTAGACTAAATACGCCAATTTGAATTCCCACCGTTGAAGGGGGGACTTGCCCCAATCCCTCGCAAAGATTATGAGTATATTTTGAGAATACCTTTACGTTACCGATTTTTTGGCGTCAGCCACTTGAGTTATGCAAGTGACATTTCTTACCTCATCAAGTTCGCTCTTCCCTCCCACTCTTTCCCCCTCACTCGTTTGTGCCCAAGCTTACTCGCATCCACACTCTTTTCACCATGCGTCAATCCTACATCCTCATCACAATCTTAGCCGCCGCGTCGACGCTCGCGGCCCCCACAAGTCGAGATGGCCAGATTATACGTCAAGACTCTACAGTGAATGGCTTGATTTCGGAGGGTGCTGCAATCGAACCAACGCAGGAGTCAACTGGCGACCCGCAATTCATTCTGCCTCCGCCCGCTCAGATCTTCGCGCTCATGGCCGCCGCCAGCGACTCTCAGCCTTCACCAACGATCGTCGTGTCAGCCACCGACAGCACAATACGTCTAGGTCCCGGGCTTGCTGCCTTGCCGACCTCACCCATTGTAGACTCCATAACCACCATCACACCCTCGTCCCAAGATGCCGATGCCCCTCGCCCCTCCACTCTGCTCCAGCAGAAGGCCATATTCGCAGCCGTGGTCATTCTTTCGATGGTAGCGATGGCTCTTGTGGTATACGCGATCTCGTATTTCCGCCACCAGCACCTGCGCAGATCGCTGAATGCGGCCAAGGAAGAAGACACTTGCGGGCTTGTCGGTGCTGCAGAGAAGCAAGGGCACAACTCCGTCGTCCACATCACCAGCCAGTTCCCGCGCAGCAAGTTTTCCGTTACATCATCCGACTACCCCTGCTCTGTCCGTATCTCAGCCGCGGAAGAATCCATCCAATCATCCAGCTCTGATTCAGACACTTACTCCGATCGCGAGTTCAGAGCCACAGAGGAAGGATTCGGACTGATGGAGCCGGGACACTTCTTTGCGATGCGAGCTTCGTCCATGTCTACCTGGAGCCATTCAAGAGGCGGAAGCGCTCCCGTATTCGGCGTCCCGCGGTTCGACGCGCGGAGAGAAAGCAGCAGGCGGTCGCGTTCGGTTTCTGGGTCGGTGGGTGAGGCGTTCTGAGGGGTTTTTCTTTTTTCTTTTTTCTATCGTCAAATGTATCATCAACTGTAAAATTCATGTGTATCTCTGGCCTTGTAACGCCAGCCCAGCCAGCGCCGCTCGAAAGTCGATTTGAGATCCCGAAATGCCGTACCGATCAACGACATGCTCAATTCCTTGTCAATTCCTACTTGTGTTCCACGTTGGTCTCGCTTTCAACGCTCAACGCCTCAATTCAAGGTCTCTACGCATGTGCTGTGTAGGTAAGCAATTATGGCAGACGGGCCACTCGCCTTCCAGATTACACAGTGGCGACTGGATCCACGAACTGAAATAGAGCGTCCTTCGGTTTCTGCGCAGTAACTTTCTTGGCAATCGCGCTTTAGCAAGGCTTGGGCTAGGTTCATCGTACTTGAATGTTGTAAAGCACGCTAGAGGACACCCAGAAGCTCATTCGCGCGGCAATGTGTTTGTTTAGATGGCATTGTGGACATCTCACAGCCTACCCTGGACCGAAATTCTCTGAGACGGTTCCATTTCGAACTGGGCCAACATGCCTGCTTGCAGTTCGAACGTAATCGGCCTTCCGATCGGCCTCGCGGATTTCGGGCAGGCTGAAATACATCTGCCGCTTCTTTCCTTCGCTTTGTTCATGGCTCCTCGGTCCATCGAAGCTGCCCCCCCGCCGACGTATTCGTTCAACGGCGACGCCTCACCTCCCGGCTCTCCTTCGCCCTCGGAGGATCTGGTATCCGCGCAAAGCCATTCATCTTTCCCCGTCGACGCCAATACTGAAGACCAACAACAAACTGACATTAATGTTGACGACGCTGTACCCTTGCTTCCCCCACCCTTACCGCCTCCACCGCCGCCATCTACACACTACCGTACTTATTCTTTACCGTCCCCCCATCGGCACCTCCCCTCCTCGACAGCCACGACTGCCATATCCGAAACCTGCGCTCCTGCGCTCCCCGAAACAGAGATAGAGGACCACAAATTGGAGCAGACCTCTACGCCATCCCCACGCCGTCGCCGACCCTCGATTGCGTCCTCTTCACAGCCAAAGCTAAACCCCACCAACTATGTCTCCGTCTTCCGCAAGACACACAAGCGCCTCTTCTCGCTTGCGCGGGGCGGCGCCTCCATAAAAGGCACGTTCGCCGTGGACCCGTTCCTCGACATTCCTGAGCAACTGCTCGCGCCGCTTCCGCCGGGTGAAACGGCGCGCAAGAACCTACTCCTGTGCGTCGAAAACGGCGGCATTGACGTGAATGTGCACCTCATTGGCGAGCCACCACGCGCCCAACCATCCAGCGGTGCGGTGGCGTGTACAGAGCTGCGCCTCGAGCTCTGTGGTGGGCCTGAAAACACGTATCCGCTCATTGCTAAGATCGTGCGCCTCTTCCATTAGTTTATTTCATTTCACTAATCCTTTTATTTTTATCGCTAGCATACACCCACTGCCCGTCGCCCACCCTTTCACCTCACGCTGCGCTGCGAAGAACGGCTTCACGTCGCTGCACCTCCCACGCTCCTTCCACGGGCTGCTGACTGTGCGTGTTCATGCGGGGGACTTGAGCAGCCACATCGCACTCTCGACAGCGCTGAGAGCGCATGCGACGATCCTCAGTGAGGACGGGACGTCGCGAGCATATTTTATTGGTGAGCTCAGTGGCTTCGCGGCGGCGCACGCACGAAACAACGCTGTGGTGGGCGAGGACAACAGCGAGGGCTGGGACTGGGGGCGACAGGGCGACAGGGTCGACGCAGAAGTGGACAGGGGCCGGGTGAGGGTTCAGTTCAGTGGGGGCGGAGAGCGGGATTTGGATACCGTGAGGCGGGTGGGCTGGCATTTGATGGGATTTTGAGTGGGGTTTCAACCTTTCTGTGAGGAGAAAACTATGTACATCATGTTTGGCCTCTGCATTGCGCCTTCAAGCATTGCTCTCGGCGCTTTCTGCGATATCCATTTACGTGCGCTACCGAGTTCAAGTACGCGAGATGCTTGAGGTTAATTAATTTCCGTCTTGCGTGCCAAATGAATTGCGGGTCCGGATATGGCTGCAACGTTATGGTACTTCATACTTCTCTCCTTGTCAAGCAGAACGTGAAAAAGCAATCATTGCCTGTTCACGTGACTCGTACAATACGCTTTGACCGACTCGAGATGCTCAGTTTACATGAAATAACCAAATCGCTTCAGCAGCAAGGCCTTGTGTGTTTTTTTTTTAGGCATGTTAATGTCTTTTGAAGATTGCTATTTAGTAATAGGCATATTGAAGAAAGAAGACAAAAAAGAGCAATGGATTTTACAAGTTCTTTAAGGGCAGGATCCGCTCTGAGAGGCTCGAGGAAATGGCGCTCTTGAAGTGTAAGAGGTAGTATTGCTGCGTACCGTGTGGAATGCTGCGAGTATTTGAATAATAATAAGAGAACCAGGGGAGACTCTATAAAAAAGACCTCACTAGGTTCTGTTACAGGGTTGGCGGTGGGCTGCGGTTCGTCGAATGTACCACCAAAGTACCACTGGATAGTGTGGAGTAAATTCGGACACCCCCGGGAGAACGGACAATATCTTGCTTTAAGTCAATTATTTTTCACAAAGACAGGTCGATACATATCCAAATACAAACGCGTTAAAATGCACTGGCTGCACGGGCATCGGTATTTGGAGAACATACGTATATCAGAAAGTTCACGGGTTCACCGTGACCTCCGGGTGAACTCGGGTGAACTCGGGTGAACTGCTTGGATAAGCCGGAGAAGCCAGATGACTTGTTTGGCTCAGCTTGTGGTGCATCACCCTCAGCGAACTCCCGCCTCCCGCCATTCACACGAGCCCAATGGCGGCGAAGATTGTGTAGGAGCGGCCAACCCCGGCTAGCTGTCCTGAGCGACTGGCACGTCATTCGCAAATCACACCAAGATTCGCGCGTCACGCGTCTTCCTCAGTTGCCCGCCACCCTCCGGCTCCACGCTTATCCTGACTTATCCTCACCGTGACCGTCGTTACTAGCACCAAGCTACGTGATCCTGGTACTCTATTTGAGCATGCACTCAGCGAGGAATCCTACATCCATTCATTTTTTGAGCTTGCTCGCCATCTCACCGGCCCCGAAGCTCGTCCTTTCTGCTTACTACTACTAGTAGTCACAGTATGCTGTTCAAATTGTATAAATATTCCCGCGCGCGCGAAATGAGTTTCCGCGCGCCGTAATATCAGAAATGTCACCTGCGTACCCCGCATAGACGCTGACGTTGAATAGTAGTTCAAATCCCGATCGAACTCCGTGAAACCTATGCGGGAGAAGGGACTTCGCTGATGGTGAGATATAAGAATACAAGTGCGTACCGTCTGCGCCATCGTCGGAGGATGATAATTTTGGACAGGTAACACAGCGGGTTTACGGGTTCACTTTTATGTGTGCCAAATTTAGGGTCCTGTTTTTAATTCCTCAGCCAATTATAAACGGTTTTTCAAATGTTTCATTTGTAAACAGTTGTTTATAAACATGTTTGTAAACACGTGCCGGACGACAAAGATTGTGCGCGGAATTGAGCACTATTGCAGCACTGAACTGAAGAAACATGGTGCACTTTATTAGGCAAAAAATGCGCAACCTTACTTTGCGCGCGCGCACTGATTTCGGCGTGCGCTTGACATTTCCAATATTACGGCGCGCGGCAACTCATTCCGAGCGCGCGGTTATATTTATACAATTTGAACAGCATAACAAAGATTGTGCGCGGAATTGAGCACTATTGCAGCAATTAATATTGAAGAAACATAGTGCACTTTATTAGGCAAAAAGTGCGCGACCTTCGACTAACTTTGCGCGCGCGCACTGATCTCGGCGCGCGCCAACTCATTCCGCGCGCGCGGGAATATTTATACAATTTGAACAGCATAGAAATGTCAGTAGCGCGCGCCTACGTACCTTGCATAGACGCCGAATAGCAATTCAAATCCCGATCGAACTCCGTGAAACCTATGCGGGAGAAGGGACTTCATTGATGGAGAGATATAAGAATACAAGTGCGTACCATCTGCGCCATCGTCGGAGGATGATAATTTTGGACGGGTAACACAGATGGATCACTTTTGTGCGTACCAAATTGACGAGATGTGACTGAAAAATCTTGTGCCGGGCTTCGTACTCGCTACGGTTATCAAATCCCAGCCTCTATATCATAGCACTTGTGAACGACTGTCTTCCAAGTGCGTGGTCCGCTAGAGAGGCTGGTATCGAGCCTACTGGTTCACTTGTTGCAGCATTGCTTTTTCATTTGTACAAGTCTAAGGTGTGGAGGATTTTACTCAAGGCTTGGATGCTCACTCAGTTTAAAGCAGAATCCCTTCATTGTTTCCTGTAATATGATTGCACATCATTTTTCGGAGCACGTTCCGCGAGATATTAGGGGACTCCACGCAAACCTCAGTCTGCAAGGGCCATTTCAACTTCCCGTCAGTTGTCGGCTGCGGCCGGCCAACAGCCCATCATGATTTCTAATACATCACCAAACAACGCGGCGTCCTAAAGAGGCAAGTGGTCCGAAGTGTGTGTGAGAAACACAATATGTGTGTGTGAAACATTAAATGTACAAAGTGAACGTTCAGATTGTACATTTATTATTTCGCGCACACAGTTGCAATGCACAGTTGATGCGCTCACTATGAGATCATTTTTCATCATTTATTCTCAGTCCCGTACGGGTTGTACCCATCTTCGTCACTTAGTTACTTCACTTAGGAATGAGAAAGTCCATCACTTTGATGGGAATGCGTGAAAGTTCGTTACATTACCTGCTTTCTGTGAAAGTTCGTCGTTTTGACTCGGCACGTTCAAGAACACCGAACCTCGGCCATCATTGTTCCTTCAGTGCAAGCCGGGCATGTTTTTTATATAGATACCTTACCCTAACACTAACCACTAACCCTAACCAGCTAACCTGAACCCGAACTTCTGACCCGAGCCACTAACCCGAACCGCTAACCTCTAACCGCTAACCGCTAACCACTAACCCTAACTAGCTAACCCGAACCTAACTGGCCGAGCTCGGCACACTGCTGATTGTGTGATGTGTCGACAAGCATGCGTCACGTTGATCCTTGGAAAGTGACGAACTTTCGCAGAATTTCATCAAACTCACTAACTTTCACAGAACTAAGCGAAGTAACTAAGTGACGAAGATGGCGCGGACTCGTCCCGTACCGTAGTCTGTAAAATTGACCAAGTCAAGCCTTCAACACTTCAGTTTTAGTCTGTTTCGTAGAAAGAATAACGAAGTTCAAGCCGGTTCACACTCTCAACTCCGTACTCTCAGCATCAAACTTCGCACATCAAATCCCAAAATGGAGGGTCGCATGACATGGTCCGTACTCCATACTCTCAACATCCAAGCCCTTCGTCTCAAAGGCTCGTTGAACTGGGCTGTGAACCTGCGGCAGCACGTAGTTTGGGACGCTGTGGGAAAGGTGTGGGTACACTATAGCATCACCGTGGGTTCCGACTCCCAAATGGCGACCATGTTCCGAGAAGACTTCCAATCGGCCTGCCGATGCCGCCGTTTCTGCTCGTGTCTACGGGATATAGGCCGTACAAGGCTCGGAGCCATTCCACTCACCCCACCTATCTATTCTGCGGAAATTTTCGACTTCCATAAAGCGTCCAATCACCGGCAGCAAACTCCTTTGGCGCTTCTAATAAATTAATTGCGAGTAATCTCTTTGCGGGGAATGCCAGTATTGCTGGATTGGGCTGAGCACGGGAACAAGCTATGGGTAGGTCGTGGTCAAACATGCCCACAGGTCCCCCACAGTTTCAGTTCCATTGAATGGTATTCTGACTGAGAACTGAATCCAATCAATGTGTTGGTCGGTGGTAAGGCATTGTGACTACTGTGAGAATAAATGGAAGCCTTATTACTTCGGACTTCGGACTGAGACATTCGGACTTCGGAATACAATGTAAGAATAAACGACGATAAATAATGTCATAGCTCACACACAAAGCCACGCGCACTCTCAGAGTCGGAAAATCAAACGTGTTGTAAATCATCCAGAAGTCAATGCCCCTGGCTGTCCGTCCAGGTATTCAATAGTACTTACATTTGGAACCAGGTCGGCGACTTTTGGGCGACTTCGTCGAGGTCCACAAACCTGCACCATGACGTGCGTTCCCAAATTGGTTTCCGGGAGTTTCCGGGAGTCGGCAGGACCGCGCCCGTCAGGAGTTCCAGCCCGCTGGGGGAGACACTCTCTAGAGACAAAACCAGAGAAAAATGATGATCAAAAAATTCTCCAGAGACGTTCGGAGGTGTAGGGCATTATTGCCGCATCAATAACTAAATGTTGCGGCTGTTGCCGGTGTTCCCTCCGCGACATGCGCACGTGATGTAATCCTCTCGCGTCAGTTCGCTCAACCGACGCGTCGTGGCAGCCGTGGCAGCCTGTACGGCTGGACTGGGTCGTTTCTGCTTTTGGACACTACCATACTCGTCCTAAGGAGACGCGACGCGTCTGCATTGCGAACAGAGTCCGCGGCCGCGACTGCCGATGTCAGTTTGATTCGGTTCAAGCCACGGCTCTGAGCCCTGGCTTTTGGCTTCACAAGTCTCAAGCCAAAGCCAAAGCCCTCACGGGTTGGCTTGGCTTGGCTGACGAAGCCATGGCTTTGGCTTCCTGGCTTTTTGGCTTGAAGCCAAGCCAAGTACATCACTATGTTCCATTGGTCACTCACCGTGCGGCACTAGATTTTTATTGTCACTAAGGCTCCAATCATTTAGTTTTCGTTTATGAAAACCTGTAAACTAAACGGAAACGGTTAGAAAGCGTTTTTAAACCGTATAAAACAGTTTATAAACGGTATTTTCTAGGTTTTTTTTTCGAACCAGTGCGCTTCTCGCGGTCACCGGGTATACTATTTCCCACCATTCTATTAGAGAGAAGATCACACGTGCGTTGCGTACTTCAACAACAGGCTTCCAATTGACGATCTCCCGCATTGATGATCTCCCGAATTGATCCTCTCCCGCATTAATGATCTCCCAAATTGATGTTCTCCTGCCGGGAGGTCGTCAATCTTCCCCAAGGGATTGTTTTACTCGGGTTAGCAGGAGATCGTCAATTGTCTGTAAACGTATGCTGTCAACGATTTTGACCGACCTGGTTCTGTTATCTTCAGAACAATCCAGAACTGCAAATTATCATCATTTCATCTGCTGTGAGGTGGTAAGTATTTGCCTCTCTTGTTTCGTGATTCTGGCACTTGTCCAGTGACTGCAGTGGTCCGACGTTTGGTGTACCGGTGTTAAGACGCGCTTGGGTTTGTTCCAGGAGAGTGTGATGCACAGCACTGGGTGCCTCACTGTTGCTACCATTGAGGAGGCGACTGGATGCTTTTCGAGAGCACGAGGGCAGGGGAGCCTTATGGCTCATGGTGGTGGTAGAATCAAAAGATCTGCACGTCTCGTCACTTTCCGTCACATTTTATAAGCCAGAGTGTTCAGATGAAGAGATGTTCTCTCCAGGCGCGCCTCAGGCTGTGTGAGAGCCATGGAACTTGATGGAACACAAGAAACAAGAGTAAGCTGATCAAGCCAGTTGCCATGAAGCCGAACGGCCGAACATCATTTCTTGACTGGAACAGACGGTCAGTTCCAGTGCAATTTAAACCGTTTAAACCGTGTTTAAATGGTTTGTTTATTGTTTAGCACCTTAGGCACACTAAACGGAAACAAAAACGGTTATAACCGTGTATAAACATTTACACACGGAAACTGTTGGAGCCTTAATTGTCACATCTCGTCAATAGGGGCAATCAGAGTAGCGGGTTTCGGACGGTTCTGCAGTTGGTTCTGTCGACGGTTCTCAAAATTGATTTGGATCAAAACTTTGACAGAACTGACCAGAACCGACCCCGAATCCTGACCGACCCTTTTTGAAAGGCGGTTCTCGAGTCGGTTCTCATGTAGAAATATTCTCCCGCACTTCTCCATTTTTAAAAAAAATATACATTCAATTAAACACCCTCCTTGGTATATTCTACACATCCACTGGCCCCTCTGGCTTGATGGTCGGCGCTGGCAACAGACAGCTTGGATTCCCAGGACGGCCACGCGGCTCGGGGGATTTTTTTTGGCTTCCCTATTTTTTTTACGAGCCTCAGTGGCGGCGATGGCGGCACATTCATAGGGGACGTGTTTGTCAGACGCCATGTACGGATACGGCGACTGGATGACTCCGAACTATGTAATAATACTCAGCAAATAAATAATATTCATGAGAAGAGAGGTGAGAGAGGCGGAGAACCGGAACCGGCGTCTGCAGAACCACCTCCAGAGTCGGTTCTGCATTTCGAGTTGGTTCTGATTTATGGACGGTTCTCCCACACTTTAATAAATCGAGAACCGTCGACAGAAGCAACTGTCAGAACCGTCCAAAATAGTTACTCTGACTGCCCCTAATTTGGCACGCACAAAAATGAACCCTCTGTGTTACCCGTCCAAAATTATCATCCGACGATGGCGCAGACGGTATGCACTTGTATTCTTACTAGCAGTTAGCCCGTGCTACGCTACGGCCGCCACATCGAACAGGGACTCCGGTTCATAAACCTCTTTACATTCTGGTGACTGAAGATACCGCTCATCGTGAACCTTTGGTTCACTCATCGCGGTCTCATTTTCAACTTGGCCTTGGCCCATTGGTGAGCCTGACGAACTTTTTTCTTCTTTTGTTTACCCCGTTTTGGGCATTAAAATGTATTAGTTGATTCCTTCTGCATACTGCTGTGTCTTCCAGCTAATGCTGGATTGAACGACAACCTGCCTTCGTGTGACATTCAACTTCCCATTGTGCCTCAGAAATAAACAATTTATTGGTAAACATTTTATCGCTCTGTATGTCATGTTGTTCAGTGTGCTCTCAATTCATTTTGCCTATTTAAATTACCTTCATTCACTTTAATGTTGGTTCTGTGTTCAGCTGGAAGTATTAGATATTCAACACGCCAAAAACATGCTTTGAATTCTTCATCTAGCCCAACTCTCTCTGTGTTGCCCTAATCTTTGAGGATCTCCTTCGTTTGTCTCGGGCATCTCAGTCATGTTCTTGGACTCAGTCGACTGACTGTGCCGGGTAATATTGATCGAGATCCCTTGTTCAGTGCATCGTTCATGATTCTGGGACCTTTCCTAAACTTTTCTGCCTGATGCAAGGTTCAGTTGAAAACCTTTGCACTCTAGATCTCCTGCTTTTATCTCACCAATGAGTTTCTATGCCTAAGACAATATATCTAAATTAATTGCTTGTGGTCTAAGGTATCCAGATGCGGTGTTGATGCGACCGGTTGGATGGGTTGGCGCCAATGAAATCAGTTTTCAACATCTCGACATTTTATTTCAACAGTCGACTGGACGCTGGAGCGACTGTGGAAAACTCGGCATCTCGACAAATTTTGGTGGAACTGTGGAGTCAAATGTCTTGTCTCGCCCACGCAAAAAAAGTGGTTGATTCTTATATAGATCTACATTGTTCAGTGTGTTGGTGGAAGAGAAATTCAAGGAGGGTATTCGGGCAGTAGCGGGAAACACATATATTTCGACGAAGGTACAGGCAGGGCATACCATGGGAGTGCAGCTGTGGAGCTGGCACGGAGTTGATGGGAAGAGAAGTGGTGTGGCGGTGAGTGCTGTTGTCGGCTATCGGTCTGTGGAGTTGTCTGTCTGCGGAGTGACTGACATCATCGGAGCTCTCTCAACCAATCAGCTTTATCGAGTCAACGGTGGTCGATTGTAATATAGATATCTCTCCATCAACGAAGTCCCTTCTCCCGCATAGGTTTCACGGAGTTTGATCGGGATTTGAACTGCTATTCGGCGTCTATGCGAGGTACGTAGGCGCGCGCTACTGAAATTTCTGATATTACGGCGCGCGAGAATATTTATACAATTTGAACAGCATAGTCACAGGCTTGAAAATGTCCTTGTGTTGGCGAAGCATGGCGTAGTATATCGTCTGTATACATGTACACTGTTCATAGCTGCCCTGAATGTAACACAGTTCATCCGAGCGAGTTCACCCTAATTTACCCGGTAGTTCACCGAGTTCACCAGGTCACGAGGTTCACGGCCTTTCTGGGGAATGTGGGCCAAGCCAGACTCCTTCCCGATTCGGAACGCCGGACATCAACCGGTGATCAAGCTTCGGAATGATCCACGTCCAAATAGGGGATTTTAATGTGGCCGTTGGCCACCGTGTCCTGCCCATTGTCCGCTATGTTGTGCCACCCGCGACGCATTTTTACGCGCCACTCGGCGTTCCTTACCCTTCCCACCAGCTACTATATCCCCCAGCTTACTCTGAATGTCTCAACCTGCTAACCCAAAATCAGTCGGCGCTGGGTGAACAAGCACTGTCCCGCACGCTGTACGAACTCGAGGACTCTGCTCTGAAATATGGGGACCTTGTCCGGATTCTTGAAAAACTACCAAACCCCCATATCAGACACTACGAGCGATAGGTTAGCTCAAGCTTGGCTCCCGTTCGAAGCATTGGGGGCCGAAATCAAGCGTATACGTGGTACTTCGAGTACCGTGTTCGCTGCACCCCCACTTCCATCTCAACAATTCCTGCCCGCTACTACCAAATCCTCTGCCTCCACAACTTCCGGCGCCAGTCCGTATAAACGGCGGTGCCACTTGCTGCCACCCTCGCCCGAAAAGCCCGGAAAAAGGCATGAATCATTCGCACCTCACTAGAATTTGTGTATCAAGCTTGTTTCTATGTATTTTACGCAGCAACTAGAATTTCTATTCCTTTAAATACTAATGATTATACTGCCTTCTTGCCACCACATTTAAATACTTCTTGTGCGCTAATTTAAGACTGCATTGTCATGAAACGCCAAATCTGTCGAACCCAATTGGGATTGAAATCAGCAGATGACCTTCCATCAGTGATTGCCGATGCTTCCCAATTAGGAAGGAGTCTAGCTGGGCCGTGTTTCCCCTTTCTGGTTCAAGGATTTACTGCAACTTTCTCTTGACGTGCTTCTCTTTGATCTAGAGGAATGCACTTATACTCTGGGCTAGGTTCATCGTACTTGAATGTTGTAAAGCACGCTAGAGGACACCCAGAAGCTCATTCCGAGTCGCGCAGCAATGTGTTTGTTTAGATGGTATTGTGGACAGCCTACCCTGGACCGAAATTCTCTGATACGGTTCCATTTCGAACCGGGCCACCATGCCTAAGCGCCTGCTTGCAGCTCGAACGTGATCGGCCTTCCGACGGATTTCCGGCAGGCTGAAATACATCTGCCGCTTCTTTCCTTCGCTTTGTTCATGGCTCCTCGGTCCATCGAAACTGCCCCCCCGCCGACGTATTCCTCACCTCCTAGCTCTCCTTCGCCCTCGGAGGATCCGGTATCCATGCAAAGCCATTTATCCTTCCCCGTCGACGCCAATACTGAAGACCAACAACAAACTGACATTAATGTTGGCGACGCTGCACCCTTGCCTCCCCAACCCTTACCGCCTACACTGCCGCCATCTACACACTACCTTCCTTATTCTTTACCGTCCCCCCATCGGCACTTCCCAGCCATGGCTTCCATATCCGAACTTACCTGGGCTCCTGCGCTCCCCGAAACAGAAATAGAGAACCACAAATGGGAGCAGACTTCTACGCCATTCCCACCTCTCGATTGCGTCCTCTTCACAGCCAATGCTAAAGCCCGTTAACTATGTCTTCATCTTCCGCAACACACACAAGCGCTTCTTCTCGCTTGTGCGGGGCGGCGCCTCCATAAAAGAGACGTTCGCCGTGGACCCGTTCCTCGCCGTCCCTGAGCATCTGCTCACGCCGCTTCCGCCGGGCGAAACGGCGCGCAAGAACCTAGTCGTGTGCGTCGAAAACGGCAGCATTGATGTGGATGTGCACCTCATTGGCGAGCCACCACACGCTCAACCATCCAGCGGTGCGGTGGCGTGTACAGAGCTGCGCCTCGAGCTCTGCGGTGGGCCTGAAAACACGTATCCGCTCATTGCTAAGATCGTGCGCCTCTTCCCTTGGTTTATTTCATTTCACTAATCCTTTTATTTTTATTGCTAGCATACACCCACTGCCCGTCGCCCACCCTTTCACCTCACGCTGCGCGCGAAGGACGGCTTCATGTCGCTGCACCTACCACGCTCCTTCCACGGGCTGCTGACTGTGCGTGTTCATGCGGGGGACTTGAGCAGCCACATCGCACTCTCGACAGCGCTGGGAGCGCATGCGAAGATCCTCAGTGAGGACGGGACGTCGCAGGGCATATTTTATTGGTGAGCTCCGTGGCTTCGCGGCGGCGCACGCAGGATACAACGCTGTGGTGGGCGAGAACAATAGCGAGGGCTGGGACTGGGGGCGACAGGGCGACAGGGTCGACGCAGAGGTGGACAGGGGCCGGGTGCGGGTTCAGTTCAGTGGGGGTGGAGAGCGGGATTTGGATACCGTGAGGCGGGTGGGCTGGCTTTTGATGGGACCAGTTTTACGTACCCGCCGCTCGCTGAGTCGGTTCCCGTCGCGAAAATCCGAAACGGCTGAAAGGCCGTAAGTCCGAAATTGTCTCTTTGTATATAGGATTTTGAGTGGGGTTTCAACCTTTCTATGCAGAGAAAACTATGTACATCATGTTTGGCCTCTGCACTGTGCCTTCATGCGTTGCTCTCGGCGCTTTCTGCGATATCCATTTACGTGCATCAACCTGCGCTACCGAGTTCAAGAAGGCCCCGTGAAACTCCCGCCAAGGATTGTCCGGAAAGTGGCTTTTTCAGGCGGAAAATTTCGCGTTTTCCTTGTCCGAGAAGTGGCTTTTTGAGGGCAAAAATCTCGAAGGGCTGTCCGGAAAGTGCCAGTGGCTTTTTGGGGCCGGAGATTTGAGAAATTGCACCCAAAAAGATACAAGAACAGATTCGAACGGGAGACCACACACAGGGAAAGCTTTTTGGCTCGCCACCGCAATAGCCAGTCAGCCACAATAACACAGCGTGAATGGGAGAAAATTTCGGGAAGTATGAAATTCACGTGATAGGCCTTGTCCGAGAGTGGCTTTTTGAGGTCCAAAACCTCGCCGCCGAGTGGCTTTTTGAGGCCAAAATCTGCGATTTTTCCGGACCGTGAAACTCCCGCCAAGGATTGTCTGGAAAGTGGCTTTTTTAGGCGGAAATTTTCGTGTTTTCCTTGTCCGAGAAGTGGCTTTTCGAGGGCCAAAATTTCGAAAGGGTTGTCCGGAAAGTGGCTTTTTGGGGCCGGAGATTTGACAAAATGCACCAAAAATAAACAAGAGGGGATGCGAGCTAGAGACTATAAAAAGCGTAGGTTTTTGGCAAACGAACGCACGAGCGAGTCAGCAAGAACAACGTGGAAGAGCCTTCCGAAGACTGGGGAAAAAATTGGGTATTTAGAGCTATCGAACTCACCTGACAGGCCCTGTCCGATAGTGGCTTTTTGAGATCCAAAACCTCGCCTCCGAGTGGCTTTTTGAGGCCAAAATCTGGGATTTTTCCGGACAATCCTTAGCAGAAGTTTCACGGGGCCTTTCGGACACCGCCGGGTTGCCGCCGGGAGAACTGACAATGGCTTGCTTTAAGTCAATTATTTTTCACAAAGACAGGTCGATATCCAAATATAAACGCGTTAAAATGCACTGGCTGCATGGGCATCGGTATTTGATCGACTGGTTCGCGCTGGACGATGTGGTTCGGAATCAAGATGCGGCACCTGATCGCGTTCAAGTACCATCACCGACGGAAACAAACAAGGACAACCAGATTTACTTGCGAACCTGGAACCATGTCGGTGGATCCCTACCATGCTGTCGTTCGCGAGATATCGAGCTCTCTGCAGGCTGCGGCCCAACTCCTTTCATCCTATGTTCGTATTCGAAATATGGCCTTGCGAGAGGACAACGAGGAGCTGGTGTGGGCCAGAAACGAGGTAGGCTGACGTTTTGTTCAACGCTGCGGCCCGCATGAACGACAATCTAGTTGAAAGCTACACTTGCTGCACTGGAGGCTGATCTTGAGGACTTGGAAGAAAGTGTCAAGTGAGCAGCGCTCTCTTCCTCGACGCGCCTTGATTTGTTGAGCCACATCCTCAGAATAGTCGAATCCACGGACGCACGGATGTTCGGGTTGGACGACGCAGAGGTGCAGGACCGGAGGCGACATGTTATTCACGTCCGGAGGGAAATTGATGTGCGGTTCATCTCATCCTCGAATTTTGTGCTCACGGCAATTAACCACCATTCTATGCAAGTCCAGAATATGAGAATGGAATTATCCTCCTCCATACCACTTCCCTCCTCAAGACCGCACTCCCCGTACCCAGGAACGCCGCAGGCTGAAGACCATCAGGGCGCATGGGCGCGGGAGGAGCAGCAGGTCGGTCTCGCGTGGACGATTCGGAGCTTATTTTCATCATTTTGCAGATGATGATTCGGGAACAAGAACAAACCATGGATTCAATATCCGGAACATTACACACCCTGGCTCAGCAAGCTGGCCTAATGGGCCAGGAGATTGGCGAGCACAATGAGTGAGTTCATTCCCGTTTACCCGACGTTAGTGCTAGATATACGCGCTAGGATGCTCGACGACTTAGAGCAGGGTGTGGATAGAACGGACAGCAAGCTCAGCGATGCCATGCGGCGGATGCGTAAGTTTATGAGGCAGACTGAGGAAAAGGGAAGCGGGTGGTGTATCGTTATCCTTATTATTGTCCTGACTATTCTTCTCCTGCTGGTCATCATTATGTAGCAGGGCGCCCTGGCAGGTATTTGCGCTCTAATTTTAATTCGGTGCTCATAAGGACGCTATCCGCTGTACATATAATTGACTCATGAGGAACTCAAGTCGCGAAAATTGTGTCTCAATGGCTAAGCCAAAATACACCATTAAGTACGCAAGGGTCTGGCTAGCTGGTGAGAATACGATGCGCTTCAATCCCCTATTGTGCTCCTCTCGACAATTAGTCCGGGTTTATTATCTTCTTGAGGGACTCAGGTTGGCGGGCATTGGGGCTGATCTCAGGAAGATCTCCGCTCTGAACGGTGAACGGCTTGTGAGGGATCCAGTGCCCGTCATAGGATGCGCGCGCAGGCGGAGCCCTGAAAGGTTGTGCCTCGGTGTTGAAGACCCATTCATCCAAGCTGATGTGCGCTGGGTCGTCGAAGGTGAGGTACCTGAAAAGCACGAAGGGTTAGGCAGGAGATGGCGGGGAGAAGGATAATGGACGTACAGGTACTTCAAGACCTCGGCGAACCAGAAGCTCTGCATGTCGTCGATGAAGCCGCCGTTCGGGTCATTGACGTCAGTTCAAGGCAGCGAACGCAACGGTCGTGGGAAGGAACTTGTTGAACGCCTTGATGGCGCTGGCCGCACGGTCAAGGTACTTCTCGTTGCCCGTTACTCGCCATGCGTGGAAGTTGGATTCCAGAACTAGGGAGGCATTTAGAACACAGAGAAACAGAGCAAGGCAAAACAATAACCTTCGGGACGGAGGATGTACTGGGGTGAGGTGAGATAGAAGCCGTGCTTGTCGTAAAACGCCTGCTGTTCGGCGGAAATGGTGTTTCCGTCGCCAGTGAAGTTGCCATCGTCGCTGATGTAAGCGAATGCTTCTGGGCCAATACCGGTGCTAGGGACGAGGGATAGTCAGCACAAATTGAGCTGTGAGAGAGACGAACACTGACGCAGTGCTGGTATAGGTGTTCTATGGACAAGTCAGGTTCTGAATTTAATGAGGTGAGAGCAAGTGTACCCAGCAGCCTTCATTCAGCTCGAGAGCGATATTGACAATTGTTTGGTTGCGCAGGAGTTTGCCGCCTGACATCATGTGAGGAGATTTCATGGTGCAAGAAAAGGTAATGTACCAAGGAGCCAGTTACCGGCATGGAAGCATGCCAGGTGCCTGAAGATGCGTTAGAGACGTGATAAATCTCGCAATGATACAGTACGCACGACCCAACATGACGGATTCTCTTCTGGCTGTCGTAGTCTGCAATATAGAGGTGGTTTCCGACGGTGGATCTCTTCAAAGGAAAATATTAGCGCAAGGCGTTATGAGGAGGATTTAACAGACTCTGAGCAAAGTCGTGATAGATGAATCGACTGCTGTCTGAACGACCAGGGGTCAATTACATGGTCGGAATGCTGGCAGGATTTTACCTTCCACGCGGAAACAAAGGTGGGATCATCCGTGTTGGACAAACGAGCGTATTTGATGAGGTATTCAAAGTAGGAGTCACTGCCTCCTCCCCAGGACTGCCAAATTGTGAGGAGGGAAGAGAATGTGATGAATCAAGCACGCGTACAACATAGCCACCATTGAAATTACCAGACGCGGGATCTATGCCTTGCGCGGCCAGACCTAAGTTTGTGTAAGTAGTCGATACGGTGACTTTCAAAATGCTAAATTACCGGGCAAAGGGGAAGGCTATGATTGAACAACGTCAACACGGAGAACCCGGTGTACAAGGAGGACATACAAGGTTTGCGATGTGTTTCAAGGATCCCACCGCCAACTCGCCGTACGTGGCGTTCTTTGTGTACTTGCTTGTCATGTACCATTCCAATGCAAGTGTCCCCGCCTCGGCAATATTGGACTAGGGTCCAGATTAACCATCGAATATTCAAGGAAAGAAGAACACTTACGCCGCCACGTTGGGGAGTATTAGTGCTGAAGTCCAGGAATCCAAATGGAACCTCATTATCTCCCTCCCATGCGAAGGCCATCTTATCCGCGAGCTCCTTGGCCTTTTTTATCAGAGCAGGGTGCTTGTATCCGCCGAGTTCGTAGGCTGATACAAGGCCGCCGAGGTAACGGATGGTGGTCTCAAATACACTGTTAATATAATCAGCGTCAACTTGTGAGATTAGACTGACGGAAACTCACCTGACGGTATCGCCTGTGTGGGATTTAGAGAAGTCGATGTGGCTGCTGAAATTGACTGCTTCATTGAAGAAAGCCTGAGAAAAATGAGAAAAATGGCGTATTCAATTGCTAGAATGTAACTCACGTCGAGACCCATTATTTTCTGTTGTCACGAATCGTAAGAACGGGAAAATAAGGACAGCTTGCGGCACTCACCATGGTAGGCTGGAGAAGAAACAGTTCTAGTCGGCATCGAGCCCAGTGAGCAGTTTATAACATACCATAGCATCAACAATCGAGGCTCCCCAACCATTACGGCCGTCTGAGAAGCCTTTGCTCACGGGCGACAAGTTGTCGTGGGTGAAAGCGTACTTCCTGTTCAACCATTAGTATTCAACTGCTGTTGCAACACGCTCAACCCACTTGTAGGCCTCGTAACTCGTCACGAAAAGCTTCTCCGCCGCATCACGGTGAGCCCGAGCGCTCTTGGGCAGTTTCAACCCAGGGTTTCTGAACTGTGGGGCCCGGAAAGGCCAAAGTCTGAGCCGACAGTGCCAGGACCACGAAACTACAGGTAAGACGCATCGTGAACAGAGTGAAGATGTGGCTTCGCCACCCACGCCTTTTATGCGGCGGTTGAGTGCATGTTTACTTGCGTCACCAGGTGGTTCTTACGGTTCCATGCGAACAATTTCACTGATGCGCATGTGCGTCGGTAGATATCACGTTGGGCATAACCCCGCATACCGCTCTGTGCGGGGGCGGGGTGGACCCATGACCGCGAGATCACAACTGATGGAAGAAAAGTTGTTCCTGCAGCAATTGTTGCAAGACAATAAGCCGGTCCTTCAGAGCCAGAAAAAAGAACCATACTTCAAGAGAAATCAAGCGCGAAGCCTTGGGGAACCAACCACGCCAGACCAGGCCAGACCACACTGAGCCAGAACACGATGAGTAGCATAAAGTAACGCCCAGTTCCGGCAATCATAATGAGCAGCGAGGTACTGTTGACTTGAGAACATGTTGGTTGGGTCAAGAACCAGAGTCACGTCATCAAAGACAAACATGTGAAGCTCGGGACACGGCGCCACCAACACACGCCGCCCAAACGCCGCTGAAATCCTCTTTCTTTCTTTTGTGCAGAATACATACACCCATTGTAAATACACAGTGGAAACCTGAATGAGAGACAAAGGTCCGTTCGAATTCCTCACAACTCGTCCTTTTCCTCAGACTATGATGGATCACCTGCGCAATGCCTTCGGGCTGACCTCAGGGAGAGGCCCGCTCTGCATTTTGAATGGTTGGGGCGCGAGCAACTTCCCAGAACCGCTGTTGAAATCGACCGCAGGCGGAGCCTTGAAAGGTTGTGCCTCGGTGTTGAAGACCCACTCGTCCAAACTGATGTGCGCTGGGTCGTCGAAGGTGAGGATACCTGAGAGTCACAAAGGGTTAGGGAGGAGACGACAGGGAGGCAGACGATGGACGTACAAGTACTTTCAAGACCTCCGCAAACCAGAAGCTCTCCATATCGTCGATTCAGGCCGCCATTGACGCTGTTCACGTTGTTCAGCGAAGCGAATGCAACGGTTGCGGGGAGGAATTTGTTGAACGAGTCGATAGCGCTCGCCGCACGGTCAAGGTACCTCGTGTCGCCTGTTACTCGCCATGCCATGAAGTTTGATTCCAGAACTAAGGCGGATTGAGAGAAATAGGAGCCATTTAAGGATGCAAACGAACCTTCAGGACGCAGGATGTATGGAGATGAGGTGATGTAGTAGCCATGCTGGTTGAAGAACGCCAGCTGGGAAGCGGAAATGCCATTTCCACCCGTGAAGTTGCCGTCAGAGCTGATGTACGCAAACGCTTCTGGGCCAATTCCAGTTCTGTATATGCGGAATGAGCGTCGGCATCCGAATGCTAAGGGAATGAGACTAACGCAGTGCTGGCATATGTGTTCTGTACAGAAATCAGTACCGGAATGAATTAGTGGGAAGAAAAAAAGTACCCAGCAGCCGTCATTCAACTCGAGGGCGGTGTCAACGATTGTCTGGTTGCCTAAGAGCTTGCCGCCTGAAACTGACACGCAATTGAACAATATTTACTAGTATAGAAGAGGTGATGACAGACCAAGGAGCCAGTTCCCAGCATAGAAGCATGCCAAATGCCTTAATATGAACGTTAGAGCAGCAATAAACGCGACACATTACAGACTTACGACCCGACATGACGAATTCGCCGGTTGTCGTCGAAGTCCGCAAGATAAAGGTGATTTCCTACGGTAGGATCTCTGTTTCGAAAGATAGTCAACGGAGGGATTACATGTAGGAAGGACTCGACTAACTCTCAGCAGTGTCTTGATAGACGAATCGACAGCTGTCTGAACGATCCCAAGTCAATGCCGCGGTCGAAGATACGGGTGGGATTGTTACCTTCCACGCATCAACAAATGTAGAATCAGCCGTGCCGGACAACCGAGCGTATTTGATGAGGTATTCAAAGTAGGAATCGCTTCCTCCTCCCCAGGTCTAATCCATCTGCATGAGTAAGAGGAAGACGGACGTGAAGTCCGATGAACTTACAACATATGCCCCTACGAAGTTGCCCGTTGAAGGATCTATGCCTTGCGCAGCCAGACCTAGTTTTGAATAAGTAACCGCAGTGGGTTAACCCTGATTACAAAAAGTTACCTGGCAGTGGGGACGGCTGAAGGTCCAAGAAATGTCAGCGGTGAGGTCCCCGAGAACACAGACGGACATACAAGCTGGGCAATGTGCTTTAAAGCACCAACGGTCAAATTCGCATATTTCGCGTTGTTGCTATGCTTGGTCAGAGTTGACCACTCCAGTGCAAGCGTCCCCGCCTCAGCGATGTTTGACTAAGATCGAACTAAGTCGTACAAGTTGTTCAAATCAAACAAGTAGGATGGAGCTGACCGTGCTCCGTGTAGGAGTATTGGTAGAGAAGTTCAAAAAACCGAACGGAATGGCATTAGTACCCTGCCATGCGAAACTCATCTTGTCCGCGAGTTGTTGCGCCTTGGTGACAAGACCGGGGATTGTTTCGCCGCTGAGTTCGTATGCACTCAATAATCCGCCGAGATACCGGATGGTCGTCTCGAAGACGCTGCTGCGATTCAGGAATAATCCCCAATTGCGCGGACGGAAATTTTACCTGACAGTATCACTGGTCTTGGACCGGGAAAAGTCGATAGCGAGACTGAAATTGCACAGCCTCATTGAAGAAATCCGTCAAACCCATTATGTGCTAACGGCATTCCGCGTCAGCGGAAATAATACGCAGCAGTTGAATTCGCATTACACACCATGGTAGGCTGAGGATAACGACATTGAGAATCTGCCCCATTGCGAAATTTAACAACGTACCATAGCATCGACAATCGAGGCTCCCCATCCATTCCGACCATCCGAAAAAGACTTGGTAACGGGTAACAGGTTGTCGTGGCCAAAGGCAAACTGTCCTGGCTAGGGCATCAGCAGCCAATTACACTGTATGTTACTGGCCCGGCTCACTTGTATGCCGTGTAACTCGTCACGAAAAGCTTTTGTGCTGCATCCCGGTGGGCAGCAGCAGCTTGCGGGTAGCGTCAACCCAGGAAGTTGAACCGCCGCCAAAGAATAGGAGGACAGAGCCAAGACCACGAAATTGGAGGCGAGACGCATCGTGAGGAGTGATGTGATTTCGTGTCCAGCCCTCCCCTTTTAAGCAGAATCGAAGGGATATATTTGCATTACCGGCACCATCACCGAAAGCTTCTCGACTTCCTCGAAAGAGATCGACCATTGAGCAAAAAAAGCTTCCGTTTATTGATCCCGTAATACTTTGGATCCGCCTTCAAAGTGGTGCGAGTAGCTGGCGAGTAGTAGCCCGAGCTAGCCCGAGTATCCAACTGGAAATATTACTCGGAGACTCAGCGCTCAGCCGCAGATAGCAGTATTGCAGTGGCCTGGCAACCCCTGTCGGGCACTGTTCCATGCGCATCTCTCAGGCAATCAATCACGAGCGTTGGTGAGGGATCCGCGACACGGCTTTCCTTGCGCCCCGCATGCGGTCAACGTGGATAATTTGCGGGAGAGTGATGGAGGGAAGTGCCGAGACCACATTGCGTGTGGAAGTGCGCTGCGGTGTGCAAGAATAGACCGTTCTAGCTCGTTTCTAGGCTAGCTCCCACAGAAGTAGCTAACGAATGAGCGCTGAGAGCTCCGCATTTCTCCTGAAAAAAATGGCGTACTAGACCGCCACGGGCACCGACGCAGACGTTCGTGGCCCCGGAATTCCATTTCCCGTTGTTTCCCGTTCAGTCGGCGCAAAAAATGAAGCCAGATCGGAATTACGAGGGTGGGAAACAAGCCGGGGACGCGCGGGGGTTCTATTAGCATTCGAATGTTCCTGGCGGGAGGGGAAAACAATGTCCTCCGACAAGCTTCGTGGTCAACTGGTACTAACTCGCGAGAAAAGAAACGGTGATTGGAGGACAATTATAGCCAATAGCGATTGGTGCATTTATAACCTGGCTGCAAATTTTTAGAGCAAGTTGAGGACATCGGTAGTGAACGAGGTACGAGTTAGATTCACTAAAGCGTCTGTCCCCTGAGAGACTAGGACATCGGAGCGTGAGTGGCGTGGCAGTGCTCAAGAGTCGCTGTTTCCTATCACAAAGACAAGGGTGTAATTACACTTCAGTCATCCCAACACCATCTCTTCGCTCTTCCCTTCTGCTGGACCCTCGACGTCTTTCTTTTCCTTCTCTTTATCCCGTGCTTTCTTGAGTTTTACGCCTAATAATGGTGTGGCACCAGGCTTTCCGCGACGATGTAGCCTTTGAGCTCGCGCCCAACGCTATCGTCTTCGATCCCGCAGGGACGGACGCGGACATCTTCGATCCCGCAGGGGTGGACGCAGAGCGTGGGAGCATGGGCAACGTTGGCAAGCGCTGGCGGTCTGTGCTTGCCGTTGCGGCTCATGTGGCGTCCGCGCCATCTGGGATGCCGATGGAGGCGTATTCGAGGGCAGGGGCTTGGGCGGCAAGGACGCGTTGAATGGGAGGGAGGACGACGACGACGAATCGTGCGCTTGCGACGAGGGCTTCGAGCGTTCCATTTGCCGCAGCTTCGCTTCCATCATCGCGATTTTGTCGTGCGTCCTGTAATAAGATTGATTATTACATGAGCGGGAGGGCAAGGATAAAATCGAACCCGTCGTTCCTGTGCCCGACGCTCTTGAGCATGCTGAGGGTGGTTGGACGCCCGGACTCGGCCATTATCTTGCGCTGCTTGGAGCCGGCGTAGGAGGACGGCGCGCCGGGGTCGAATGGCGCTTGTTGCGCGAATGTGACGACGAGCTTGCGGCCACGGAGAAGCTTGTCGTGTGCCGTGCTCAGTGCCTTGAGTGCGTCCTGCGCGGGGTCAGACCAGGCATGTCAGCGTCAGGTTCCTCATCAGCGGTCGCCTCCCCGGGTCACTTATTATTTAATTTTGAGAGGTTCGACAAAAATAAAAAAAGAGGCCCCGGGTAATGAGATCGTGTTCGGTGAGAGAAGAAGGAGGAGAAGGAACGTACATCTTTGTTCCCGTATTCGACGAAGGCATATCCGCGGGGTTTGCCTTTGAGGAGTCCGGTTTTGTGGAAGAGAAAGTCGAGCTTTGTGACCCTGCCGAACTTGGAGAAGATTTGGAGGAGCGCATATCTGTTGTGCGGATGTTGGTGCTCCAGCGGTGCGACATTTACGGGGGAAGAGCGTACTCGTCGACAGGTGGGGTGCAGGTTGCCAATGTAAAGACGATCCTGCAAGGTTTGTCGGGACTGGGGCTGGGCTTTGCTGGTCGATGCTTCAGGTAAGGGCTCCGTTGAGAATGTTGGGTATGATAAATGCTCGTCTAGAAGAGGGGGCGTAGACCTTGGAGACTGCATGAAGGTGGAGGAAGAGAGCAAGAACAAACAACTTTGCACCTTGTCAAATGCCGCCACTACCAAACACATTCGACAAGGATACTTCAGACCTAATAGACGCGGCCCAGCGCCACCAGACGGACCTGGCAGAGTTCCAGATACCGCGGCTACGCTCATGTCAAGGCCCGCTTTCGCTGCAGCAGGACCTGGCAGCAGAACTGCGCGAGGATGTGGACACGTTTGCACGGCAGATTGAGGTCTGTTCTTCGCCGGCCACTCAGCAGCTCTCTCCTCAAGATCTCACAAGGCTCTAGATGTGCTCGTAGATGACCAGAAAAGCGCAAAGAATCGGAGAGAATTGAAAGGAATTGTCGATGACCTCAACGAGAGCCTCGCCAGGTTTGTTCGATGGAATAGCTGCGAATTACGAACTGACCGAGTGCTACAGTTTACGGAGAGAGGCCCGCGCAGCCTTACTGGCTTCCAAGCGAACCATCGACTCGCTTAGCAAATCACACCGGGAGGAGCTGCTGAGGTCGTCGGCGGTCTCAGAGAAACGAGATTCCAACGAGAAGGTCACGGACGACGCCCTCATGGCCGCCAGCGACAATGTCACTGCTGCTCTCCAGCGGACAATTGGCCTCATGCAGGGCGAGCTGGAACGTTCCGTACTCTCGACGCAGATGTTAGGTGTGTTCGAACGCTGCGCATATCCACAATCGCGGCGCTCATAAAGCTCCCAAGATTCTTCTACTGCGACCTTACGCGCCGCGTCGAGCACACACGACACTCTCACAGGCGTCATGGACACCTCCAAGCAGCTCATCACTGCGCTGGAAAAGTCGGACTGGCTGGACCGCGTGCTCATCTTGTCCGGGCTCTTCTTCTTCCTCCTCGTGGTGCTCTTCATCCTCAAGCAGCGCATCTTCGACCGTGGAATGCGCATCGCGTTCTGGTGGACGCGTTTCGTGCCCGACTTTAGCGGCGACGAGCAGCTGCTGAGCATGGAAAAGGGCGCGGCGGCTACACTGTCTTCGGTCGTCAACTCTGCGTCTGTCGTCACCTCCGGCGTTGTCTCTATCACGTCGAGTGCTGCGTCTGTCGCGTCTGCGATTCTCGCCGGCTCCGCATCCACGTCGATTCTAGATCCAGAACCGACGCCGGATTCTGAGCCAGAGAGTAGTCTTGACGTGGACTCCTCAGAAACCCTACATGCTCCAATACAGGTAGACACTGCGCATGTTGAATTGTAGTATATTTCCAAGACTATTTCTCTTTCCTGAACTGAAACGATTGCGTGCTGTAATTGGGCCTAATTGGGTGAACAGCACAAACATTGCCGGTGGTCAGCAAGTTTGACGACGTCACGCGTGCGCGCGGCCACTACCTTTCTCCTTCTCCCGAAATGCCCTCCCTCGTGGTTACACAGTCTGGAGATGGTGTCTTCACGGTTACTCTCGGCGACAATGAATACGATGCTCAGGAACAAAGAGAACAGAAAGAACAGCAGCTTCTGTCGGTCTCTCTCCACTGACTGGTCTCCTCGATCGAACGACTGAGTTGGTTACCGAATTTCAAGAGCTTTAGACAGCGACAGTGCCCACAGAGCCGGTCCCCGCCGCCGATATGATCAGCGCAACCCGTTAACAAGTTTAATCCGAACTTCTCAGGATACTTTCGGTGCCGCTTATCTACCGAGTTTCAGAAGTTGAAGCAGAATGGGCCACAGTAGACGAGCTCAGACTACTCATTACCGCCGTTTGAGCTGCAGTACTCGGCGCAGCAAAGAATCCGTCTAATGCACTCATCTGTGTGCGTGCGCATTCTTTACCTCTAATTGTCACTCCTGGATTAACCAACGCATGGAAGGATCGTCACGCCCGAGAGATAATACAGTTCGCGCCAGAAGCGCTGACCGTATCGACACCGTTATCTGCTCGCGACAATGAACTGTTGCTGCACCTCTCGGCGCTGCAGATTTACGACATGCATGCGCACTATTATTCTCAATGGCCCAAGGCATGGATTCAGTCTGACCAGGATCCCCAGAGGTGGTAGCGTATGAGCCCGCCTCGTGTGTCCTGTACCCACAGATTCTCCACAGCGCTTAAGGAGCCGCTGTCGGACTGATCCCTCGTATTCCCGACGCTCTCTTCCATTATCTGTCTGAGGGGAGGAGTATTAAATAAAGTAGGATATGTGTCCGACTATGTTCTCAAGGTGTTCCCGATTCCCTTTGGTGCATGCGTCCGGGAGTACTGCCCACAGGTTCAGTAATGTAGTTTCCTGTGTATTTTAGTAGTCTCAGAATTCGCAGAATTTTCTTGATGATTCCTCGCAGCGGCTTGTTGCCAGTGTCAGGAAATTAAAATGTTCCAATAAAAAGCGATTGGGAAAGCACTCCGAGCAGTGAATACCTCTCCGACAGGAAGAACCTAAATGGCGTTAAGAAAGACAATCAAAAATGATCTGATCTTACGTCATTCACCTTTGTTCTCCTCCAGCAATTCCTCAGCATCCCTCATAGACCAGTCGGTGCCCTAGGCATAAACACCACAGATCGCACCTATATGGAGGGTCGGAAGCCTCTGGCTCGTCGCTGCAGAAAAAGGAGCAGAAAGACGAAATCAAACGACCAAGATACTCTGCCCGTACCGGCTTATTTCTTTCGCCTCCCTTTCGAGTTACTCGCCGAGGTCCTGTTGTACACGGCTTCACCGAAAGACGTGCTCGCTGTCGCTAGATGCAGCAAATTTCTATGCACAACGCTCCTGCGTGAGGAGTCCTGCTTCATTTGGCGCTCCGTGCGAGCTCGCTGCCTCCCGGGGCCGCTCCCGGATCCCCTTCCCAACCTTTCGGAATCCGCTTATGCTGCAATGCTATTCGACACTGGAAACTGCGAAGTGAGCACCCAGCATCGATTGTTTCCTCCTTCCTTAGCAGTTCCATCCAGACATGTGGCGCCTTCACGACCAACATGTACGCCTCCTTTTCCCTCAAATTGCGGTTCTGTCGTCGCCCGGAATGCAAGTCGGGCTACTTGAAGAAGAACCTCGTACACACGACGCCCTTTGAGGCTCTGGATTCATCCACTCGCAAGGTACTGCAATGGATTCCACTTGCAGAATCGGCAGCTTGCGTCGTGCCGCTAGAAGATCCCTCGGTGACCTGGCCGACGGCCCACAAGATTTGGAACAAGGCGACGATGGCCGCAGCACTCGAGGAATACAACGTGGATACTCCCGACGTCGTTAACCGACGCCATGAGGTCGACATCTCCCGTTCCCCGCTCAAGATGTCTTTCTACGTGTCTCTGCATATCTGGAAATACCAACGGCAGCAGTTAGCGAAGGATGTGAGAAGCCATAATGATAATTTGTGAGGTTCATTTTACCATTTACTACTTCCCACACTGACACTCGTGCAGTACGAGGGCTCTCGCGCTCAAGGAGGGTGCGTTTTGACGGGTTTCCACACTAATGTCTTGGGTCTTACCCTCACTGTCAGGGTATGACTACCTTGAGCTTTTGAACTCTAGCAAAACGTTTCAAGAGCTCTATTCCGCCAGAAACAGAAACCTAGAACACATTACTCGCGCAGGTATGTTCCTCTTCTTCCTACCCTCGCTTGTGTTTAACATGATCTAGATTACGACGTTGTCTCAGCCCAAGTCGAAGCCGAGATGATAGTTGTCCGGGAAAAACAGGAACGCAGTATTGGCGAGGACACGATCAGGTCGAACCGTACGCAGGTCGAACAACATTACCACCGCCTCGTATCATCAGCGACAAAAGTGGCAGTCATGCCTTCTCTGTCTCAGTTCCGTGCAATGCCCATCCTCGACCTCCTCCAATCCGCGTCCGCGTCCACGCCAACCCCAACACAAGTCAGTCGCAAGGCGGCTAAAACCAAGAAAGCGGCCGCTGTTGCCCTGGAACTCAAGACCCCAACGCTTGTCAGCCAACTGCTCGACGCTGAGCTCGCGAAGTGGCGCAAGGGTGCAGAAGCGGCGCTCGCAGTGACACTGGGTGTTCCTGAGTGGAAGACAGCGCGGCGCAATCGGCTACATCCAGTGACGCGGCTGACGGCTCGGTGGAAGTGTGGACAGTGTCAAAGCGCAGGTTCTGCGTACAAGTGGGATGGTTGCTTGGACTACGAGGGGGTGTGCAAGCACGAATGCACGAAAACGAGGAAGCAGAAGAACAAGAAGGGGGCGTCGGGCTGGAAGGCGGAGAACTTCGTCAAAGACGACAAGGTTTTATTTTCCCCTTGTCGGTCTGAATCCTGACGGCGCTGACGGGATAACAGGCCATTAATGCGATGACGAAGCTGGTTAAACTTTGTGGGATAGACGCGGAGGACGAGGCCTCTTTCCAGGCCTTGGAAGACATCGGACCCCGTATCTTGTGTTTGTCGTGCGAAGCGGCTATCGTGATGCGGCCGGGTAACGTCGTGAGCCCGCTCCTGTTAACTTGAAAACCACAACACAGTCCTGACGTTCTTGGTACAGGTTGGCCACTCGCACAGACACGACGACATGGTGATGACCTTGCTGACGCAGGCGGAAGCTGATGCGCTCCTAGTCGCGCCGCTCCAGAGCGGACTGCCCATGCGGCTCATGGCGCATGACGACTACAAAGTGAAGAAGGCACAGGAGAAGTGGAAGTACGCATGCCGCCATTGCACCCAGCTCCATCCCCCTCCCCCAGCGGCCGAGGAACCGCCCCTCGATGGTGAAATGGCCGACGCTGCGGCGCCTGCTGATGCAGAAACGTCTAATGTCGCCCAGGGCACGGACGCAGCCGCAGCCGCAGCTGCTCCCAAAGACAATAACCAGAAGAAGCAGCCTCGGAGGCTTGAGTTCAATGGGCTGCGCTCGCATCTGAAAGAAAAGTACGTTGTGCTGCGATAGTTTGTCTTGAAGAAGAAATTGATGCGTCTTTGTAGACATTCTATTCACCTGCCTCGCGATGAAGACTTTTATCATCTGTTGACGCCACCCGTCGTTCCGAAGCCTAGATCCCGAATATTCTTCTAGGGGTGGAGTGTGTTGTAGATCTACAAATGACCTTTGGAATTCATGTATATGACTCAGGGAGCTCGGAATTACATGGCAGATACGTACACGGTGTATAGTTATAATGTAGACATGTAGATGCGGTCCGCTCTCCCCGCAATAGTTAACAATCGATTGCACTTTAACTCATACACCAATTGATGTTGTAGTGGGCGACGCCACTTTCAGTCGGGGACGCAGATCAGATGCACGGTAAATTAGTAGGCGGCCCATTCTACTCCGGTCTATCTAATTCTTCCATCTACAAAGGTAAGAAAATCAGAATAAATGATAAGCAGATATTCCAAAAAGAACATACATCTTGACAACGCGGTCACGTCCTCCACTGACAATCTTGTCAGCGACAAAGTCAACACAGTACACCTCATCAGTGTGTCCCGTCAGATCATTTTTCAGCTTATACGTCTTCAAATCCCATGTCTATGAGGCAGTATTAGCTGTGAGGAACAATCACAGAAAAGAAGAGCTGGCTGACCTTGACGGTGCTATCTTTACCGCAGCTGACGACTCCTCGGCCGTCCGCACTCCATGCGACGCGGTAGACTCCCCCAACGTGCCCGCGCAGTGTTGCGACATATTTCCCTGTCCGGCCCTCCCATATCCGCACCGAGGAGTCCCACGACGCTGACGCAGCCCAGCGGCCGTCCGGGGAGAACGAAACGTGCGAGACTTGCAGCGAGTGGCCGAGCAATCTGCTGAGTGGCTTGGTTTTTGTGGTGGGGGTGGCACCAGTAACCGTCGTGGTGCCGTTCGGGAAGGGCGACCACAGGAAGAGCGTGTGGTCGTCGGAGCCGGAGATGAGGAGTTCCGCGGTGGTGTTGGCCACATTCGTGTAGCGCGCCAACGCAAGCTTTTGAGCTAGGCAGGGATTAATTAGTATATGATTCTTGTACGCAATTAGAATTGGTTCACCTTCTTCCTCCGAAGCGGGTTTCTTACCCGTATAGTCAAAGGGCCCAGTGCGAAGGACGAAGTCGGTGTTGAGCGCAAGCGTGGTGACCCAATGAGCGTGGTCTTTTAGGATGTGAAGTTGTCGGCCCTGAAAATATTGTTGAAACATCCAACATTGGAGACGGAAAGTAGACTCACAACTTCTGCATCCCAAACACGGACGGTCCGGTCGCTGCTGGCGGTATACAAGACACCCTTGCCGACCCCTCCCCACTTGACGACGTTGACACTAGCGGTATGTCCACCAAGTGTATATTCCGCCCTACGGGTGAGCAATGACCACACACGAACGGTACCATCCTTCGAGGAAGACGCGATGCGAGGGGAGGCTGCATTGCTGGAAAAGAGTCATTTCGATTATAAAGAACGTAGAAGAAACGAACAGATGGATTGGCTCCCATGAAAGGGACGTTATCCATTTCGAATGCCCTTTGAGGGCATCGCCAAATGGTTTGCCCGTCTTGGGGTCCCATATTCTGACCTACGATAGAATTGGAAAAACGCCAACGACAAGTGAATGGGACGAACATGACCGTCATGGCCACCTGTAGCCAATCGTCTCTCCATGGCTTCCCATTCCACGCACAGAACCCAGCCTTTATGGCCAGAGAGTGTATGGGATGGTGTTTCGGTGTCCAGATTCCATAACCGAGCGGTGGTGTCCCCGGATCCCGTAGCAAGAAAATTTCCAGTGGGGGAAAACGAGGCGCATAATATTGGGGATGAGTGACCTTGAGGTCGAATGAATGGATGGAAGCAGGTATAGTCACTAAGCTCACCAGATAAGGTGGAAGAACATCTCGTCGGTGGCCTAACTCGAAATACGCTCTGTGGTGAGCAGTGTACCACAAATACGTCCTCTTCAGTGAAGGAACGAGAATTGATGGGATGGTCTAGGATGTCGGCCTCTATCGATTTGGAGATGACAATTCGTGTTGGTGCACCCGGGATTCTGTCTTCATCGTCGGGAAAAGCGACATGGAACGAGAATGGTACAGGATCTTCCTGGCACACTGAGATGAGATATAAAGGACAAGAACAAGAAGACTGGACAGACCTGTGGACTAAGCTTGTTCAGCAGCCCTTCCAAAGCCTCTCTGGATAAATTTGCGGGCAAATTGACGGCTGGTGCCAAGGGTTGTCCATCTTCCTCGGACACAAATTGAACCACGATGCTGGATGAAGCCTTTGGAGCTTCTGGCTCTGGCTCGGGGACACCATGGTACACCTTGACGCGCTTGGGAGGTGGAAGCAGAGTCGCCATAAGAAAAGATTTGAAAAGGTCAAGAAGTTTACACTTGTTTGCCACTTGCCTTTCCTGGTTGCACTACCTGAAATTGCCATCACTCGCTTTGACCGCCGCAAAGTTCGCGGAAATTTAACATCAAGATAAATATTTAATCCATTTGATACATAGTTTTTTACTCTAAATCTACTAGACTGTTTGCGCTAACCGACGCCCTAACTCTTTCTTTAAGTGCTCTATCATACAATTTTCATCTGATGCATCAACAACCGACAGCCCAGCGGTCATGTGTAGCCGCTCCGGGCGATTCACAGATTCATATGGCTGCATTCTACGTAAATGCCCCATGCGCCAGAACTAAAACGCCAATTCTTAGCATGATTTAAAAAGCCAGAGAAAATGACATACCCGAAGTTGTCTGACGAGAGAATCCAACTCGGCGGTGACTTCGTCAAGGCCCTGTTCTTTAGCGACAGCTCTGATGTCGTAATTTCGGAGTGAATTTAGCCAGTTTCTCTGCGCTTCAGGTATATGGAGTGACTCTTTTTCAGGTGTGGGCCAGGGTCGGATGCCCAGGAAAGAATCGAGGGTTCGAAATATCAAACTTTGACCTCCAGAAACACCGTCTACACCATCTAGAGCCCATCCTTGAAATCCCTGGACGTAGGCCTTGAAAGAATATCTCAGTAAAAAGTTACAACGAAATACGAATGTATACGCACCATCCAGAACGTGTGAGACATTTTGGAATCGACCATGCTGGTGAAAAAGTATTTCAATGCTACCCTCAGAATTTCGTTAGCTGATTTCAGGGCGTCTCGTGTCGCATCAGAGTTCCCAGCGTCCAAATATGCCGTCGCTTGGGCGAAGCGGTGATACACAGGTATAATCTGACACAAGTAATCAGTGCTGAAGCCGTCGAATCATCGTCTGGTGAGTACCTTTCTCTCCATATCAACTACAAGTTTCGTATTCCAGAATTCCGTAGATCGGTGAACCTCGGGCATGCCAACGGTTATACTGTACTCGAGTTGGTTGTCTTCCGGCATGTTGCAGTACAATATTGATGTCATACAGCCGCTCGGGGATGTTGTTCCGAAATGCCTCTGTAGGGCTGACCACGGAACCTCAAGTTGACGGGGAAATTCAACAAAGCATTCGTTCTGGGCCGTGCTGACAATCGGTGTAACGCCCCACCTGGTGTACTACGATCAGGGAGAAGCTAAAAATCGGAAAGTATATTGAGCGCACCGGTAAGAGTGCCGAAGAAACGAGATGCAAGCATAATACCCAAGCCAAGCCGACTGTGTAGAGAATGATTCATTGTCCGAGTGCCATAGAGCAAGGGCCGCTTCAACCTCCGTCATGTTGACCAGACGCTCCAACTCGAAGCACATACGGGCTCGGAATGAATCGATTATTTTACGGTTGTGTGCATTGTCGAGAGATGCCTCTTCGACGGGCAGTGACCCCTCCATCAAGCGAAAGACGGAATTGTACGCTTTTAGTGCCAGGGGCCACGAATCATGATATGTAGCCGTTGGTGGCCAAGTCCCGCCTCCCATCCGAACCAGACCTCGTAGGCAGTTTATGGTGGAATGCTCCAAGGGGTCAAGAAGAATTTCGGTACTGGTGCCATGCGACGACGAGGGGCGGGTCGTAGAGACGGTATTCTGGGTCCATGCAGGCCATATCCAAGAAAGCATCGAAAGCAACTTGTTAGTATAGGTCATAATAGATGATTTGCGGCATTTTGAGGTGTTTCCGACACACGGGTAAGTTCCGGATTTGAAGAAAAGTCGGACCTTAACAACTGCATGACAACATAATGGAAGCAAAGGGCAAATAAAGCCGCGATCGAAGGAGGATATTGATCGACAGTCCCGGCCGTCGCCGTCTTGTTTTATGACCGTTAGCAGCTTCAATGAACGAGTTCTTCATGTTTTGAAGTTGTAATGGTACATGACTAGGGGGCCCAAGCAGTATGGAGAGAGGATAGTTGGACCATAGGAGAAAGGGTTCCTTCTGGAGACAGTTCTTTCCGTCCAGGCGCACCTTGGTGAGACCACCATCGTTTAATTACTGTAATTCATAAAAACGTGCCAAAAGTTCCCTGATAGTAACAGCTCAAATGTGGAAAAGAAAACTATGATACTGACCGTCATAATGTGTCTGAGTTGTGGGTGTCAAATCGGGCCACGTACGCGGCCACGTACGCGGCCGAGTTTATTTTTGTAAAAATATGGGGTCGTATCATCGACATCCAGAACCCACAGACATTGACTAGAATCGGTGCTTTCAGGTCGCTAGAAAAAACCACCCGCGTCGCAGGCTGAGCTTGCAGCTATCTGGTGCCGGTGAAGACGAGATATCAATAATCAAACCGAGCCGTGACCGAGCCCGAGGTGGCGAGGGTTACAAGGGGCTCGGGTAATCGGCCTGATAACCCAGCTTTGGTTCCTGAGCTATTCCTTCCGAAAGATCCACGTAGTAGCAGGAGGGATGGACGTTGGCAGACGCTGCGATGTGAGAGGGTGAGATCAAAAGGGAGACGTAAATTGTTCGTTGTTTGGACAAAGTTCAAAATTGGCAACGGGTGATATCGGACCAACTTGATACGAGAAAAATCAACCATAACACAAGTCCAAAAATGAAGCGTTCCAATTTTTGGAACTCCGAGAGAGAGTGCTCCATTCAACGACAACAAATGTACAAATTTAAACTTTCAAAGATCCGAGCGCCATATTAAGCAACGGACATTACAGGAATCTCCCCAAGACGCAAGTTCGCGGCTGCAAATGGTACGAGCTTCACTTTGGTAATCTTCCCTTGGCATGCAACCGGGCTGGTGGGTGGGGCCGATGCTGTTCCGAGAGAGGTACCCCACTCGACTTGGCAGGCAGATGCAGTCATCGTCACCGGCTGTGAACCTGGAGCCCACGCGAAGAATGGAATACTTTTGGTAGCGGCGGACTTGTCAGAGACGACAATGGTCGAGGGATCAATTGCGAGCCTCCATTCGCTGGTTGCGTTCATGAAATGATCATGCGTGTGGTTGTCGAACTGAAATCGGAAAAGGATGAGTGTTTATAGCATGCGCTTTATAGAGTAAGGGCGCACGGGAGTGATGTACTGAGCCGGAGCATCCGGATACAACCTCTTGACGTCGTTGACTGCTTGGGCACTCCTGAGAAGGAGTTAGAAATGCCTAAATCCAAGCAACTGTGGCACTTACCGAAGACCCGCCGTAACTGTATCGTCGTGGGAGATTTCAACGGCATAATTGAGAGCGCCCCGGGTAACGGCGACCGCTCCATTAAACCGACTCTCAATCTCCAGTGGAGAATGAAGATTCACGTGGATGACTGTTTTTCCTGCGTTGACCTGGTCGAAGGCGAGTCAGTCAATAAATGCAGAAAAGCCAAGACACCACCAACCTTAACAACCTGGTGCGAGTTTGAATCTGGTTTAAGGGGCGTCGCGCGTGCATTGTTCACTGCGATTGTGCTCGCCGCGCTATTTTGAGCCCAAGTAGGAACACGAATTTTGAATGAAAATGGCTTCGAAGCGGAAATTGTATAGGTTAGTGCGTTGCCGAATGGATAGAGCGTATCAACAGTAACTTAAGAACTGGTTCAGAACGGAGTATGTATTTGAAGATGAAGGCGATACCTTGGACATGATTCGACTTCGCCAATGTCCCAGAGAACGAGAAGGGGCCGAGGAAGGCATGAATTAGTGCATTATTTGCCGGCTCTGTGAAGAATGAATGCGACCAAAACTTGGGGAATGCCTGGGGATGGTTGACGGTGCAGCACGGGTAGTTACTGTGACGAAAGATGAAACAAAACCACGTCACAACATAAGGACAGGTCGTACGGTTCAAATCCGAAAACGTTGCTATTTGGCCCATTATTTCCTTGAAAAACATCAGAAGAAAAAAGTGGCAGCCGTCAATTGATAGCGAACCCCAGATAGTAATGTCGTCGTCAATCCGGACCTGATTGACTGCAGCGAAGTAAATCAGAGGGAAAACACTCATTGATATTGGAAGTAGGCTGACCTTGCTGATCGTACTGATGAGCTATGATGCAATTAATGCGGCATCTTTGACTAATGTATGCACACTCACCACTCATATCGTACAGTATACCGGCAGGTAGAGCGTTGTAGGCTTTGATACTCCGGCTTGAGGTAAGCCTGCTAGGACACTATTCGTACGCACCTATTTTTTCGACCCTGTCAGCTATGGGATGAAGATGAGTATAATATTCCCAAAAATCAACAATCAGCATACTCACCGATGGAGTTGTTGCCGAACGTCTTGTAAATCAATGCCAGGGAAAATATCTGCTCCCTTAATTTAACAGTTAGCATACATGTGGATACAAGGTCGCAAGTTAGTAGGCACGCACACTACCGCACAGAGCTCAGTTCTAACGCGCAGGCCGCGCTTAAGTATTCGGGGCCATTTTGAGTATTATACTCCACTCACCCTCGTGACGGGTTGAGCCCGGCAACATGTTCATCAGCAGAAAAGGTTCCTGGGGGACGGCGGATCAGCCGTGCCATCGAAGTGCTGGAGACCTTTTCTCACCGGAGGCGCGGCCATGAAATTGGTATAACATATCAAGTCGATCAAAAGTGTTCTGTTTGTCCGTTGGATCTCCTGTTACCCTCCAGGCCAAAGCTTCAGACTTCAATGCTGCAGATAAAAAAAGTCAGATAACAGATCTTCACTGTTGGTAAAATCGAGAACCTTCAGCTGTGTTTACACCATGCCTACGGTGAGATCAGACCTTAAAAAAATGACCTGAAACAAAGTCTCCTACGTCTGCATGGTGAACACGGTTGTGGCAACCTTTGGGAAGTTTGCTGGCGTAAACCAATCATTTTTCTAGTAGGTGAAAATGGAAAATCAGACACCCATGAATGCTCGGTACAAGGATGTTACCCAAGAGAATCCATCATCTCGCACCAGCCGCATCGTTTCGATTAGTTCATCTGTCTTGTCTAACAAAACAGGCTGAACCTCCGAATTTTTCAAAATAAGGTTGCTCACCTCGGGGGTCGTTATCAACAAGCCATTGGAGGGAATAGAGGAGCTAAGGGAGAATTATAGCTCGTTTTCAATGACAACACTGAACAATTTACCTCCTCCCAACGAACATGCTGATAATCAAACTGGAACCCAAGCGACGGATTGCCCTGCTGATTAGTTTTCCTAAATTGCGTCAGTGTGAATGTGTATGTTCAAAAATCGAGTGGCATGCATACCAGATTGTGTTCGCCAACGCCACAAATTTATGCATGGCGTCCTTAATTCTCGGCGCTTGGGTAGGGTCTGCTTCCGCGTATTGCTAGTTTTTATTTAGAATGTACATGTATTCACTTCAACTCCAAAGGACGTACTATAAGCCCCATCAGGATGAGGTACCGTGGCCATACGAGGCGCGGAATGGTAGCATTGGCGACGAATGGCTCAGGTCCTAGCCATCCGTCACTTTGCTGGTGATCCAAGGTCCAGTCGAGGAACTCGCGTAATTGTCCTATGAGCCGCTGATCCTCAAGTTGGAAAGCAAGAGAAACCATGCCGTTGCTGTAAACAAGTAGGTGAGCGCCATTGCAATCGTGGTTTTCAAGTTTCTGGAACTTACAACCAATACGGAGCTGATTCGTGCATCTCGGAGTATTCAATCGAGCCCCCTTCAACCCAGATGGAGCCGTTAACACTTACAAAGACGGTTGAAAAATTATCTTGCAAGACTGGCAACAACAAGACTCACTAGCCATCGAAGTCCCTTAGGTGGCCGGCCAATCCATTTGCCTGAATACGGGCCTGGTTAAGAGCCCAGCCAAGAGGTTTTACCGCTCCGGTTGGAACAGTTTGATAACGCGGAGGAAGCACTTTATGACGAGTTGAAATGTGAGAGGGAGAAGTTTCATAAGTGAAGAAACGCCGCACATGATGCTGCTGAGACAGAAGCAGCTAAACAAGCAAAGTTGAAGATGGGAAGTCTGAATCGCTGCAAGGCATGTTAGTTTTGACCGATTCTATGGAACGGGAAGGAAGTTAATACCATGATGATATGGTCAATTTCGACAAGCGACGGGAGCGCCTGAGATGCTCCATTTTATGCATGGTTTACGGACTGACTTCTCACGCCAACACGGCCCGCCGTAGGAACGAGGAGGGGCAGCGCTTTGATCATGGGGTTCGCTCCTCTGCTCAAGGAATCTCGAGACCAAAGAGATAGAAGCTGATCCCGAGACCAAAGGAATAGAAGCTACAGAAGTTCCAGTGGTGAATCAAATATAGCCAGGGGGAGTGCTGAACAGAAGTCGAGACTGAAACGAAGGCAACCTGGACAACAGCGCAATTGCGGAGCAGCTGGAGACGAAATGCAAGGTATTAGTTAACCATCGTCGGGCACAGGCTTCGGCACGTCTTTCACTTTCTTCACGGGACTATATCGGGAGAAGTTGAACTTGAAGCAGGACCGGTTGTGCCGCCGGCAATCATCGGCATATCAAGACTCCCACGCCCTCGATTACGTGATGAATCTCTGGTTCATTTTTTTTCTTCAATCTTGTACTGCGGCGTAAAAGCGTAAATCGAGTGCTTGGTGTTGGTTAATTAAATGCATTTCCATGTTCTTTGTTGTGCGCGCGGCGTGCTCGGACGGTCGGACAGTAGTCCGTGACTCCGTGGGCTGTTTCAAGTAGTTGGTTCCATTGAAGTTCCATTAGTAAGCCTCTTTCTCCAGTCTCCAGAAAATAGTGTTTGCATGGCTATGGCCAAACTGAAGGATGCTTCATATGCATAATCCATAGCCACAGCGTTGCGTACATTACATTTAATGTGTATAATGCATACTACGAGGGAGTTCCATAGGTATCAGAGCAGCCGGTCAAGAAAACAAGTAGCATGAGGATCAAAAATAAAACAGGAAAGAAGGTCATTCGTCAGGATGCTTCGCGTTGCCCTCGACCGCCTCACGCAACATAATAACCGCCTCGTCATCGTCGAGGTCAAAGCCTTCCGCAGCCGCTCTTTCCTCGAACCTCCTTATTTGCAGATCCTGATCGGGCCAACACTCTGGTGGCTCTGGCGCCGCTTCCCAGGTGGCGTCAGCCCACCCGTACCTAAGTACATTCCGTTAGAACTCGAGAAAAAGACCCCTGAGACGAAGAGGCAATGCCATACTTTTCCCACAGTATGAGCCAGCGCGTATGCCGACCGCGAACGCCATCGAGCTTCATGTGCCGGCCGGCAATGCGCTCGAGACTGAATACCTTGACCTTGCAGCCAGGCCGTTTGCAGTCTTCTTCTGCGGTATCTCTGTCTGCTACTTCAGGACCTATATTAAGGGGCAGGAGGTCAGAACATCCAACGACGGATCCAGGGAAATAGCGCACATCCGCTGCGGAAGACCAACTCAGTAACCGTGAAGGAAAGACGAAAAAGAAAAAATATTAGACTCACGCGACGCAAGGAGGACACTTGTAAGGAGCATCGGGTAAAAGGCAGGGGTCGCCAGGTTGGATGCCCACACAGCCATTGTGATACCATGCATTGCACCTGAAGAACAGCAATAGTAAGCAACGAGTACGTCGCTGTAAGGCAAGCAGAAGCTCACGCGTCGCAGCCGATGAAATTGCCTACAAACTGACATAAATAAGCACATCAGCGTCGGCATACTTTGCACAATGTATGGGGAAACACTCACACCAACACCAGCCTTGTTCGCATCCGTGACCGTGGGCCACACGAATCCACTTGGCGCCGAATACAGCGCAGTCACCCCCTTCTTACCCTTCTCCTTCTTAGCAGACATTTCCCTTTTTTCCAAGTGCGCAGTCTGCCGGGGCCGTTTCAGCGGAGGCTCCGGGGTCGAATCGGATTCCTGCTGTGGCTTTGACTTGCGCTTCTTCACGCGCGTCGCGGCAGCGCTCGCCACCGCCGAGGCGGGCTTCAGTGTGAGCACGGACTCGGTCCGGCGGCGGCGCGAGGGGCCCGGGGTCGTCTCCGGCCCTGGCCGCGGCTCGCTCTTGACCGGTGGGGAGAGGTCCCGCAATGAGGCGAAGAGTAACGACGTCGGACTGGGCGTGGCTGGAACGGACGACAAGGGCGACATTTCGGCATCGACATCGATAGCGGGAGTCAGCGTAGTTTCGATCCGAAGAGGCAGTATGGAGGAGGTTCCAGTTGGAGTAGTCGGCGTCGCAGGTCCACGCGGAATTGACAGACGCAGCGGAGAAGGTAGTTGTTGCGTCGACAGCATCGGAGAGGGCGTGACCGAGGAAGGTATCTGCGTTTCCAACTGTTTAGGTGAGGGGGAAAGCTCGGGCTGGGGAGTTGCGATACGTGAATGCGATGTGGATGGCGAAATTGCTATCATGTCTAAGATGGAGTGCTCCTCTCTCAAGGTGTCGGTGGAAGGGGAGTTTGGTCGCGTGTTGTTTAGCACAGCGCCAGGAGAGGTACCGCCAGCAACGTCAGAGATATCCCGCCCAACAGAGACCTCCTCTAATGGGGGGACAGCCTGGGGTTCGAGCTCCATCATCGCAATGCTACCCTCGCGGCTGCCCAGTGCGCGATAATCCACAGCCGGTGAGTCGGGCGAAAGAAACGGGGAGAGCTGTCGCGGAGATGCCTCGCCAGCAACGTCAGAAATTTTCAGGTCTACAGATGCCTCCTCGAATGGGGGGACAGCGCGACAAGGGACCGCCATCGCAATGCTACCCTCGCGGCTGCCCAGTGCGCGATAATCCACAGCCGGCGAGTCGGGCGAAGGAGACGGGGAGAGCTGTCGCGGAGATGCCCCGCCAGCTACGTCAGAGATATTTGGCCTTACAGATAGCTCCTCGAATGGAGGGTCAACGCGGTTTGCCATCGCAAGGAGCGCGATCGCAATGCTACCCTCGCGGCTGCCCAGTGTGCGACAATCCACAGTCGGCGAGTCGGGCGAAGGAGACGGGGAATGCCGCGGAGACGGTGGGGGTGAAACCGAAAGGGCCGGAGAGATTGGGTGTATCGACATGAAACGAGGAGTAGACGTCGCGACAGCGAGACTTGCATTTCTGAGCGATGCGATGGTGCAGTCGGAGGACGGGGGCTGGTTGGGGACCGCTAACCTGTCAGGTTCGTATGTCCAAACTTCTGGTGAGTTGGGCGAACAGCCTAGGGTGTATCGTTGGTAGGTGACCAAAAAGTAAGCACAACGAAAGTATCACCTTGGTCCTGCCAGTCGACCGGGGCAAGCCAGTGCGTCACCGGTGGCGCAGTGACATGGGGCGGAAAAGACCCCTCACTGTCTATCGGACTGTCGCCCTCGGACCCATTCCCCTTTCTGAAGTCCTGAATATCGGTTTGACTGTCTTCTTCCTCCACTACATTTACGTTTGAGAACAAATATCAAACCCGACCAAAGATACGCACCGGCAGTCGAAGTCGAAAACGACGGATAGCGTTCTGAGAACAGATCCGGATCCGGAGAAGAGCCGACTGAACGCTTCATCAGCGCGTCAAAATCGGAGACAAGGGCCAGCTTACCAGCAACGGAGGATACATGACGTCTGGGCGAGAGTGTCTGCGGCGTGGATCCCAACATCGTCTTTCTAGCATACTTTCTCCCCCCAGTTGTTCGCTCGGCGCTACCCGCCGCACCTCGCTCGCTTGAGCCGACTGGACGCTTCATCAGCACGTCAAAATCGGAGACAAGGGCCAGCTTACCAGTAACGGAGGATACATGACGTCTGGGCGAGGGTGTCTGGCGCGGGTTGGCCGCGTCGGCGTAAACGTGCTTGATTGGGCTGGTCCCCATCTCATTATGCACAGGACCATCAGGGACTGCAAAAATAAATGCTGTTAGCGCACGCCACATCGATTAGAGCCCATTCACGGTTTGCCTCGGGGTCCCTTATACACTCCGCGACTTCCCCTACATCGAAAATCAGCTTGTCCAGCTTGTGCATGATATTCTGATCGTCGTTCGCACTACCCTTTTCCGTGCCCAGGACGTGCCCAATACGAGTAATTGCGTCCGCGGCTCTCATATGGTGACCGGCGGACTGCTGGAGAAGATGGCTAAATGACCCAGCCGACTGTTTGTTCTCTCGACGCAGGCCGGCAACCTCGGATATTAGATTATTAACGCTCTGTTCCAGGCGCGTCAAGCGCTCGTCGTCCTGAGCTCGGTGCGATGCAAGCATTTGCCCAACTGAACCCGTAATTCTTTGAACCAGATCGTCATAGGTGCCCGGCGGAGGTTGTAGGTGTTTTGGGAAAGCCGAGGTAGAGTTGTAGTTGTAGTGGAAGACCGAATCCGGGAGGCGCTGGCCTGTGGGAGCTTGTGGCGGGTAACGGGTGGGCTCCGCTCCTGGGTGGCCAAAGGGCGCAGAGTTACGAGCTGAAGAGCTCTGGCCGTGTCCGCTGCGTCGAGTGGGAAAGGCCATATGGGGGAGATAAAGAGGAGACTCTGTTACCTTTCAATGTAACAGTCAAACAAATTAGACGCGTCCGAAACATGTCAAAACATTGTAATCGTTGGGTGCTTAAATGCTGCAAATCTTGAAAGTGATTTCCTGGACGTTCAGAGAGCATTTTCCAGTTGGATGGACGAGGATGGATGTGGGCCCGTTGGGGTACCCTTCAACCGGGATTTTAATTGCAGGATCACAGGATCACTGGCAAGATGCCGGCGCAATGCCGGCGTCCCCAAGTTGGCAAAAACCCTGAAGGGGATTCGCCAATGGATAACTTAATAGCGACGAACCCGCACACCCAATTATTCCGCTTATCGCTCGACTCTCTTGGAAGCCTAACGTGTTCACAGCATTGAGTGTGCGCGTGCTCCGGCGGCTCCGCAGGTGACATAATCATAATATAACCATTATGATTTTGGCACGAGCCGACGCGTCTCCTATGCGCCGACGTTGTTTCGCCACGCCGGTATGAACCGCATAGCCCTAATTTCAAGTCGCGTTGTAAGTAACGTAAAAAGAGATATATATCGACTCGGATTTGAACAGATCTTCAACTAATGAAAACTTACTTACGTTCGGATACACTGCTGCCTGGCCTGAGGAGCTCATGAAGATATAGATCCCTGTCCTGGTTGTGAGTAAATGGAATGAACGAGTATGGATACGAAACAAAACTCACTTCACCATTATTTCGAGTCATCATCATGATCACCGTTCGATTGTGCCCGATCGTTCAACCACTCCGATACCCTCTCACTCGCCTCTCGTCGTCTTAAAGGCTCCCTCGAGGGTAATGCAGCGCCAGCATCTGATCCATGACGTCCGACATCGATTGTGAGCCCTTCTGCCGACGCCTTGGACCCTGCCCCGTTCCTTGCATTGAAGGCGACTTGTCCTCGTCATTTTGGATATAATACGCGGCCTGCACATCCTTGGCGTCCAAATAGGCCCGGGAGGGCGGACCATTGTTTGAGAATCGCGTAGGCATAGAAGAAGTGGAGCAAGTACGCGCTGGGCTGCATGTCGGCGGGGGTCCGGAGGCGTGCTGTGAGGGTGATAGCAGGCGCAGATACTGTTGACGGGAACGAGGTGCTGCAGTGTCAATCGAGCATCGTCGGGTGGCGTCGGCGTAAGGGCATCGCTGGGAGTATCGCCGGGCATCAGATATGGATTCGGCGTCTCAAGTTATAAGGTCAGCGCTGAGACACAGTCAAGCAGGTAGGGAATCAACCAGCAAAAATGCTATGTCGCTAACTCCGCGAAATCCATCAAAGTAAGAGGCCCGTTGCGAATATCCCCGATTTCCGTGTCGCTTAGTTCTGTGCGGAGCACGCTGACCCTCGATATATACTAGGAGTATGTCCTTAGAGCGGATAGTTCAGATGAGAGAGCGCCCCGCAGACTTCGTCGCCTTTGGAATGCGGCAGTATATGGCACGCAGTGCAATCGTCGGACGTGCGGTCGTCGAAGGTGTTGATGTCGACAAAGCGTGAGGGGACTGCTGTTAGCTTAAACGGAATACCTGACGCTGGGGCGGCCCTCGATGCTACTAGTACTCACAACTGCCAGATACTATTGAGTAGTACTCGTAACTCGCCGCAGAGCTCGGCGTCTTCCGCAACTTGAGTCCCGCCGGGCACAGCGTTCAGTTCTCCACATGGTCCGTAGATGCACTAGCCTAGGTATCTAAGCCACTTTGTAGGGCGGAGTGTCAATCGGTTCAGTTCCACTGGGGGGATTTCGACGAAGGGTCTCCACTGAACTGCAGATGCAGTCGGATACTTGTGGGGGCCATGCTTAGTAGTGGTGATGTTACAAGTGGGTTACGCGGTGAAGAGCTTGAGGCTCAGCGCTCAGCGCTCAGCACTCAGCCTTGAGCGCTAGCTTGAGCAGCCTTGAGCAGACAGAGTACTTAAAGGGGTTGAAGTGGCAGTGTAACAGTGTTACCTTTTGATGAGCCACGCGTCAACATGCACAAATATTCGCTAAGCTTTGCCTTGCTTCTCTCCATTGCGTCCAGTAAGTACGTTCAAATACGCTAGACGTTGCATATAACTCCCTCAAGAGATAAGCCCATGTCGGGCTGCCCCAGAATTTTATCACGTCGCGCCCATCGGACGTGACGTCAAGCGCACCTAAACCGCGTCGCAGACAGCTCGATGCTGCGCCAAGCGTGCCCAACATATCCCAGCGTCCCAGCGTCCCCAACGCAGTCGTCCCCGCGCGGACGTGGCTCACACTTGAGTTGTGTCCGGATTGCACGTATTCGACGCGTCCGCACATTATTCTATATTTCGCATCCCGAGAGTAAAAGTGAGCGCATTCTGGGTAAGCTTTCCTTTATTTCAAAGTGCAATGCGAATAAATGTTTTCAAGCCGTACATACGCATCGCCGACGCCCAAACGCGTCGCACGCCGGCCACGGTATCCGAGCCCAGGTTGGATAAGTTGCTTCCGTACTTAGGCACATAGCAACTCTGATCGCATTTTTCGCGACCCCGCAAGATTTTCGGTTTGATGGAAGGCGAGTGCGATCAAGAAATCATGATGACGACATCGGCTGAACTTTCTTGTGGTGATGCAAATCCGAGTCTGAGTCTGGATCCCGCTATCCGCTCAGCTGGTACGCTCTTTCCTTTGACCGGGGATGTTCATTGAAGGGTGACAGAATCAACAGATGGTCATCCGTCTCGCGAACTTAGGGATCCACCGCCACTAGCAATTGGCAGACCCTGAACAAATCAAGCACATCTGCATCATCGGAGCGGGTGCCGGCGGCCTCGTCGCGCTTAAATGCATTCTCGACACGCCGCAGTACAAAGCTGGCCTCTGGAAACCCCTCGCCTTCGAGGCCCGGGATAACGTGGGCGGAATCTGGTAGTCTACATCTCGCCACATCTCAAAGCTACGCCTCATCCCACCATGCAGGCTCCCGGACCCTCATCCCAGTGCCCCGCATCCCCTGACGCCGCTATACGACTCGCTAACGACGAACCTCCCGCACCCACTCATGTGCTTCCCGAGCCTCCCCTTCCCGCCCGCCACGCCCGTCTTCCCGCCCGCGTCGCACGTGCAGAAGTACCTCGAGTCCTACGCCGTGCACTTCGCCCTGCGGCCCTTCATCCGGCTTAACACAGTCGTCAGCGACGTGCGCCGCGATTCCCCTCGGGGGCAAATGGAAAGTCTCCTTGCGCTCTAGCGAATCGATGGACTTTGACTTTGTGATCGTCGCGAACGGGCACCACAGCGTCCCACGCTACCCCCGCCGTCCCCGGGCTCGACGCATGGCTCGCGACCGGGAAGGCGCAGCACGCGCTCTGGTATCGCCGCCCGCCGCCGCACGCGGACCTCCCCACCAAAACCGTACTCGTCGTTGGCGGCGGGCCCAGCGGGAACGACATCAGCGCCGAGCTGCGCCCGCACTGCCGCTCCCTCATCCGCTCCGTCACTAACGCCGACCCCGCCGACACGAACATGCGCGGCAGAACCACCCGCTTCGGGGACCCGGACCGGGGGGAGGTGTACTTCTCGGACGGGTCCGTCGCGCACGGAGTGGACTATTGCGTGCTGGCTACGGGGTATCAGGTCGTCGTTCCTTTTTCTCCCGGACGCGCTCGTGCGGCCGGGGCTTCCGCCGCGCGCGCCGCCCCTTCCCGACGTGCTGCACAACTCGACTTATCACCTGTTCCCGCTCGCGGAGCACGTGTTCCCCGTGTCGCTCGGCCAACCGGAGATGACCGCTAGTGTGGCGTTCGTGGGCCTCCCCGTGCGCGTCGTGCCGCTCCCCATTATGGAAGCGCAGGCAGTCGCAATCCTGCACGCCTTCGCACACCCGGGCGCCCTGGATGTCAATTCGGCGCGCACCCGTGTGCTCGCGCGCTACGCGGACCTCGGCGGGGACCCCGCGGCGGTCGCGCGCGCGTGGAGCGTGTTCAGCGGGGATGCGCAGTTCGACTACATCGATCGCCTGCACGCGTTTGCGGGGCGGCCTGAGGCGCGCGTGCCGCAGTGGCGGCGGGATATGTACGAACACAAGGTCGTCCTGCGGAGCTTTTGGGAGGAACTGGAGAGAAGGGGGGAGGCGGGGAAGTGGGTGGCGGGCGTTGGGGCGGGCGGGGGTTTTGGGGAGTGGGGTGGACCTGCTGCAGAGGCTGTTAGAGGCTGCTATAGAGTGGGCGGCGACGGGAGGTGTGAGTGCGTCATGGGTTGTGGGAGAGTGTGTAGAGCGTTGGTAGAGCGGAACATTTCCACAGATGTGTACCATCGTGATCTGCGCTCGAATAGTACTGTGGGTGTGCAGCGGCCGCACCAAAAATATTCGCACACGGTCGGCGGGGGATTGTGTGCTTACCGAAGGCCAACTTCTTGAAGACGCAGGTTCGCATCCTGCTGAGGGCTAAGTAGGACAAAGCGGCGTGGAGGGCCGCTACATACACCGTTCTCAAGCAATTCTCAACCTCAATCTCCTAAATAGGCAAATTGTGATTTGCGTGTCGATCCCAGCTGCCAGCACCGCGGGATCAAATGTGCGCAAGTTATGCATTTTCACGAGTCGATGTACAAGCCCTGAGGTATTAGACACTTCAGAAGCTTCAAATCCAGAAACCTCGGGCCATCTTTGAACAAACATTACAGCAGAAAATACTAAATGTACAGACCTGGGACCAACAAATTGGCGGTGCCTTTGTTGTGCGCCATAGCATTGCACACCTACATGATTGTTCAGCACTATCTTCTCAGGAAATATTGAAGATGGTGGATCCAAACTGAAGATCTAGAGGAGCAGGCTCGTCCGAGCTCTCAGTTTGCGTAAGATTGGAGTCAGGAACCAGGTCTTGGGACGTCAAGTCCCCGGGAATTGGCGCGGTGCTTCACACGAGTTTCATAACCATACGATCGTCGCTGGATACAAAGAAACCACCGTGTTATCTATGATATCGACAATATGAGATGCTTACACAGCTCAAAGAGACCACGAAAGTAGATCCGAGTCATACGCCAAGTATAGCTGGAATTGTCAGACATGGTGGAGTCGGGATTCATACTACCGAAATATTGATTATTTTACGCGTCATTCTCGGCGGATCCAATTCCCGCCTTCTAGAAACGCTTCTTTCTTCGCAAAGTGGTGTCAGAGAATTGTATATATCACGATAAAAATACACACACCCCTCGTTGGCCAAGGATTCCAGAGCCGGGTGTATGATGGATAGCTGTGAGCGCATCAAAAGAGAACGCCATCAGAAGAAGAAAACTGAGGTCGGCGACCACATACATCCACAGCTGAAGAGAATCAGAAACCACAGGGCGCCGTCAGATAATGCAGGCTGCACAGCGGCATGACAGTGTGACAGGAACGACGAGAGTCGGTGAATAGGGATCTATGACCTATGGCATTGACACACTTCAATCAAGCCAAAGTGGTTTTGAACCGATGCCAATCATTACCGCAAAGGGCGATGCACGTGGCGCTCACACTGTTGAAGCTTCTTCTTCAACAACTTCAGCTGTCAAATAAAAGCCGACCTACAAGAACCTTCCCCCCACGACCCCCGCCCCTTCTGCTCCTGCCCCCACCCGCCACGCGCTCGAGGCCGCCCTCTTTGTTTGCACCCCTTGAAATCCACTGGTGGTCCCCATTCTCTCCCACCTTCATTTTGGGGTCCATTACTAAAAGAACGGCAGTCACGTATGGAGCAACGCGGCCGCCGTAACCCGCGTAACCAGCCAGAGCAGAGCAAGGACGATGAAGGTTATCAAGATGAGAAGCCGGAAGCAAAGAAGGAAGACGCGCAACCTTTCTTCCCTGCTGAGCCACACAAAGATGATGACCGCGAAAAAAACCGACCGCCGGGCCAAGCGATTGCGCTGCTAAAACACCATCAACCGAGCCCCCACCGCGGCGGCGCTGCTCTGACGACGATATCGCACCCGAATTGCGCCGCCCCCCGTCTCCCAGTACAACAGACACCCATACCCCGAACCAAATGGCCATGGCCAGCCCTGGGCCCACCCATCGTACCCGGAGGGACCGCCGCCGCATCACCACCCAGATCCTGCGCACCCCTGGCATCAAGAGGGGGCCACCACCCAGGGGACTCGAATGTCCGTCTCCCTTCGATAGCCGGCATTGCTCACAGGGCCCTACGACGGGCCCAGCCACCGCAGCAGCACCAGCAGCAACAACAAACAACCGAGCAGCAGCCCATGCCCCGCTTACAGCGAACGGCCAGAATGGGGGCCACCGCCCATGTCTGACCAACACGCACCACCACCACCACCACCACCAGCAACCCCAGTACCCGCCATGGTCGCCGCGATCCCGCTCGAAGAGTCGCGCCCCGCGCACCCCGCAGTCAATGCCGCAGCGCAAGCGCGGCCGCCTGCCCAAAGAGACGACCGACTTCCTCAAGGCGTGGCTCCACAGCCCACTCCGCGCACCCATACCCCAGCGAGCTCGAGAAGAAGCAGATGTGCAACGCGACCGGCCTCAGCATGAGCCAGGTCTCCAACTGGATGATTAATGTGAGTTTGTTTCCCTACGCACGGTGGACACCCAACTGTTACTTTCCGTTTTGTCGTGCTACGGTCACTGGTATAGTCACTTTGTCCCTACTGCAAGTGACAATACCAATGATTGTAGCCCTCAAAATGGCAAGCGATAAGGACAATGCTTTGTCCACCGTGGCTACGTTTATCCAAAAATCTAAATACCACACACACGCAGGGCCGCCGCCGCATCCTCGGCCCGTCGTACCTCAGCACCTCACGCTCCAATTCCTCCGCGAACAACCACAACAGCAATAATAGCCACAACCCGCACGCGGTCACGCTCAGCTCGCCCAACATGATGCCTCAGCTCGCCATCCGTGCAGCTCACGTCCCCGTCCCTCATGCTCAGCTCGCCGCCCGTCATGCTCAGCTCGCCCTCCGTGCAGCTCACGTCCCCCTCGCTCATGCTGCGGTCCCCCATCGGCGGTGGCAACGCGTCGTGACCCTCGTCGCCGTCTCGTGACACCCGGCCCGCCGCTACCTCATAACCCCGGCCCACTGACAACCCACCAAAATTTAAACATAACAGTAACAGGATGCTGGCATTTCTGACCGAATGAATGAATGACACCCCCGAACGTTCAAACGCCGCCGCGCGCCGAGTGTGCATTGCAGTGTGCATGCCGTTTGTGTCTCCGTTTTTGTACGCTCGCGGCGTATCCTCCGTCGTCACCGGCCCTCATCCTCGTTCATGCGCCTTGTACGTACTTCTTCCTTTTTGTTATCGTCTATAATTACCTAGTAAATACTCTTACTGAGTTGAACCTTGCAATACCAAAAAAAGCTTGACAACTGGTTTATGTTTCTGCACTGATTGAGCTTTGGAGGCCGACTTAGTTATACTGGTTCTTCTGTGGGTTCACCTACAGAGACCTTATTGTGACTTTTTACTTCTTCTAAATGACCAAGTTTGAAATTTGATCAGCTTCTTAGCCAAGAGTGTTGTACCATTGGCGGTTTCTTGAAGCCAATCTCAACAGTCAGCATCATTACCACTGAAAGGTGTTGAACCCCAAGTTGTTAAAGCTTTGGGTTGAATTGAAAGGAGCACATGGGAGCCAAAGTGAGCAGTTTGATCTGTGCCGAAAGGGGGGATAAGAAGCAAGATACTGATAAATTGTTAGCCCAGCTAGGTCCCCTTTCGGAACGTACTAGGTTATAGGTAGAAATACATGCGGCCCAGTTATGTACTCTAATACGCCGACATTCATTTACCTCCGACGAGCTGACCACGTCTAAGGCTGTAGATCTAAGTACCTGAGTGCCAGCCAAAAGTCACTTTAGAGCTAGTCTCGTAAACCAGACTCTCCTCCTTTTTCGATGAGAAGACAATCGCTTTAGAGCATGAAATAATAACGGTGCAGCCACTCGAAGCATCAGTATAAAATGCTCCGGGGGTGTTCCAGAATAATACCGCAACATCAACCATGCGTATTAACACTGCGTTCAGTGGATCCCTAAGTAAATCCCAGAGTTCCTAGAAGTTGTGAGACAGTATCGGACTTGACATAAGTCGCGCTTAGTAGACGCACCTGGTCAGATAAGCCTAGACCCCGCCCGAAGCCGCGCTGACTCACAGGGTCTACATTTTTGAGATTTTAGGAACCGGTAATCCCACGGTGAGTCAATGAATTTGGTCTCATTGATGTGAAAAAAAGTGGGTAGGAAGTGATTGCCCAAGACGATTACTTAAAAAAAATTAGGACTCGTAAAATT